>VZRN01006218.1:199713-341457 GCA_013397935.1 Dasyornis broadbenti
CGAAACGGGCGGCGCGGAGCCGCGGGCCAGCAGCCCCCCGCCCCGGGAGGAGCCGCCCGCCGCCGTGCGGCCACCCGAGGAGCTCAGCCGCGAGCGACCGGAGCCGGCCGCCGGAGAGGTTGGGACTGCGAAGGATGCGGCGATAACAGGTGACATTCCAATAACGACTATCCCCCCTGTTGAACCTCACTGTGATAGCGGTCAAGAGACGGCAGCCGCCCCTGACCCTTCCTCTGTTGATCCACCCTCAGAGCAATCGATTGATCGTATTTGTTTGATGTTTGCTGACGTGACTTCACTGAAAAGCTTTGACTCTCTTACAGGCTGCGGAGATATTATTGCGGACCATGAGGAGGATGTGGGCGGCGGGAGTGGCGTCTGCGAGAAGAGCACCCCCGGGCCCAGCAAGCTGGGCGCCACCAAGAAGCACCCCACCATGGTGGCCTACCAGGGAGGAGGGGAGGAGATGGCCAGCCCGGACCAGGTGGATGACACCTGCCTGCAGGAGTTCTGGGATATGCTGTCGCAGACAGATGAGACTCAGAAACAAGGAGGAGGAAGTGGAGGAGGGACAAAGAAGCCCGAGGGGTTGAAGGAAAGCCGAGGTACTGAGAGGGTGCAGAATAAGGTGGTGGTGAAACGTGGCGGTCTCCATCAGATTGCCATTCACCTGAACCACAAAGAGGAGCAGAAGGGCAGGGAAAAGGAGCAGCACGAGGGCATCCCAAACAGTGACGAGGGCTACTGGGATTCCACCACTCCTGGTCCTGAGGAAGATAGTTCCACAAGCATCCAGAAGGAAACCATTCCCAGGGATAGCTACAGTGGGGATGCTCTCTATGACCTCTATGCTGAGCCAGATGAGAACCCACCAGCGGAGCCTACAAACGAAGAAGTCCCCAGTGTGCCACGGTCCAAGCCCGTGTCTCCACTAACAACCGTGAGCTCACTGAAAACACCCTCGAGCGCAGCGAAGGACTCCAAGATACCCATCAGCATTAAGCACCTTTCGTCGCATCCCACCAGCCACGGAGCAGATGCCAGTAACAGCCATCACGTCGCACACCATCACCTGGCCAAAAGCGAGATGCACAGAACAAAAATCCCCGTCTCCAAAGTACTGGTACGCCGGGTCAGTAACAGGGGCGTAGCAGGGACGACAGTGAAAGCTGCCACGTACCAGGACAGTGCCAAAAAGTAGTTGGGCAAGAGGTGGAGACAAAGACAGAGAATGAAGCCAATGTGGGAAAGTCTGCATAGGAGACCACAGATAATGAATTAGTTTTGCATCACCTGAAGAAAGTCACCTAAAAGGCTTCCTTCACTGTACTCCTTGGGCCTGCACTTCTCAGTCTCTTCTTACTAGACTGTATGGCTGAATATAAAAAGTCAACTTCTTTTTGAGCACTTTTTTTTACATTTGTATCTTTTTTCTGCAACACTAAACACTGGGGAGGTTCATTTTTACATGCCTTTCTGGAAGCAGGACTTGGATTACGACCATCCTTCCTTGTGCAAAGCAGTGTCATGAGTTCTTCAAGGGAACACAGTTACAAAAGGAGCGACATGAGAGGTTCTCCAATACACTTATCTTTTAATCATTTCTTGGGGAGGAGTGGAGGGTGGGGGCTTGGCTGGCTCCAGAAATGATGTTTGCTCTACAAGATGTTGGAAAAAAATGCCAAGCAGAAAACAACCCACCTAACAGGTATTTTACCTGCTGTAGGAACGAGAACACTGCTCAGCAGCAGACTTGATTGACTTGTGTGCAGGAGATAAAAACTAAGGAGTTAGGTGGACTTGTCTAACAGGAAAACACATTTTCGTTTGTCTGTCTGTCTGGTTGGTTTTGATCTGGTCTAATGTAAATGGGTAATAGAGACACCTGACATAGGTTCAGATGTTTACATCAATACTCGTCCGATAATGCATACAATCAGGTTCAGGGAAACATTTTACTAAATGCCAATATATACACACTGTCCACATTTATACAATAACTTGCTCGCCATGTGTAAATATATACATGTTTTAGCAGATTTTTTATATATAAAAAATCACCTGTCCTTATTATCTAGAGTTTAAGCAAGAGTTAGTTTTTATAGGTAGATGATTTTACAGTTCTAAAATGATAGAACTTTGTGTAAGTATCTTAAATTAGAGCAAAACTCTGGTTTGTATGGGCTCATGCATCCCTAGATAAGTAAGTCTGAAGTGCTGATTTTATTCCTGTGGCACTTTCCATGGCTCAGAGCTGATGTTCTGACAGCAATGCCACTGCAAACCTCTATTTTTCAGGGGTTTAGACAAAGTTGCTCTGGGCTTACACCTTACCGAGAAGGAACCCAGCAAAGAAACGTGTTTTTTAAGTATTATTTTTTAAAATATATAAAATTAGTTTTTGAATATTTAAAGAAAGTTTGGGTTCTCGTTACTTTTTATTTTCATTCTTAATAATGTCAGAATAATTTTACTTTAAGAGAGAAAAAAATATGGTAAGCTAGTGAAGCATAAAATGGTCTGATGAGCTTGGATCTTAGGAGAAATGTATTAATGGCCATGACATTTTGAATAGTGGCTACTGTATATGGGCATTGGCAACATTTCAAAGGAATTTAATAGGGTTTTAATGTGCCTGAGGACATATTTTTATGATACACTGAAAAAGCTCTAAAAATCACTGAAGTCTAAAGGTAAATATTATGTATTTACAAAATATTTTGATATAAGTATTTAATCATCAGACCACAGTTAATATAAAATATATGCTCCAGTGTATCTGAAAAATAATATACATTTTAAAAATATACATGTTTATATTATGCAGAGAATCCTAAATTCACATCATTGAAACTAATGGGTCTGATCTTACATAGCAGTTGGTTTTATTGTCTCTTAACTCAAAAGGAAAAAAAAGGAAAATAAATATAAAGAATATACATTTGAAGGATATTAAGGTTATAGGCAAACCATAAAAAGCCAGGAAATGCCATAATAAGAATTGTATATATGTATATGCGTGATTCATGGTTCACTGGGGAAATAACCTTAAAGTCACGAAGGTGAAATTGGCATCTAGTTTCTAAATTGCTGCAGAATTTAATACCAAGTTGCAGCATGCCAGTGAAAGTGTTAGTTTTCCTGACCAGCCCCTGTTTTCATGGTTTAAGAACCTTAATACACTTCAAAGACGGTTATTTCATGTTTTCTTTCTGACGTGTACGTGTGTGGTTTCCTATATGCCTCCTCACACAGATGTGTTGTACATATGCATGTGTAGCGAGCACACAGCTCCTGGCAGGGCCCAAGCACCAGCGAAGGCGCTCCCTGTGCACACTCACACTCATGTGAGCGCAGCCACGCACAGGCTGGGGGGTGTGCTCCAGATCTGCCGCCAAACATGCTGGCGATGGTTTCCTTTGCCTCGGAAAGGGATTTGCATTTGGTCTGACTCTACTTGTGCATTTTAGAAAGTCAAAGCTGAAACACCCTCAAAAGGATGTATGTACAGAACATGGAATATTATCTACTGCTCAGCCCTAAACATGGCATTCCTTTTCCTGTTCGTTTGTTTTTGTTTGACCCTAAGGGATGCATCTTTCCTTGCATGACAACTCTGCAGAAAAATCATAATTCCCCATTTTGTTCTGAGGACGAATTGTGCTGAGAGATTCTATAGGGTACTGAAAGTTGAGAGGGAGGGAGGATGTGGTGGTAGTACCATAAAAACTGGAAGCACTGAGTACAGGTAGTAGGAGTGGTGCATCTTTAAAACCACTAGGAGATACCAGCTGCCATCTCTACAGGAATTGTGTGTGTCAAATGATTCATCGTATGTGTTTTGTTTGCACTGTGCATGTCTGTATTGAGAAACCAATAGTGTGACATTAGATTAACTCCCTCTCACGTAACCACTAACACGAATCATCATTAAAATGCTTTGGCTTCCCTTCATTCTTCTCTCTCTCCTTTGTTTTCTGCCACGTTTTTCCTCCATCCTCTGCATGGTGGCGGGCAGCCTCCTCCTTGGTGCTAACCCCTGGAGCGAGGAGCCCTGGGCTGGCCGTGGAGTGTGAGTGGGAGGGCAGCTGCCCAGGCCAGGTGCTGCCCAGTTGCTCCCTCAAGCTTTCTATCCCACACCCAGTGTAAGTACATTTTGCAAATCTCTTGGTGGTTTGTTTGGCTGCTTGCTATGTACGTATTTTAAGGACAATCATATCCTTAAAAGGAAAATGAGAAAGTAGCTGGTGGTAGGACGTCAGTATTTTGAATCACTGCGACGTACTGACGTTGATTCAGGGTAATGGTTGTGTGTGAGAGTAAAGATACAATTTAATGTTCAAATTAACTTCTAAAATTCACTTTTGTCTTTAAGCCATGTTTTTTATTTTGAAAGGTAATAAAAGATCTAATATTAACTAGGGCTTTCAGTTTTCCTACAAATATATTTGTATAACTCCACACAATGCCTAAAACAATCATTGAAAGCAGGTTCAAGGGCTTTCTTTAGACCTACATATAATTCCTGAAAGATCCCTGTAAAATACTGTGAGACGCCTAAGAACAAACACTTAATGGCTTGCTGGATTTAAAGGCTGAGACATAAAGAGGTTAATAGTCCTGAGGCATTCTGTGGTGGCTTGCATTTTTATTTATGTTACCCTGTTCAAGCATATATTTTCCTTGGCTTTGGTAGGTATTGAGGTAGAAATGGTGTACTGAGTCCCAAAGATAACGTTCCCAATGCTGTCATTGCTTTGATTTTCTTAAAGAATATTTTTCTTTATTTGTTTCATTTGTTATTTGGTGGTCTGAATGATGCTTTGTAATTATCAGCTGTATGTCGTTCATAAAGGATTTTATAGATCAGAACTTGGTATTTAGTTATGTGTACTCTTTGCACTTTCAGGTCCCTACTGGTAAATTTTGTATGTTCTTAGGATTTTTCTAAATATTGCGTAGTGTTTTATAGCTATCTACAGTGATTTCAGTGGTATACTTTCCTGTCCTTTATATCAGCACAAAAGATTTCCTTTCAGTAGCATGAAATTATGTTTTTGTGGACTTGTTTTGTCATTATAGGAGCTCAGATTCCTGTACTAAATGTGTGGCCTGCAACAGACATAAAAGGTCTTATTTTCCATATAGTGCATATTCATTTTGCTCTTGCCAGTAACAGGACTCAAACACACGTAGTGGATTTCAGAGGAAATTCCATTACTAGAATAAGAAAAAAACATGTTCAGTCTTACTCCATCAATAGCCAGCATTTTCTTCATCCACTGTGACTATCCTCACTGCCATTCAGGGTAGTAGAGGACTGAATTTTAAAAACTACATGCATAGATGTACACTATGAAAATTAATTCACTTATTATTTTTTAATGAATCTTACTAAATTATTTATCTAAGCTAACCGAATATTGCACCAAAGTCTTAAAACATCTGATACAGATGGTATTTTCAGTGAGATGCTACGAGTGCAGATGAGCCAAATTAACAGGCTTTGCTTAGCAAAGCAAAACCTTGTTGTTTCTTAAATTTGTAGTACTGACTGAGCCTGCAGATCAAAGGGAGCCATTGATTCTGCTGCATAGCCATGCACCGAGGTTTTTCTTTCCCTGCTCTAATGGAGTAGTTTCAGAAAAGGCTTTTCAGCAAGATAATGGTATGAGAGAGACAGATCACAGTAACAATAGCCACTTACAAGACAGATGGTTATCCAACAGCCTCAACGGGGGATTCTAGGCAAGGTGGCCTGAAAATGTATTTTCATAGTTACTGATATGAAAGGCTGCGGCTTCTGTCTTGGAAAAGCAAATTGACAACAATTCAAAGACAGTGCAGAAATGAGTCTTGGCAGAGTTTACACATGACAGCTTCTGCAGGGTTTCTTTTTGGTTTTTATTTTGGCTTTTCTCTTCCCCCCTCCCCCTTTGTTTATGTTTTTATTATGATGACATAACCCCACGTGTCTGAGCAGAGCTGCACAACAACTGACTCTTCTGAGATTCAGTGCTGAGAATACACTGTCAGCTGTCCCCAGTGGCCTGGGACTGGTTCCTGCTGAACATCCCTCCTTCCAGTGAGGGATGGGTGGGATGGGATGATAGGATTCCCCTGTCATGAGTCCCCGTGCTGTTTACTGTGCGCAGCAGGTATCTCAGTCTGTCTTGCTGTTTGTTTTCAGAGGACTAATTTATTTTTTATTTAACTCACAGGAATTTTTTACTCATCATTAGTTCATATTTTGTCTTCCTTGTGAGCATCTCGGGTAGGAAAATTCAGCACTGATTTGGTGTTTCCTAGGTCCATTTCATGTAGTGAGAAATAGAAGGATTTGTCATATGCAAAGGAAAAATAGCTATAACCACTTGAGCCACATCATGGGGGCCTTTATTCCTGCAAAAGCAGGTTGTTAAAACTCTTCTTGCCTTAGAAGGCTTCTCCACCCAAAACAGTGAGTACTATTGCCTAAGCCCTTTTTTCAAAAAAATTTTTCCCCTCTCTGTCTCTCATTCCTTCTCAGCCATCCTGCAGTTGCTTGGGAAACTGAGATTTTTGATCTAACCTTCCAGTACTAGAAAAGCGGATCTGCTGCCAGTATGCCTCCTCTTCAGGAGGTCTTTGCTTCTACTTCTTAGTCTTGAAAAAATTAAATGCCCCTCAGAGTAAGCAGCAAAGATTTAAAATAGAGATCTCTGCTGTGTGATCTCATACACATGGGTGAAGAGGTTGAGTGATATTTTGCATAGCATGGAATACATTCCTCCACTTTCCTGTTGTGGACAATTTAGTAAATGTAGCAGGGAAGCAAGTCACTCTTGTAGGAAAGCCCAGGAGCTGTTTGTTATGGAGACTGTGCCCAGATTTGCTTTATCTTTGGTAAGGACTGCTTTCCTTTTTCCTTTCTGTACGTACTTGAATAAATAGAGCCAAAGTTGTAGTACAGAGAGGAAAAGGTTATGCACCTCACAGGGCAAGGAGTTTAAACTGCCAGGCTGAAAGGCTTCTTGTAGCAATGGCTAAAAGAAGATTGCTTTGCCTACTTTGACATCACATCCAAGCAATTCTCTGCAATAAAAGCTAATCCAGCTATGGCCACAAAGTTAGAAGACTGGCATTTGCCAACATGACAATCTCTTTCCATGGTACAGTTCTGCAAAGCTTCCACTGACTCCAGTAAGAACTGGCAAAGGTCCTTAATCTCTTAATCTTAAGGGCATAGAAAGTGTTTCTTAAACAAGTCTTCCTTTTTTTTTTTTCTTTTAAGATAAACATTATTGAGGTGTTTGTGCAGTCTTCTATATTAGTGTGGTAGTGTTTTCACTGATCTGAATGCAAAACATGTCTTTCCATTGTTTTTCATCTTAACAAGCTGCACTCCTGCACATAACTCCAGTGTTCAGCATGTTTAAATTACAGCTAACACAATCACTGCCTTCCTGAATTTAACTCTTGATGGCAAAAACAGGACCAGATTCTTTCCAGAGCTCTAAACCTTCTTCTTATTTTGTCATTGTTCATGTTTTTGATGTGGTAACTAATGAAGCCTCTCTTTAATTATTGCACAGCCACATTTTAAACGTGTCATTAGGGAGAAGGTATGTGGAGACTGAATGGTAAGATCTTTAATAGATCTTTATTATTTTGGATGATGTTGCATCAAAACAGTTGCTAAATCAGTATGAGGTTGTTTCCATGGGCTTTTAATGCAGATGCATTGGAAGCTTTGTACTTAATGTGCTTGTAAAAGAAAGTTGGTTATATCTGCTTTGAATTAAGCCTGACCTTAAAATTTGATTCTTGGTTAATGCAGCAGAGGGGAAGGTGTGCCCCAACTCACCTGCACCCTGTGGACTGGGGGGCAAGGTGCCCCAAGTCACTGGCAGAATTTGCTGTCTGACCTTGCCGTGTGGTGGCAGCAGAGGGGTGCAAGGTGTTGCCATGTGAAGGTGTCAGCCCTGGACAACAGCAGGAAAAGGCAGGGTGGTGGTGCTGTGCTGGGGTGGGAGGGCTGATAGGGTGTCTGGGAGATGGGATGAAAGCAAGGCTCGGATCTTTTGTTCTTGTGGAAAAAGAGAGTTACACATATGCCTAAAAAGTCTGTCTCCTTTTTTTTTGTTGCACTGATGCTCAGGTTGCTGGGCTACACTGGGTTAGCAGTCAGGGTGAGTCGGGCTCTGCTGAAGCCAGTGCTCCTGCAGGTTGACCACTGTGTGACTGCTCTCATCAACACCAGAGCAGTGCTCAGTGTCTTTAGTTTCTAAAGGCAGTTTCAGCATAGAAACGTCCACAAATCCCCTGTAGTCCAGCACTGATCCACGGCATCTCACTGCTCTTCCATACTCATTTTCCAGGAAGATGCAAAGACCCCAGCCCTAGGCAGAGTGGTGAGCTCTGGCTGCACTGTTGCAGCCCAAGGACAAGTGGGGAGGGAGTGTAAGACACACTGTGCAACAGCACCAACAAGTACTAAGCAACATTATCCTGCTTTTCAAAAGGGGGAGCAAGACTAAAGCTGTTGCTTTTTCGTAAAATTAAAATAAATAGTCTGCCATGGGAAAAATTGTAACAGCTAGACAGTATTTCATTCCACCAGTATTCTCTCTGAAATCAGTGGATCTGTTAGTGCTGTCAGTTTTTATTGAGCAAAGATCCCATAATTTGGCTCCACCTGGATTTTCCCTGCTCTGTTTGTTAATAGAACCCGTCTCAGAAAAAGATCTGGTGTTGAAGCTTGTGGTCCTGTTGAAATGGGGGATGAGGTATGAATGTGGGCAACAGAAAATACAGATTCAGTAAACCCAGAAAATATAGAATGACTTCAGTCTTTTATGACAGCCCAACTCTACTTAAACATCATGGTGTGCCTGAGGAAAAGGTAGCAGGGACTGCATCGAACAAACCAACGCTCTCGGTGTTTCCTGCGTGCTGAAGGGGACAGGTGTGTCCTGTTAAAAGTCACTCAGCCTGTTTCTGTAAGATGTGATAGAGCTGACAGATCACTGTTAATTACAATATTTCCTTGTACTTTTTGTGTCAGCCACTTCCTCTAAGGTAGTGTATGACCTGTTCGAGATAATGAGTGAGTAAAGCCAGAACTCCCCACTCTTCTCATCTAAAAGATTTGGTAATAATCTGGTGAGTCTGTGTGCACCAGCTTTTTCTTAATGAAAGCTCACAACATTCCAGGGGGTGTTTTTATAACAGACTGTTAGACACACTTTGCTTCCTTCCACCTCTACAGACTTTGATGAGTACTTGTCTCCTTGAATCACTGTATTCTTAATGTATTTACAACCTAACTGATAGCAATAGGTGTCTTTCTTCCCTGGCAGTTCACAAGGATATACTAATCAGTGTTTGTTATATTTTTAATTCTGTAAATATTTATTTTGGTACTCTGTGTATTTATTGGCACTGATTCTGGTGTTTGCTTATGTGTCATTGTAAATGTTGATGGTTTCAATAGTCTTGCTTCTAATGAATGTAAGGAACTCAGACTAACTGCACTTTTCTTCCATTCAAAAATCTTAACAGTGAAAAATATTCCCACTGTCATGTGTTATAATGAAAACAGTCAATAAAATCAGTTGTCACTTTTCACTGATGAATGTGAAGTTTACTTTTTGATGTTCAAGTTAGAGCCAATCTATTCAGTACACTGGAAAATACTAGGCTTTTCAAAGCAAGACATTAGGGAGTTATGTCGCCATAATAGCATAAAAGAGAATATTTGGGCATGTGTGCAATTTCATTTTTATGTAGAAACGCCTTTAGCAGTTTTACTAATAACGTCACAGAATAACTAGACTGAATTTGTTACTCAAAGGAAGACTTTCAGAAATGGGAGTTTTGGTCTTCTGGTTTTCTGTTTCATCAGCATGTGCTTTTGGTTTGGATTTGGATTTTTTTTTCCCCATTAAACCACTTACACAATGAAATGGACTGAGTTTCATTTCAATTTTCAAATCAGCTTTGTTTTCTGATTCTCCTGGTTGAGAAACAGGGAAGCTTGCTCTTTTGGCACAAATTGACTTTGGAGTTGCAGTTTTGGTGCGACAGTTAGAAAATACAGTCTGCAGTAAGCTGCATTTCCCACCTTTAAAACATCACTTCCTTGCTTTGACTATGAAATCACATTTATTAGAACCTCCGGTTTGCAACTTTCTCTATATTTCTTGCATTTCGAACATGCATAAAGCGTTTGCATCAGTCAAGTTTTAATCCCTAACTTTATTTATTGCTGAGCTAAGTAGCACTGCCTCGCTAAGGGTTCTCCCATGGAAGATACTGAGCCAGCCAGAGTAAGAACTGGAATAAAATTTGCTCAATAGTTTCCAAGGAACAACAAAGCAAAAGGCATGAAAATCTCATTAATACTAGTAAGGAGCAGGACATGGTGACACAGTATAAATTGATCCTATGCTCACAAAAGCATAACTCCTCTTTCCAGTAGCTGGAATGAGGCTGAAGAAATGTTTTCCCAGTGATTCAGTGCACAAACAGTTTTACGTTCAGGCCTTCTCAGTCTGTGTATGCTATTGCATTTTCCTGTCTTTTACCCTAAGCACCTGAAAGCCGAAGAGTTGTGGTTTTTAATTATCTGCCATACCGATTGCCTAGTGATTACCTTGTTTGTGTCCAAATACAGCTCCTGGGATATTGGGGGACAAAGGGGTTTCAGTGAAGGGCGGGGCAAATGTACAGCAACCTCATGAACCTTGATACCTGTAGATCTGTGTGATGCAGCTGTTAACACCTTCCACAAACCAGGATGACAGTAATCTGGCAGATCCACTGTGGCAGAAAAAAATTGAAAAATCTCCTGAAACCAGACTTGGCCCAAATATTCTTTTTGAAATCAAAATGATGTTTCTAATATTGTGCTAACAGTCCCTTCCTGATTCAAACCAAAATCAATCATTCCCAAGAGTAAATCTCTATGACTTTTAAGGCCACCTTACTGGAAAAGTGTTTGCAATGGGAGTGATGACCTGGAAATCTCTCTGTGACCCATTCATTGAAGATCAATGTTTCATCCAAAATCTATCAAGCAACAAAGAGAAGATAATATTTTTGACTCCGAATACTTGGTAAGGAGTGTTGGCAAGTCTAATGGGCCAATCAACTCACCATGAGTGAGTACTAGTCTAATTTTAAATCCTTTCCCTTGAATCATGGTATTTTTCCCTTTCAAAGTCATTGTACAGGAGTTGTTAACTAGCTCACATTGAGCAGATGCCCGTTCCTACCTACCACATTGCACATCTGCTTCCAATTAAAACCATTCCACAGCGCCCTGAGAAGGATGGGGAGGAAGCTCTAAAGTCCTGCAAAGGGTTATTTCAGCAGCCATGGATGCTGCTATGGCAGCTGAGGACCAAGAAGCTGCCTCATCTCTAGTGACATCACTCTTTATGTTCTGCAAAGACCCTTAGCACTTGGATCAGGTATTCACGTAGATCTTGGGAACAGGAGGTCTCCTGTTCTGACTAATGAAGGAGACTTGTCCTCCATCATTATATGTATATTTTCCAGCTTAAGACAAACGCAATGAGTCTCTTAAGTACGACTCCCCGCAGCTACTCCACAGAATAACAAATGACCCGTGCTGGTGCTTCGTCCTTATGCAAAGTCCCTCCACAAAGTGCCTCTGTGCTGCACTCCCATGTGAATGCCAGGGGAGAGGTGACCTAGAGCCAAGGGTGCCACCAGAGAGGGGAGGAAGGGCTTGTGTCTTCTGATGGAGTGCTGTCCTGGACCAGGGAGGTCTGAGTACTTCTTCCACTTCTTCCTTTCCCAACTTACAGAAGTCTGCAGGTGCCACATTTTAAAGTCAGATCCACAAAACCATCTGCACCCAGCGCTCTTCATGCTTAGAACCTGTGTTCTGAGGTTTTATGATCAAATGTCACTATCATTTCAGTGCTTGCACTCGGCAGGCTCAAAAGTATCGCATGGCTGAGTCTGCTGTCCCATATGTCACAGTGGGAGTCACGGACAGGCTCTTCCTCTGGCCTCATCAGCCTTCTGTTGGTGTCACTTGAAACTCTTAAGTCCCTTGGACAGAGAAGAGACTTGAATAAAGATTCTCTGGGGTCTCAAATGAGCAGAGGTTGCCAGGGTAGAATCATGGAGGTGGTGGGAGAGGTGGAGGCAGTGAAACCTGGAGCAGCCAGAAGCCTGGCAGGCAGCAGTGTCCTCTTTTGCTTCCATGGTTGCCTCCAGGGCACCGGTGTGGCTCAACGTGCTTCAAGAGCATATTCAGCTGTAGGCTGGCATGGGAACAAATGGTGTTGAGCTCCTTGCATGGAGCTGGGAACATGCAGGGTGACATGTGAAATGCAAAGAAAGCAAAAATCCCATGACCAAACAGTATTTTAAGGACAGAAATTATGTATGTCATGTAAAGCAAATCTGTTCCATTCTTGCCTGGCTTCATTTGTTCACTTTTAAGGACAAAAACACAGCCTAATTTTGCAAGAAACTACATTTGAACAAATAAAGGCAAATGTGTCTTAGTAAATGTGAGTAGGGAAAAACCTCCTTTTGATTATGGTTGTGGAGATACTGATCACAATCTAAAGTGGACATGAAAATATCGTCTGTTCTACTAAAGTAATGTAGAGGATCAGAAAAATGTTGAAAGCAATCAAAAGGATTGCTCTGAGTATTTCCTAAGCAAAAATAGAGACAGATAAGAATTCAGCTAGTCTTAGTCTTTCTTTACAGTAGGGATATATTGAACCTACATCTGTCTTTCTCTGAATTTTTACCTTTCACATTCTGCACTTAACGGATTTTGTTTACTGACAGATAACAAATTGTACAAAAATGCAGCGCTTATAGTGAAGAAATCATCCCTGCTACTCTTTTGCTTATAAATGCCTTTTTTCCCCTGTTAACTAATTAAGTTTTTGATCCTCGCATTTAGACCACATCCAGTCATTATCATGCCAGATTCAGCGTCTGATTACGCAGCTGCTGCGTCTGAACAGCTTCATTCAAATCAGTAAGAAATGCTCCTATGCAGCAACTGCAGAAATGGTGCTTGCATCCTTTGCTGAGCTGCCTCTTGCTGCTTTCTCAGGGGCTTAACATATTTATGTCTATCATCACTACATGCTGTTAAATTTGCCTGTGTGTTTTTCCTGGGGTCTGAGAGAAAACACCATAAATCCGCATGTTTTATAGAAAATCAGTTGGACGAGATTACAGAGACAAGTTAAGTTGTCTATGCCAGATCTTAATTCTTTCTCAAGATGTAACGTATTCAGACCGATTTAAAATAAATGACTGTATTGGAAAACAAAACAGACATCAGAGCACAAGCATAAAGGCAAATGTCAGACCCTGGCTCTGAAACGACCTGGGTCCTCAATGTGAGCTATGAAACCTTACATTTCTGCCTCTGTGCAGGCAAACACACAGCACTATTTATAGCACAGCCTTTTACTACCCTTCTGGTAGAATAGGCTTCATCGGAGGATTTACATGACTAACCAAAAGCAAAAGCCTTTTGTCCTTCATTTCCATAAGAGAAGGCCAGTGTTAAGCTGGTGTTCATTGGGGCTGAATTACAGAAAATATCAGTTACTAGAAAACCAGTTACTAATTCAAAGGCATCTGTTACCATGGCATAGGCCTTCTCTTCCCTCTCCATGCCCCAGATTTAGCACCAATGATGGGAGCTTAGAGAAAGCTCAAAAAGAACGGTTCTTACCTCTGAGAAAAAAGCATAGTCGAGGAAGACCACGTGTTTTCATGGCAACTAAGGAGTAAAGGGTTAAGACCTAGGAGATGGCTCTGAACCAATAAACAACACAAAAGGCTCCTATTAGCAAATCAAGAGCCCAATGTGTTCTCATTTTCCCCCTTGTATCTTCAATTAAACCCTCTGGGCCACAAAGTTACTGTTCTTGCCAAGGACAACAATCAGCACGAGGTGGTTATTTTAGATTCTGCTACATACCCTGAAGTCTTGTGAAAATGAAAACCAATCTTCCTTTCACCCTCAGATCCGATTTCCAGGGCAGGGCAGGCCCATCAGCCAGTCCCTATCCTTTCATCTTGCAGTGCCAGCTGTGAGCACCCAGGCTCTCCCCTGAGATGCCACTTTCTCACAGATGCCTGCCTCTTCCTGCCTTACAGATGGCAGCAGGGTTCTTAACAAGCTCCCCAATTTCTCTTTCCCCTTTGGGATTCCATTTCAGTGTTATCTTGTCACATCTGTTTTTTTCCAGACGGATGATGTGCAGGAGCATGAGTTATGCTTCCTCCAGAGGTTACCAACCTGCAGCTCCCACAGCCTGTCGGAGCTCCCTGCTGCAGAAATGCTCCCATGCAGCCAGGATCACTAATGCTCTGCTGTGCCCTGGCTGCCCAGCAGAGGTAAGGACCATTTTGCTGAGGTTTGTAGGCTGCTTGTTTCCTTGTCTCGTTCTGCATCACTGAACTTACTCTTTCCTCCCTAGGGCTTTTCTGCAGGGCTTCTCCAGGCTCCCGGTGCTGTTTAACACGGCTCAGGAAGTAGAATGGCTGCAGAACAGGGCAGAGCGTTGGAGTCAGGCTGTGATATCCTTTCACAGATGTCCTCTTGCGACCTTCAGTGCAGAACCACACCCCTTTGCTTTTTCTACCTCTAAATAGGGATTGTCAGCCTTCTAGGCAAAAGGTTTCATGTGGCCAAATTCTTCAAATTTTACGCCACTGCAAATGATTTACTTAAGATGCCCTCGTACTCTGCTGTGGACCGCCAGCAGGATGAGAGCCTCTCCAGGCTGTGTGTGCTGGAGCCACAGCCCCACAGTGCCAACAGACAAGAGAGAAGGCAATGGAATCTGGGAAAACTGAGTCCACCCTGAGGAAATGTGTCCAAGTGGAAAAGTCCAAGTGGCAGGACCAAAGGATGCCTCAGTTTTAGTCCTGCTTCTCCTACTCACCTGCTGCCTGCATGCGCGTGAGCCAACCCACCTCCTCGCTGGGCATTTGCACAGTGCAAGTGTCACTTGCTGGAATATCTTCTGCTCTGGCTATTCAAGCAAGGTTCAGGAGAGTAGCCCAGTTTGTGGCTGCTGTTTCTGTCCAAGCTTGTGCTGGCTCCAGGGACTGTTTCCCCCCATAATTCGAAAGTTTGACACACTCTGGCTCCACGATACTCTTCATCTGGAGAGCTCCATGGACAACATGTGTGATAACTTCCCACCTTTCACCCTCCCCTACTGCAGCTCTGACCATCCCCTTTTACGTGGCTTTAAGAGCACACTTCCACTGAGGACCTGTGGCATGCAGAAGGGCTCATGTGCTGCATAGGCACTCTGGCTCTCAGACTCTGACCCTGCTCTTGGTGGTGCTGGGTGAGCTTCACAAGTTGCTCAGGCTGGGAGAGGATCAGATCTCTGCAGAGAACCCCTCATGTATTTGAAAAGCTACAGAGCTTACACAGCATAATTTCAACCACCGTACAATTTATAATTTCCTTTAATTTCTTGAAGCGCTCTAATTTTTACACTGTCGTGAAAGGATCTTTGTTTACAATGATTGCAAAGGGTAATATTTCCAGCATGGGTAACCATGGCAATGAATAATTCTATTCTTAGGAACTGTGCCAGCTGCACCAATGCCTTATAGTAGCACTCAAGCAGTTTGCTAATGAGAGAAGTCTTGTTTATTGTAGGAGGACATTTTCCTATGTCCATACATGAGCCTGTAGTTTCTTAAAAGCACATTCTTTATCAGTATTACATGGGAAAAAAACAAAACCAAACCAAGCTCTGTTGCACAGCTCCTGTTGCAAATAATGTTTTCATGTGTTTTTTTTTTTTTCCATGGAAACTCTATTATAAGATCCAATTTGTAAGGAAATTTATGATATGCAATAGTATGCTTTGCTTTTACTATCACCTTCTACAATAAGAATGAGCTTAGGAATGCTCTAGAGCTTAGGATGCTCTAGAGCACCTGTTTCTTGCACAAAATACAACACCTTGTAAACTGATTTAGTCAGAGATATGTGGGTTTTATCACTAGAGGAAGGACTTTAACTATTTTAAAATATTAGTTTTATACATAATTTTATTTGAGTAAAGAATATTTTTATATTATACTACTTACAAAAACATATATTACAGCTTGGATTTGAATTACTTCAACACTAAAGCATTGAAATTGATTAAAATACTGTTCTTACATATGTGTGAACATGATTTCTATATTTGTAAAAAAGTATATAAAATAGGTAAAATATTTACTTTTTCATGTTTCATTATTTCAATGCAATTTAAATTATTCTATAAATACATGTTCCAAATGGAACACTTCTTTAGCTTATATGGTTTAGGGTATGTTCAGTAGCAACCCGTAAGGAATAGCTAAACTACAGTTCCTGTCATTCCATGAAACATGGTCTCAGAGTACAAAAGCAGCCAGGTGGAATAAAGCATCCTCTCTCATTTTCAGAAAAACATTAACAATCCCAAGTCCCTTATCCAAGATGAAAATCCTTAGGAAGGATTTATGGAGCAATTGTTGAATTGTGTGAAGTTTTTTGGAACAGTTGTAGCTTTAGGGTTTCTAGCAAAGCATTTCTCAGCCTTGTGTCTTTGATCAGAGAGATGGTGAATGTGCCCAAATAAACAGCACAGCACAAGCCTTCAGGTTTTTTCATGTCACAAAGCCGATTGATCTCTTTTCTATGGTTAGTGAGTGATTTGGTGCCCTAATTAGCGGGCTCTGTTTTCACCAGTCTCTAAGTGACCTATATCTGCCCACAACCAGCTGTCGGGTGGCTGATGCAGTGCCCAGCCTCTCTCTCTCTGTAGGGCTCCTGCCCATCACCCATTCCTGCTCTGCTCTCCAGAAAAGATCTGCCCATGTCCCTAAAGACAAAGCAAGATCCACCAGCTACAGCTTCCCAAAAAATTCAGTCTGGACTCACTTAAGAAAACCCACCTCCCCCCCCAGCTTGTGGTTCTGCTTGGCCTGGCATAGTTTGGTTCTTCTGTAGCTCAGTACGCCCCCACCTCTTTAGCATTTTAAAAACTAGGTCAGTTCTGACATGAAAACAGCCTGGAAAAGCCTTAGTGATTTTCCACCAAACTGTCACGACTCAATGACCGATTTTTTTCTTCCACAGTTTCTTTTTCCAGCTAAGACTGTTCCCTGGGTTTAACTTAAATGATCAAGTTGCTTGTTTTTCTCTCTGCCCCCTGAGGCTGAAAATACTCATTTCAGGGAAATCTACAGCTCATTTTCTTCTCTCCCTCTATTTCATGCCAGTGTGGATGCACAGCCACTGAGAGGACTGGTCCTCCCAGCCCAGGCACCTCTACCCCAGCAGGGCTCTTCCCATGCTCCACTCAGGCAGTGGAGTGCCAGCTCCTGGGCAGCCAAGCCCAGCCTGGACACGCATGCCAGGGCACAGGCACTGCAAATGGATCTGATACCTGCCCATTGACAGGTTTCCTCCTGTGTGTAAGAAGCCATGCTGTCTCCTCTCCCTGCTTTCACAGGAAGTTCAGAGATTTTTCAATGGGATGGGGGCACAGGAATAGTTTGTGTGCTTCTGTGCACTGACCTGATGAACCCGGACAGACCTAATGGCAGACTTGATGAACCCTGCAGAAATTGCCTAAAAGAGGACTGGTAGCTGACCTTCAGCTGCTGACCTGATCTAACCCCTGAGCTACCCAGTGGTTGCTGCTATTTTCATGGCTGCCCCAGATAGCTGCCTGAAGGTGGGAATGCTCTATTTCTGGGTTTTGTTTTTTAATTTTTTATTAAAAGATGTACAGACAAAGAGAGTGCTACAGAAAGGGAGAAGTAAAAAAGCAGGGCAGGAGAGGGGCGGGGGGGGAGAGAGAGTCACTTCATAGAGCTCTTCCAGATAGATGACAGATATCTAAGTACAGGCTCCTTCTCAGAGGGGTAAATACAGCATGCACTTCTGAATTTCCATGGAGCTACCCTTAATTTACACTGGAGTGCGAGCAGTCCTAGCTGGCAGAGCTGCTGCAGTAGTGCGGGATAAATGATGATGGAACAGGGAGGCTGCAGCAAGATTAGAAAATAAGTCTGTCCTGAAAGGGGAGATTTCAACAAAGTCATGCTGGGTTTAGAAGCTTGTGGTGGGACCAGTGTTTTGCACAGTGCTGTGGCTGAGCAAGCTGAGCTAGGACCACCCCTTTTCACTTGCAACAGACTATGCAGAAATCCTCTCTCCCTTTCAGGCGTGTCAATGTAGTGCCCAAAAAGCTTTGATGAGAGCGTCTCACACCACAGAGGGTTAAAGTGCTGTAGTTTCTGAGGCAGTCCTGTGTTCATCCTCTTCTGTGGGCTGCAGTGGTGCTCATTAGAAGCAATTAATCTCCAGTGCTGTGCTCTCCTGTCAGCTTGTGCCGCTGTCAGGGGTCAACTCATCCATAAGGAAGCAGCTGGACATCCCGTGCTGACCAGCATCTCCTCTGATGTCTCACTTCGCTCTCATCCCTCACAGGTGGTTTGGGTAAACACGTGCAGGGTTGTAATACATTAATGACAGTCACAGCTATAAGCCCCACAAATGAGGGAAACCTGGACAGGTTCTGCTGCTGCTGCAGGTTGAAGTTTGAGACTGAATAAAAAGCAGTTTGAGAGATGTGAGCCACTCCCCTGTGCCTGGGAGCTCTACAATCACTCTGTGAGAGGGCTAATGAGGAATCACTGCACTGGTTTGGAGAGTGTTCTCTGATAGATCTGCTCCTTAACATTAATGCCAACTAAAGATGATGTAAAACATTGCCATATCTCTCCAGAGACCTCTCTTCATGGCCAAATGTCACCAATCTTTGGCACCCTAAGACCATAGAAATTACTACTCAGCCAGGTCAGAGGTAAGTTTTCAACACCCTCCTGCCACATACATTATTCTCTGGCCCTTGTCCAAACCCACTTTCTGTCCAGGGCTATGGCTGATGTAAAGCAGCTTGACCAGAGGGCTTCCCTGCTGCTTTTACGGGTGGCACCCGAGCAGTTCCCAGCACAGGGGCTGCCTGTTGCAAGGGACCTGCCAGTAGCCAGCCAAGGACCAGAGCAGGACTCAGTCTAAGTTTTTTCTCTCATCTAGCGACTGATCACCTGCAATGCAAATCACAAATGCCATCTGAGACATCACACTTATTTCTACAACAGGTCTTAATTCTCCCGAACACTGCAGAAACCCTCTACAAAACATGTAGGAGACTAGGAAAATATCATTTGGGAAAAGGCCAAATCTACTTGCCCTGGGTCAAAACAATTGATGATACTATTATGCAAAAATGCATGTTCTCATTTAACCTGCCCCACCAGAGACCCAGGGAATTGTGATATCCACTGTTTAACTTGTCAGCCATGACTTCAATTTCTTATTTTCACCAAACTAAATTGTTTTTTTCTTAGAGCCTATGTTCACCCAGCTTGCAAGCTATTGAAGAGCAACCGCATTAGATGTAAATGCTACAAAACCCCAGGTATTAAGGATCCTGTTGTATGGCAAAGTAACTTTGCCAGCGTTAGGAATCTGGCTGGAGGTGACCTGTGGGCATAGGAGCTTCCACCCTAGAGAACCTAACAGAGGTGCCTCAGTAGCTCCTGGCATAGCTGTGCCTTGACTAAGAGGTGGGAGTGGTAACCCTTTGGACCGGCACCTACACAGCTCTAGTTTGTCCTATGTACTTCCTTTGTCCACACAACTATCTACTGGTGGTCTGGTCTCTTTTTAAGTTTTGATGCATTTCAAGTGCATTTTTGAGAGAATTTCACACAGAATTAATTAATGCCACGTTAATGAAACACACTGCTGCCGTGCCACGCTGCCCTGCCATGCTGCCAGCACCAGATCTGCTCCTGCTGCTGTTTCTGAGCTGAGCAGGAAGAGCACACATGCCACCGCGTCTCCCACTTGTCAAAGGCACAAAAACATCCTTTTGTATAAAACTATTTTGACTTGTAGCTGATTTGCCGAGTGCGTTCAAGCACTGAACACTTATTAATAAGTGTCCCTGCAGAGTGCAGGCGGGACCCACAGGCAAGGAGGAAGTGTCAGGGAATGGTTTTGGCAGCGTTTCCTTCCTCCCCTGCAGCCAGGAGCCAGACCCTGGGAGCTGACTTTGGGCAGCTGGCACGGCAGGAGGCATGGCAGGCGCGGGCAGACCAACTCTGTGCTCAAGCTGACGTCTCCTGCCTTGCGAAGCCGCTCACTCCCTGACGGATGTTCCTCCCAAAGGCCTGGCTGTGCCCCTGCCTTCTCCTAACGCTGCCGGGGCCCTGCGCTCTGCACGAACCCTGCGCCCCCTTCCCGCACATCTCCAGCGGGCTGCACGCAGACAAGAAATCTTCGGAGGGTAGGGAAGGAGTTCAAAGGCTTGTCGGGCAGAGGCTGCAGAGAGAGGTGTGGTGGGGAATAAATAATGGATTCTGCAATGGGGGAAAAGGGTTTCTGAATGTGGAAAGAAATGCGCATCTAGTTAAATCCTTCTTAGTTCGGGGCTCTTCATCCTATTTGTGCCTAAGTTGCCACTCCTGCAGTTTGTATACAGGGAGCAGTCCCATGCAGTGTCTTTTGTGTTTATGATCAGTATTGAACATGGGGCTGGGAAGAGACTGAGTCTTTCAAGCTGAATCTTCCCACGTTTTTTTTTTTTTTTTTTTTTTTAAATTAGCGCAGCTCTTGCCTTTATCTTCCAGCAGCTGTTGAGGAGCAGTCTGGAATGAGTCATGACACTGTCCAGTTGTCCCTTGTGATGTCCAGCCTGGAGCAGATGGGATGATTTGCCATGATCGTGCCTGGCTGTTTGTGCTTTGCAAGCCATGCAGAGGAACAGGCACACAGAGGGGGCTAAACCCCTTCCTGGGGGCAGCTCCCATCTCACGGGGGCCCCCTGGGAAGAGCACCTCACGAATGGGAGAGGCTTTGCTGAAGTGGTTTGCAAAGGGTGGGTGAGTGTTGGGCCCCAGTGTGATGGCTGCGCTGCCTGGTTGCTCTGCAGAGCTGTGGCTTGTCCCCAACCTGCTGGAGGGAGACTGCCCTGCCAAGCCACAGGCAGCCTTCTGTACTGCCAAGGGTGCAGTGCAGGAGCAGGAGGAAGGAGGATGCAAAGGGAAGGCTGTTGGGTGGAGGAAATACAACTATTTACCTCTCCACTGCTAGTCTGCCTAAGTGCCATGTCTGTCCAAGAAGAGTCTGCTTGAATCAGTGGGTTGTGCTTAGAAACCGATTGTAATGCAAATCCAGAAGAATGCAACTCTCTGGTGGTTCCCCAAGCACTGCCAGCCCCTTCTTGGCTTGCAGGAGCATGGATTTTACTTAATATCCATGCTGGGCAAAATTCTTCTCTCAGCTTAGGTCATTCTTGTCCAATTATTCCTCAGATCCCCTTTTTTTTTCCCCGCTATAATCTCTATAGTCTTCCAAGAAGTGCTGAGTTTGTCTGGGATTTTTCTTTTGCCCGTCAGGTCCTGGGTTATCTGGTTTTAGAGCTGTGGAGTGCTGCAGTGAGCCTGCTGCAGTGAGCCTACTGATGGGGGTAGTCTGGCCATTATTTGTTGATTTCCATTATAAAGGAGCACCATAGACCATGCAGTATTTCAGTGATGTAACCTAGTCCTGTACTCACAGACAGAATTTGGCCCTCTGTGTCCTGGCACAGGAGGTGCAGGAAAGCTGTGGAAGTAGTTCCATCAGGGTAAGTGTATTAACTTCATGTTTTGAAATATAATTCTCAGTGTTAAAATGCGTGAACGGAGATTTTACACTAAAATATATTATTTCCTCTGAATTCTATTATTTTGTGCCTTCTGCATTTGTGCTTTTGTTAGTCAGTTGATACACAGCATTTTACAGCCTGTCTTTTGTGCAGTGGCCTTTCAGCTGTCATGTTCTGATCACATTCAGCCTGGATATATAGAGCATTTATTGTTTGCTTTGGGAGTTTTTTAATGAACCTTTCATTTAATATTCAGCTTTACTTGCCATTTGTCAGCAAGATCAACATCCTGTTGAATTTCACTCAGCAAACTCAGTGCATCAGCTATGGCTCCACGTCTTATTTCAACAATAGCTGCAAATAGGCCATAGGATTGTTTATGTCAGTCATGTATAAAAGTGAAGACAGCAGAGGTCTAAATTCAGACCATAATGGAAATTACCCTCTTTTTTCTTTCCTTCGTTTCTCAGGCTCTGACCCACTTTTTCCCCTATATCTCATCTCAAGTAAATGTCTTGAGCTCCATCTAAGGGTGTCCTGTCAAGGGGAAACAGGAATTATGTTTGCTTTCTTCCCTTGTTTATGCTGCATGGAGCAGGCCTAAGAGATTTCTCCCTCTTTATCCAATAATATCCCCTTGCTTTCTCTTTATGATAACTCCAGGGCTTGTCCTAATAGACTTGCTGGATAAATGGCATAATACAGATACATATGAAATCTGCTTTGCTGAGAGGAGTAACAGTTTTTCGTTAAGACTGTTAATGTCCTTGGGGGACTTTTATTCTGTTTCACTGAAATGCCTACAAATATGTAGGAGAAAATATACTCATGTTAAATGGTTGGGTAATTCTGCCATCTTAGCTAAGGGATGGACAACCACTATATGAGACATCCTGCGAATTCTTCAGCAAAAATAGTGAAAGCCAAAGTTGACATTTTACATACATTTTTCTTTTAGGCCAAGAAGCAGTCCCAATCTTCTTATGCCTTGTTTTTATATAGAAATAAAAGCATAAGTAAGAGCACAAGCCAATTTTTGTTTTATTTTGTTTTCCTTGGTAGGTCACTGCTAACAGAGCATTTTTTAAAATCCCAGCAACTGCTACTGAATCCTGACCTGATTTGGAATCTTTTCAAAGCTCACAAATAAAATCAGGTGGACAAAGCTGATTTCAGAGACTGGTTTGCCTTTGCTTATCTCAACTGGGACTGCCACAGGGGCAGGAGAAGCACCAGCAAACTGATCAGCCACCAGCGTTGCTTTCAAGAATACTTCATTACTCTGAAACAGCAACATCAAATCCTATAAAATTCCTGAGATTGCTGGTGTGTTGGCCATGGCATTGGCAATTGCTTTACATGAGCAGTGACCTCCAGAAACAATTTTTCTCTTTCCCTCTTAGCATTTTCTTAAGTTTCCTCTTTCCAACACCCATGTGCACCTTTAGTGCCTACAGCAATGACCTTCCCTAGTGTTTGTTTTCTCTTCTGCACATTCCTGCCTGTTACTTCAAGGGGAATTTATGCTTTTTTGAAACTGGCTTCCTTTTTGCTACAGACACTGCAAATTTGCCATATTTCCCCCATAGTAGGGCTCTAGACCCACTTGTTCTCAGTCATTCTTGGAGGATCGATTACTCCAGGACAGAAGGTATGAATGGGCAAATAAATTGACATTGAGAACAGTCATAAACATCCTGGCTGTAAACTCCCCTGACATTCCTATTCCTTATTTTTTTTTTTTCCAGAATTTGTCATTTAATCATGAAGCAAGCTGTATTCAGATAGGAAGTGAGGAATGATGAGGAAGAAGGATGGATGATCAAGGCACAGATCATTATAGTGATGAATTTAACACCATGTGCTTGTGTGGATGTATTCCAGGATTTTGTTGCACCACAGAAAGCAATCTCAAGTAGTTTTGGGATGCTTATGAAATTTTATTGCTCTTGCTAACCCTTGTCTCTAAACTCAGGGTTTTGGTTTTTTTTTAAATCATGGATTTCACTAAAATATCAATATTCTATGACCTGCTTTCTCTTCCACTCTTCCTGTATTTGACTCCTGGGTTCTTCCTCAAAAGTGTGTGCTGCCATTGTTGCTACTGCCTCCTCTCTGGAAATCATCCATTTCACAAAGGCTCTACTCTTGAATTTGAGAAAAGAGATTTCCTCCCTGGAGGACCAGAATTTTATCCTCATCATAGAGCTTTTACTACTCTGTAATACACAGCAATCATCTAATATCTCTCTTCTTTATCCATAAAATGAAAGCATTAGCATCCCCATCTGTCAAAGATTACGTATAAACATCCATTCCTCCCAGAATGTCATGGAGATCCATATTCCCTTTCGTATAAGCACTGCTGCCTCTTCTTTCCTAACTCCTGATCCAGGGCAGCAGCCTTGAGGAGCATTTCAGAAGATATTCACACTTTAGTGATTTATCCTCACATGAAGGTAAATACCTATGTAAGCATGTACTTTCAGAGGGGTTTCCGCAAGTCATCATGTACTCAGTATCTGATTAATATTTTAGTGCCATGAAAGGGAAGCTGACTTTAAGGAACCACAATAATTTTCAAACTCAGGGGCTGTATCCCAGCAAACAGATCACATGCCTGCAGTCCTATGCTGTTTTCCCCAGACATTTTGGACTCTCTCAGCTCAAAATCTTGCTTGGTGAGTTTTCCATGATGGCTGTCATTGGTCTGTTAATTCTAGCAGCTCCAGGGAAAATTCTATCTGTGTCTTCCTGCAGCTACACAGCATGTGATTTGTTCTCATCTACATAATCCATCTGTCCCCCAATCTGAGAGCCCTAGGTGCCAGGGAGCATGGGCTCAGTGAGCTGCTCTGAAAGGCACCGACAATAACCTTGCATAATTTCTGGCTTTTTTGTTTTTTTTCCTTAGCAGCTGATTAAATTAATGTGATTCTTTGTATGAGTCATGTAATGGGAGTCTCTTTAATGTACATCTTCTCAGCTGTGGCGCCTGTTTCTGAGACATGATGGTTATCAGTAAATGGAATTACAGGTGCTTGGTTCGTCCCAGAATCTTATCTGAAGTACTGTGATAATTCCATGGTGTGGCCCGAAACCACATGCAGTGCCTCTTTGCCTCTGAGCATGGTGTAGGCTGTGGCCCATGGGTGCCAATCCTCCAGATTTCTCCATCCTGAGGACTTCACCAGCCGCTAAACATGAGGCTCAGCTCAGACAGGGAGACCTGCAGGGCAGACAGTCCTGCTTGTTAGGATGCTGTGGGGAGGGGTCCAAGCACACCAGCACTGACACAGTCTTTCTGGATCCAGCCCTCTGATACCTGCTCACAGGAGCACTGGCAGCCTCCAGCAGATCTGCTCTGGTTTGTAGGTCTGACTCTTCACTCAGATTTCCACATCAGACCTCAAATACTGGAAGAACTGATCTTTGTGGTGTGGCCTTTTTAATGTACACTTTGTCTTGTTTTTCTCCCAAACAATCTTGATTTATTTAAATGTACAAAGATCTGTGGTATCTGATCCAAATGGGCCAGAGGACCTGACATGCCCCATCACCACCACAGCAACATCTGGCTCTGGGTTAATTGTGGCAGGCATTTAATCAGATAGTTGCAGTACATCCATAGATGTGTTTGCACCATTGAAACTCTCCCCACACTCCTCAGAGCCTGATGCAGCTGGATTTTTTTTTTTTTTTAATCTAAAGATTTTCAATTTTTGCATGTTTTCATTCAGGTGGGAATAGCTGTGGGGGGTCACAAGGCTGAGGACAAGTAGCAAAACATGAGAGCACCCAGCATGTTGGATATTAGGAAATTATGCACAGAGTTGCCCAGCAAAATTATGCCTGTTGGACAAAGTTAAGGCATTCCCTTCTAATATTTAACCCACAGGGGTACTCTGTAAAAAGCAATCCAGACAAAAAGAAAGAGGATGTGTTCACTAATAAGTTGACTGAAACTATTTTTGCTTCCCTTTATTTTTTTTTTTTTTGCAGTTGCTTCTACTTTAAAACTCTTTCTTTCAGCAAGAACAAAACATGTTTCTTTTCCAAAATCTATTTGTCTCCACCACAGTGTGTTTCTACTACACCTAGAATTTCACAGTCTTGTGTTTTGAGAGGATAGGGAGGACCCCAAGGCCAAGCTCTGCAGTACATGAGTACTAACAGCTCGCCTCATTGCTCCCAGACTTTCTCTCTCCAGTGAGCATGATGCTGCCTCACTGAAAGAGTTTGGAAGTCTTTGCTCTGGAGACACTCTGGAGTGGTTCTGTGTTGTTGAAATGACAGTTTTGTGTTGAAAATTTCCTTGCAGCTCACTCTCCTTCCAGAGCAGGCATTACCGGTTTGTTCCCAGGTTTGCACGTCATTGAGGTCTGTGCTAACCTTGTCTCTTCGCTGCTTCAGCACTGGAGGGAAATGGATGCAAGAGGAGACCAAAAGAACTATCATGGGGGACAAATACTAGGCAATAATAGTTTGCAAGTGAAAAAGGCCTCTGAGGGATCACAGAAAAATGGGGGTAGATCTGCATGATGAAAATAACAAATACAAAACACACCTTGCTATTAAGAAAAATGAAAAGCGGGTGAAATTTCATCTGTGTGTGGATTCTTCTCCTGATGCCTGTCTCTTCTGGGAGAAATCAGCCCTTGAATCCATGTGCCCTGGAGAATCCCCAGCTCACAGTTTCCTAGCTACAAGACCCAGAAAGGGATTTGGTTTGTATTCAAGCCTGTAGCTTGTAAGACTTTATTATCTGTAAATCTTTGAATTTTTCTTGGTGAGAGGGAAATGCATCTCAGGCCCCTCCAGAACCTCCCTCATGATACTTCAGCCATGCACATGAGGCCACATGGAGTCCATGTCCTTAGGATGTCACTAGACCATAAAGATGTCAGTCTGCTAATGGACTGATTATCTCACGTGCCTCGTAAGCAACACAGCTTCTAGTGCACAGCAGCAGGGCCACTGCTGTGTTCTCCCTCACTCCCCGTGTCCACCAGCTTGCAACACACCAGCCTATCAGCTAACTGGGCTGATTTTGGGGTAGTTGTCCTGTCTGCTCAGGGAGAGGGTGCACTCCTGACAGCAGGAGAATTGAGGAGCAAAGAGCCAATTTTGTGGGTCACAAAATCACTGCAAGAGAGAAGACTGGCCTATTTCCAGAGGTGAAGAGGAAAAGTGGTTTTGAAATGACAGGTTGGAGTCAGAAGAAGTGTTTGCAGCTCAGTGCCCTCTTCAACGGATTGTGTAGCTTTAAGGTATATCAGCACAGCCCCATGATAGACAGTTCACACCATACCTTGTGATTGTGATTCCAGATGCATCTCCAGAGTAAGCCAACCGGTTCTATCCAAGATGAAACCCACAGCCAAAAGCTGGCTCGACTCATCCTTTTCCCACAGAAGCCTTACCCCTGGGCAATATCACCACGTGGTGGCAAACCTAGCGCAGAGCTGTACTGTGCATCAGGATCTTCTTTGCACCTCTTGGAAGGCAGAACATCCCCAAGTCTCCCCTTCCCATTTCTCCCATGGTCACCAGTCACCTCAGCTATACTCTAGCCTTTCCCTGAAGGAATGCCTTGGAGTCCTACAGGGCACAGCATTGGCACGAAGAAATGAGTGGGACCTGGCTGCAACCCCTACCCATTCCCACTGTGGCACATTTCAGCACTAAAAGGGAAGGGAGTGGAACTCCCAGGCCCCAGGCAGAGAAGGGGATAGAAGGGTTCACGGGGCTGCTGTGGACACAGTGGCAGTAGTTCTCAACTAAAAATACTTCCGGATTTAGGCGTTTTATATGCTTTGGATTGTGACATTTACCACAGTGTTTTGATACAAGCCCCATCATCAAGGCCAAAATCATTGCAGCAGCTTGACATCACTGTGTAGGTGTGTTACTCTTGTTATTTTTTTTTCATTTTTAGGATGGTTGTGCTGTTGTCTTTGGGTCAAGCTGCCCAAATTCAAGTTTCACTGCTGCACCACTTGCCTGCTGGACTTCAGCCAATGCCACAAGACATGACCAGTGCCTGTCTTTGTGCTTTGATTTTAGGAACTCTCTTTAGCAGAGGGAGAACAGATGCTTTCCATCCAGACTAATCAAGGAAGAAGTTTCACCCAGGGGATGCATCTGTTTGAAGATAGTTTAAATGTAATCAAATTGGTCAAGTTTGAGGACCAGCAGAGCTCTGCCATGAGGGACAAAGTAAAGGAACTGAACAGAAATAATAAAATCTGTGCTCACATGAGATTCAGGGGCCTGTGCTGTGTACTTTGCTATGAACTGAAATACCCGGAGGATAAAACAGCAGCTGGGATTAAAACAAAGCTGGCATCAGTCCAAAGTACCAGTAAATCACGTGGGATTATTACTTCACTAGAGATTTTATTGGTGTGGAAAGAAAAGAAAGTAGAAACCGATTTCTGCTAAACAAAGGAGTTAAGAGGAATCTCCAGCAAAACTAAGCCTTCTTCCTGCAAAATCTCTACGCAGTTCTTAACTGTGAAATTAACAATGTATGGAGCTCTAAATCCACTTCTTCCAAACAGGATTGGGGGCTGACAAAGGCTGCACCAGTCCATAAGGGATTACTTTCCTCCATGAGGTTTACAAGGTGACATACAAAGGATAGGAAATAATCAAATATGCATAGATTTCTTATCTGCAAAATTTCCTTTTCTCTTTTGATACGATGTTGAATGTGAACACAAAGGAGAGCAAGCATTTGGCATGTTAGAGGAGAAAGGCGGAAGAGGTGAGGAGGAAGGAACACATGGTAAAAAGTAGGATATAAAAGAGAGCCTTAAAAATACAGTGGAGCTGAAGTGTCAGAACAGTCCTTAAAATAACTTGGCTGATGGGTATGATGAATGATGCAGAACCAGTGCTTGCTGTAGTCCAGTGTCCAGATGAAGCATCCTCCTTTAACCACATTCCCTGGGAGGCTGCAGTCTGGACCACTTGCCAGAAACCAGCCACACCTTGTAGCAGGTACCATATGACAACAGATGTTTAACAACATCCTCTGAGAAATAAATTTGTGCAAAACAAACTCCCAGTAAACATGTACTGATACCCAACACTATCAAATCATTGGGTTTTGTCATGGAAGACAGAACTGAAGAGCAATTAGAAGTGGGCCAGTACTGTCTCTCTCTGACTTGGAGGCTGCTGGATGGCTGACATGCTGCCTTGTCTCATTACTGAGGCTGGTATAACTTTATTGACAATATATCTGTAATAATTATTTTTTTTAAATGAAAACTAAACCATCCCCTCTTATCTCCAAGGCAAACATTATGTTTTAGAGGTTATTTAGTAAATCAGCTGCTCTATATATGTTTTTGGTCACAGCTATGGTGGAATGTGCCTTGGGCTTTGCTTTGCTAAGAAGCACAGATTAATCCCATGCCACTCTTTCTTCCAAGGCTGCAGCACAAATGCTTCAAAGGAAAATATTAGTGCAGACTGCATTGAACTGTGCATTAATAGAGCTTGCAGCAAGGTAGGCATGTACAAAGTGGCTGCAAGTCAGGCATTGCTTGAGGAGGGGAATGAGTATTCTGGGGTGAGAACAATCTGGCCACAGCCTGTGGCCCAGGTTTTTGCTGAATTCGTCACTTGACATCTTCTTAGAGCCTAAGTATTACGAGTCCAAATGTCTGAGTAGGATATGAGAAGTGGATACTGTGAAAGCCTCCATCTGCATCACTGCATTATCTCATTGTGACAGACACTTCCAGGTAATGCCACTCATATGAAGTTCCCACCAGCTATTCCTATCTCAATATTTCATGTCATCACTTATGATAGTATCTGAGCCCTCTACACAGTCAGTACTACTTGGAAACTCTAGTACATAGGTGTAGCTGGTCCACGGATTTTTCCCCTCCTTGTGGTATGAGGGATTCAGTTCTCCAGCTTCTTTTCATCTCTTATAAATCCTTCTCTGTTTGATGAGCTGTTTTTACCATGTAGTTATGCTCCTAATGGAGAAAAAGCTTTTGGGTGTGGATGATCAGCAACTAGAATTCACAGTTTCTTTTAGAAATGTGACCAAGAAAGTAACTTTAGATCATAATGACTAATAAAAAGAATTGTAAAAGGGGACATAAGACTCTCTCTTTCCTTGTGGCTCCATGCTCCTATTGGAGTACATCTAACCAACAAGATTCAGAATGAAATTCAAGTCCTGCCTTTGCTATCTTGGAGTCTCTGGAGCAGATGAGTGCACTTCGTGCAGCCATGGTCCCTTTGTAAGCCAAAGCCATGTATTTGTAATCCTCTTCTATTTTATCACCAATGTAATGACATTTACTGGAAAGCACGTTAGGAAAAGCAGTCTGAGCTAATTTCTTTCAAACCCCTGCAATTGAACCTGCAAGTCGGAAGATGGCAGCAGTAAAGCACAGTTAGGGCCTTTTTTTGCCCACAGGCCTTTGTTTCAGACGATGTTTTTGTTCCAAAAAATGGCAGATTTTTTAAAAAGGTGTCATTTTTAACAGTGCCATCAAGTATGACAGGCGTCTTTCCAATAAAGGGGAATCCATGACTGCCTTTCATCCTGATGGAAACCAGCATCAAGAGCAGAATATACCTTATTATATGCAAGAGCTTTTTGAAAAATCTTGTTGCTGTACTATCTTCAGAAAATTAGTGTTTCATCCTATCCATACCCGCCCCCATATTCCTATAAGTGTTCATGTATATGTAATTATGTGATAGAGTAAACATTTATTGAAATTAATTTTTTTTTTTTTTTAAATTAAAAAATCCCTATTTGTATTGCAAGCGTTTCTCCCAGTGAAAACTGCCTTTTAAAGCTCAGGAAAAGCAGAAAGGTTCTGCAGTGGGAATATTCTCTAAGTCTTTGGCTGTGAGTCTGTCAGCTTCACCCATAGCTTAGCAGGGTGTCAGCTATCAAAGGACACAGTGATGCCAAGAGACAGTGTGTTTGATTGAGGCTGTTATCACAGAAACAAAAGCCAAGAAACAAGGCACTGCCACTGAGTCTGTGTCCCCTTCTGCAATAATAACTTAATATGGTTACCGGACCGTGGTTCTCAAGGTTTACTCTCTGACATGAGTGTCAATATGCTTGCTGAGCCTTGGCATGACAAGGCCTGCCCTTCTTCAAGTTCTGACCTAACCAACTGCCTTACTTTGCTGGATCCTTGCAAATGTCATTGCATTTCACTCTCACTTCAGAGAGATTTGAAGCAATTCTATCTACTCTTTCCTGTCACTTTAAGGGGACAGTTCTGGAAGCACTCCTGTGTGAAACAAACCAGATGCTGGTTTTGACAGTGTGTGATAGTGACTGTGGTATAAAACCAGTGCAATATGTCTATAGATGACAGTGTTTTCCCCATCAGCCATGTACATCACACTCTTCACTTCAGTGAGGATGACTTCCCCTGGGACAACTTTCTGTAACTACTGCAGAAGAACCAGGTGCCTTTTTCTAGGCAGAGCTCATCAAGGGCTCTGGTTGTGCAATGTGTCATTGCAGTGTGCCCTTCCCTCGAGAATGATGAATTCTGCACAGTTTCTTCTCCCTGGGCTAAGCTCTATGCTTTAGTCTGACAGACAGCACTCATATGTCTTCAGTTAACAGGGTCAGGGGTCCAAGTACTTTCTGGTTTTCACTGGCTATATATAAAAAGATACATACGTAATGCACAACATGACAGTGTTGCCTTTATTTTGTAATATTGATTTCTTACAACTTTATTCATGGTTGTGTCATGGAAATAGCTTGGGATATTCACATAGTATTTTCTACAAGAAGTTATTTATCTTGTGCAGCACACTTCTGCTGCTCAGCTGCTACCAATGAGTGTTTCTTAACTTCCTCAATGAGCCTGAGCCTGAGCCTGAGCCTGTTTTGTAACTTCCTCAATGAGGCTGACATCAGTCGAAGATCAAATCCCATGTGATTAACTGTGCAATACCCTCACCTAATATGGTCTTACCCTGTATACCTCTAGTAAGCCATGTAAGACCTAAGTAATCTAGTCAAAATAATAATTTGTGAGTACATCAGTTGTCAGAAATGAAAAAGAATAGCTGTGATTCTTCTGCCTGTCCCAGACTCAGGGCTCCTAGTGATGAGAGTTGCACCTTCCCACAGCACATAGGTGCTTCAGAGGGCAACTACAAGTTCCTGCTGTGCACTTATTCCTCCTGTGTAACACGAACCTGTAACCCGATCCATCACTGAATTACTCCAGAGTTCAGACCATATGATGCAACGAATTTTACAAAGCTCTGCATATTACTTGCTTTAATGAGGATGCAATGGATCATGATGACATAAACTATAAAATTACCAGTGTGGTTTGACTAATATATTGGCCATGGAAGAGAGGGGAAAAGGATGTTGAAAAGTTGGTGCTATCCTAAATCCTGAGAACCAACCGGATTTCCAGCTGATTTTTAGAGGTACCCTGATCTAGTATTTAAGAAAAAAGAGGTTTGTAATGAAAAAGACAAGTTAGGTCAGAAATGTGGAGACTGTGTTTTTTATTTACAAACCTGTGTTGTTATCTGGTACTATAAGTTTTCATAGAACAAAAACATCCAAAGGTAATGAATGGACATATCCCCTTAGAACTGGGGAGAGTGGAATTCATGAAAACTGAGTAGACAATTTATGAAATCAGTGTAGACAGCACCACAAATACCATTCAGTCTCATCTCTTCCTTCGATACATTGGCTCTGCATATGACTACAGGTAAGATTGTGTAATCTTCCCTGTTTTGCTGTATTTAAACACAAACTTTGAATCACATTCTCTGAGTAAAGAGAGCTTTTGTGTAATGACTTTTATCAGTAATAACAATTGAACTAATTCCTTCTTTATATCACTCAGTCAGTCTGTGGGGTCAGACAATAAAGTAATCTGTCTCTCTTTTAATTTAATTTTGCCATGGGAATCATTGATGCTACTTGGCAAAATCCCTGCACAGAAGGAGTATATTTAAAAATAAAATGAAATAAAATCCCTGATGCTATCTTGATAGTGCCTAAAGATTCATCATTGTGCCAACTTTCATTTCCTGATCAAGTCAGAATATGTGAACAATATAAAAATGTCTGTGAAAATTTTGATAGAAACCTATTGAGTATTGCCTGGGAAAGCCCTCAGTCACTCATGACTCTAAGGAAATATATTAATGGACTTTTCCTATGCATCTAATCAGAAAGTGGTTTTCTTCACTGTAGGTGATTGTACTTCCATTGAAGTTCAAAACAGAAAATGTTTTAGCTACTCTGTCTGAGGTAGGGCAGATGTTCCCATGTATTGAATGGATCCCAGTGCCCTCCAGAGAGACTAATTTATTCAGTACAAGCTGGGGTGTATTATAACAGCTTAAACCACTCTTATTTCTGACGTCCCTGTGGAACGATCAGAAGTTAAAATTTGCGGACAAATTGGTTTTGCACTTTGTGCATGCTCAGCCTGCAAGGCCTTGATCCCTCCAGCTCCCTTTGGGTGCTAAGCCCCTGCATCTGACAGTGCTGCACGTGAGTCACTTTGTTCCCAGTCTGACCGTGGGGGACAGGATACAATCAGGGGGCTGCTATGTTGATCTCCTCAATTCATTCTGTTCCACAGAACATGTCACTGTCCATTCCAGAGGTGATGCTGTGCATGGAAACACCTGCAATTCTTTGTGCGACTGTGGGTCCAGTGAGGCAAAAGCTGTCTTTGTGGGATCAGCTCTCAGCCACAAAAATGCTGAACTAGAAAAACCCTCAAAGAATTGCTTAGGAAGTCTGGATATAAAAGCTTTTGGTATTCGTTTCAAGTTGAGCTACTGACTCTGGAAAAGAAAGGAATTTGAGATCCGTGTCAATTATCAGACAGTTATTGTGGACTGTCAGTAGTGTCCCTGGCTTGCTACTTCTGCACAATTTGAGAAAAAGGTCTTTCATACTGAGAGATACCGTTGCAGAAATGTTATTTATTGGCATTGCACGCATGGGAAGAACTTCATCACCCACAGTCAAAGCTGGAGAGCAGCCGATGACATATAATCAAGGCCTAAAGAAAGGGTCTGTAGCAGGCACTTGATTACAGAGTACAGAGCAGTGATTACAAACCAAGGTACTCCCAGATCAAAAACCTTAGCTGGTACATTTTAAGCTCTATGTATAATTTAAAATATTCTTCTGAGCGAATTTCTACGTTCATTATTTGGAAATAAACCAAATTTACCCACATATGGCTACAGCTTCAAAGTGATGAGAATTTGCACATGTAATCCTTACCTAGTTGCTCAGTAGGACATTAGCCACATGCTTACGTTAATGGTTAGGCTTTTCCATAACACAGGGGAGAATATTATAATTGGTGGCAATGCACACCCCACCTGCAAGGCCTGGACTATTGCATTTTCCACATTTGCCTCACTTCATTAGTTGGAGCTGTGAAAATAGGATGTGACATCCGCCCGGGCTTGTGTGTGTGAAATAGCAGCTGTGTGAGACGTGATAGGCAATAATTGGCTGCCTGCAGAGCAAGAAAACACCCACATATATGACGTCTCTCTCTTCTAAAACATTAGGCAAAGAAGCCTTTCAACAAGGGACAGGCAGCCTCTCAGGAACCAACTGTCAAATCTGCTTACATCATTGTGTCTCATTAAACTGGGAAATGCAACTATTCTAATCATTAGTTCAGACAGGGCATCATCCCACCATCCGTCAAGACAGTATTATTGTAATGGATTATTTGTGTCAGTGATCACCATAGCAGAGTTCTTGGAGACTCCTGTAACGCAGCCGATTTTCCTTTTACGGGAAGGCAAATGAACTATTTAAAACTAGGGGTTCTTAGGAAAGAAATAGAAAACAACACAAAAAGCGTCAGTACATTGCCAAAAGAATTCACAATGAACCTACACCTTCAACACTGTAGTCTCTTCAAACCACTCTGTCACAACAAAAAAAGAAGCAGAAGAGATCAAAGGAATGGCACCTCTATTAAGAATGAGTATACCATGCAAATGTCTTGAAAATAGAAGTGATATAACTTGGGGGTGGTGGTGGTGCTATATGGGTCTACAAAGTCTGAGTGACAATAAGAAATTAAGCATGGAGTGTTATTCACCATTCCACATAATTCAGAAATCATACCTATAAAATTAACTTGTTATGTTCAACACTGTACAATTCCAAGGAGTCAAAGGGATGTACTTTCCATATAGCACCACCACCACCCCCAAGTGCTCTAGAGTACTTTGGATGCTGAATGATGAGTGCTCTCCGAGTCTGTAGAAGATAAAACCTCTGGCAGCTGAAAAAACTATTATTTCAACTTCTTGATGAGGAGCTTCTCTGGACTGCTGAAATGTGGGAACTGCAATGTGTGTCCTATTCTTGCACTCTTCCTTAAACACTGACTTCTATGAGCTAGTTGAATCATTAATGTGAGCCAATAGACTTATTAGTGTGTTTCAATGGTGTAAAGAAATTTTTACTGTTGCTATCATTATTATAACAGAAGCGATACAAAACAATACCTTACATCATTGGAATTATTTACTTTTAAAAAATATGGTCTTTTCACAAACATAAAAAAACTTCAAAGTCCTCTTTGCCTGGAACTGAAAAGTAATGTGGAGTTAGGAACAACTGGTATTACAGTCAAGGCCTTCAATCAATAGTACAGTTATTTTTCTCCAGCTTTTCAGAGTATTCTTTAATTATTCTTTTTTAAATTTTAAATTTTTAAACTGCAAGGTTTTCCTTCTTTTTTTGATCTGTAGCCCCCATCTGATATTAATTGTCTTATTAAAAAGGAAAACCAACACAGATTCTAGAAGCACCTAGAATATATAGTTAAGAAAGCATCTCATCTTATTTCCAACACCTTTCAGCTGTGATGCCAGGACAAAGCATGACAATGGCTGTGACTCCTTTGGTTGCTGTCATCCAGAGCCTTCAACCACTGGATCTCATTACGTGCATGTTTTGAGGCAGGGACTTTCTACAGCGTGTAAGCAATACTGCAGTATACTCCTAAGAAAAATAACATCTGAAAATTATCTTGGGCTCACAAAAGCTCTGCTCCTCCTCAGCCACATGTGGTAAGTCATAAGAGAAAAAAAGAAAATCAAAGTGACATAGTCAGCAGTGTGATCTTTACAGCTGCAAACACGTTGGAAGTCAGAAGAAATAGTTTCCTGATACGGGAAATACTGAGCAGATAGAGACCACAGCAGCAGCTGGCTGGCCAAATCCAGGTTCTGGCACCTAAATGCCACAGATGCCTGCTAGGTAACTAATAAGCAGAAGCATTACATTTGCCCTCTGTTTTGGCACTCTTCAGGTTTACAAGAGTAAACCTCTAGCCTTTGACAACAGTCAAAAAAGGGGGCTTTTCAAAGTTGTAGTATTAAGAAAGGTGGGTACTTTCATATTGTTGTGTCTTCACTACTTACTTGCTTCAACTAGCATGAAACCTCGTGGTTTAAAAAATCAGCAGTGCTGCAATAATACAGTTAATGAAAAGCAGAAAAACATGCTTGTGAAGGATAGAGAATAAGTATAAAATGGGATGCGACTTTTATTTTTCTTTGTTAATTTTATGCAAGAGCTTTGAGTTAGCTAAGAGCATGTTTCTACAAATAGTATCTACTTGATGTGTGTGGTATACTACTAATATGCAACACAAAAAGGAAGGTAAGGATAGAGAACAATCCAAGGAATGAAGGTTTCAGTATTTGCCCAGTAAAGGCCAGCCATAGTGCTGGCTGCCACCTGGGCTGTCTAGTGGTTGGACCAGCCAGCATCATACAGCCTGCACTGGAAAAGGTCAGAATGAGCTGCCTGGGACTGTGTGATTGCTGAGGAACAGAATCAGGCATCTGGCTTCCACATTCCACTTAGTACTGTGTGGCTGTCATCCCCAGAGCAGAAGAAAGGTGTGAAAGGAGGGTATCAGGATAGCCAGGTGCAATATGCACAATGACTGTGTCTTTAGCCTTCCCCAAGACAAGGAGGAGCAGACTCCATCCCTCCACTGCCAACTCTGTTCTGGCTTCCCATTCTCTGATGGAATAATATCAGAAACCAGAACAAGATGTGGCTGGAACTTGGGCTTCTTCCTTTGCTCTTCTTCACCCATGTGACAGCAATGCTGAAAGCGAAGTAGGGACCACTTACTGGTGAGGGAAGGGATGAGGATTCTAACGGGAACTGGTGTGAGATGGCATGGGGCTGGGATGCCCAGGGGTGAAAGGTGACTGTATCTCAGGAAGTGAGAAGCATTGGGATCTTGTACTTTTGGAAAATACAGAGATATGAGAAGAGAAAGGAAATATCAGGGAGTTATTTTGCTCTACTACTTTGTGCAGAAAAAAGTCACTTTTGTCTGTGCAGCTGAGGAACCCTGGACTGGCTTTTAGATCTCCAGGAAAGTCTCCAGGAGAGACTTTCATACTCTTTACACAGTAACCTGAACAGCAAACAGAGACCACACTCTGAATCTAAAAATAATTGCTTAATTCTGTATGATGCTGCATATCACAAACTTCTGTGGGGCTGTGGATCTTAGGAGGAACCTCGGTGTGTCACAGTCTTGTAGTACTGAGGCAAGCTAGTGAGACTGCTAGTACAAAGCAACATGAGACCTGGAAAAGCAAACTGAATGGGAACCATGAGACCCAGATGCACTCCATGTGGCAACTGAATTCCTGAATGTGGGTGGGAAAATTCCTTCCCACTCAAGTGCTTCTTTGTACCTATTCCTGTAATGAATGAAATTACATTTTTTGCCTTTTGTCCCGCACGCAGAAGGCGAAGAAAGAAGCCGCACAGCACCATGCTTGTGTGCACTTTGTAGAGCACTGCAAAAATCCAGCAGAAAGAGTTAGATGGATATGCTCTCTCTGCTTCAACAAGTAACTTGCTGCCCTTGCACTCTGGGGCCCAACGTGCAAAGAGACAGAGAGAGAGAGAGAGAGAGAAGCACTTTTCTACAGCTTCAGGCCTGCAGAGCTCAAGCAGTTAGAGCTGCCAAAGAGTGAGGCATCCGAAGAGAAGGCATTCCTCAGGTACCCCCTTCTCTTGGCAGCCATCAAAGCATGCACAACACACTGCGTCTCCATGGCTGCCTACCTGCATTCCTTCCTTCCCTGAGAGATGTGCACAGAAAAGTGTCTACCTCCATCAGAAAGTTATTTGGGAATCATAACCATCAAGGAAAAGCAAAACATTTCACTGAGTTTTCTCAGGGGCTTTGTGCTAAATGTATTTTACATTATTCCGGTGTCAGAGCCAGTCATAAAATTAATACCTTAAGAATATTGTCTGAGAGGTGTGACTGCCAAAGTCACTGTGTAGCACTGGGCAAAGTCTCTTGCATGTCCTTCCCAAAACAGTGGTAATAACGTCTCAGTGAGTAGCTGTACGGTTTGATGTTAATGATTAAACACTGTTTTGAAAGTTCAGACTTGCCATGAAAGTACTGATATGGGAGTCTGGGTACATGTGAAATGAAATTAGGCACTCAGTCCCACTGCTAGAGGGGAGCAATAAAAACTTGCCCAGAGGTCAGTTTGTGAAGGAAAGACATAGACTGTCACAAAAGTTGCCCTATTCCTTCAGCTCTGCCAGGTCAGGGGCAGGCTGGTGGTGCTGCTACCTGTGAATACTTGTGTTAAATGTGCCTGCACTACTCACATCTGGAAAACACATTTTTATCCACTCCCTTTTTCCCAGCACAAAGTTCATTTGGAAAGCAATAGAAAATAGTTAAAACGAAATCCCTTCTCTGGAAGCAAATGCTGTTGCTAAACTTGTACTCCCAACATACAGGTCAGGAGCCTTAGTTTTCAGAAGCAATGTAGGCCATCATAATGTAGGGATCATGCCAAAAATCCCTTACCTGTCCTCTCAGATAGACATGTTATGTTTTTCCCAGATGAAAATGCTAGACTAAAATTTGGCAAGAAGACAAAACAGCCATACACAGGCTGGTAATGATGATATCATCGGGTGTCCTGTAGTGTTGAGTTATTAACAGCACAGCAAAATTCATTAGCATGTCAAAGCACCACAGCCCAGAATGCACACAGGCCAGTACAAAGAATTAGGGCATGAAAGACAGCTTATGTGGAGAGTCACTGACAATGAAAAAAAGAGAACATTGTGCTTGGGGCAATTCTCATTCATCAGAGTCTTGTCAGTGCAGTTAGAGACTACTGAATAAATGTGTCTAACCACGTTTTGTTTGGCCACACTAGAAAGCAAAGGTTATGAGGATATCCTCCAGTTTTTTCTATTCAGCAGATGCAGATGTGTATGGAATCCTTTTCTGTTCCTCATCAGCAATTTCCTTTCTGCTGTATAGTACATGATGCCATACTTTAAAATAGAATGCATAGAAATCAGTCTATTTTCTGTCTCTCTAGACTGATGAATTCGTACTCTCAGGCAATGTAAATCACTGCAGCCTCCCTGAAGTCATCAGGATAGTTTTGATTTAGAGTGTCAGGTCTCCAGACCAAAGCCACATGTAGTCATGCTGAAATCGCCAAAGGTATTGCAAGCTGTTGCAATAATTGTACAGGTGATTTTGATAATACTCTTCTACTGTATATACTGGTGGTGATAATTAACCAGAAAGCAGCCCCTCTGAGTTATTGATCTGTCAAGGGTCATTTCAGTGCTGAGGTGTGCTTAGGTGCTGTACGTTTTCCAGGCAAGACACAAAACTAATTTTGCATTTATTATAAGTGTTCCATGAGGAAAGGTAGTACTAATGAAATCTGGTGTGCTACTTAAATCCCAAACTGGAAAATTGCCACTCTGCCTATTTGGAAGTTTGTTTGCTTCCAGTGCACTGTTCTCCCATCAGGGATTGAGAATAGGGTATATCTTTCTTCAAAACTTGGTAAGTACCTCTAAATTCAGGTTGCATGACTTTGGCAGTACTACCATTTTTATCTGTGCAGGGTAACATGAAATGATTGTTTTACTGACATTAATGTTCAGTGGAACTGGAGCAGCCCAGTATGAAAAATGGATATTAGTTAACTAGCAGGTGTTAGGTATGAGTAATGAAAGAAATGTGGGAGGCAAACTTTGCCCACTCACTTTGTGTAATACTTGTATCTCTGCAAAGAATGGCCTCTTTGTGCAAGCATAAGCCTTGCATTCATTTCCTGCTCTGATCTTATCTAGAGAGTTTCAGTGACCCTGAGATGCCATTAAATTTGGGTACCTATACACCGAACTACTCCTTCCATTTTTATTCATGTCTTGGCATTACTGGTCATCCCATTTTTCTCCTCCACAGACAGATCAACACCCTGTAATATCCTTGGGCTGCCTTTGTGTGTAAGTCATAACACAAAGTAAATGTGTTCTGGTAATAGCAGTCAGAGCTTTTGAAATGGAGCACACTGTAATGTGATCACGCATGTAGCCAGACATACACCACTCTCAGCCTGCAGCACGCTCAGAGGTTTGCTATTTTAAAAATACAAAGATGTCTGTCTGTGGCCTACCTGTAATCCATAGCCTGAATACCATCTATCTATAGTCCACCATCCAATGCTTCTAATTTACTTCTGCAGTATAGGTTTTCCCACAAAGCAGAGCCACGGTTCTCAACCATTTGGGCAGATATGCGAAGAAAGAAACAGTCCAGACCTTTTCTGTATCAGTGTATGCTATTAGATACATCATTATCCAGAGTTTTGAGTGTCTCCAAGAATGTGGATTTCTCTGGGCAACCAATTCCAGTGTTTCGCTACTCTACACTAAAAAAAGAAGGCTTTGTGTGTTTAAATGAAATTTCCTATATTCTCATTCTCTCTCCTCTTACATGAATTTTTTTTTCTTAGACAAATGTTTTTGACTAAGCAAATGTGAATTTCAATGATCTTCTAAATATCACTAGAAGCCAAAACAAATATCTGCTTTCTTGTCCTCAAGAAATCCATGTTAAATTTGGATACATGGGAGTAATCTGATATACTACAGTTAAATAAATTTCTGCCATGATACCTTAGGTTTAGCCATAGACATGACTCTCTGCTTTCTCTAATTTAGATCAATGCACTCATACAATACCATTCTCGCAATTATCATGACATGTTATGTTTAAAAACACATAGTAAGTTGTTCTATTTACTTATAATTTTACTATTAGTTCATGTTTCTTTTATTCCCTTTCTAAGTGTTGTAGATGTTATTATTAATTTCTTTGTTAGGCTTCTACATAGATTTAAAGGGGTGTTTGCATTCCAATGAGTAAAACTGCAAATTACTTTTCAGGCATCTATCTTTTGGACCATGTTTTAATGGGCCATTACTCTGAAAAAGAGAAATAAAATAAACACAAAAACTGAATATTCACATAGAGAATCACGAGAATGTCTAAAAAAAAAAAAGGTGCATTTTATAATAGGTAGATTTAAAGTGCCTCTAAAAATGTCAGAAGAAGAAAACTTCAAAGTACCTCATGGTTTTCACTGACAGAAATGAAAAACTGCTGGCTTCATTGACAGAAAAGACAAACTTCAAAGTGGATAGTCATCTTCAAAAGCCAGATGCTCCCAACGTACCTGGTCTGCAAATGAAGAGAAGAGATATCTTTCCTTGATTGTCAGCCTCTCTCTTTTATAAGCATTAAATTATTTTAGAAGCAAAAGTAATGAAAGAAAAAGTACTACACGTGCCAAAATACCATAAACATAATTTTTTATTTAATTATGTAAAAAATAATGTAAACAATATTTAAAGCAATATTTTTCACCTGTTAGATGCAGAATATCAACCTGCTCACATGAGGTGTTGCAACTTTCACTATTAATTAAAATAATGAATCTAACCATCAGTACTCCTGGTCACAGGCTCAAGTCTTTCAAGCCAAAGAGCAGGGAGTCAGATGCTGTTTGCTTTCTCTTAGTTCTTTGATGCTTCTATGAAGATGGTGTCTGACACACACTGCTGCAGTCCCACACATCCATCTATGGCTCCAATCTGCAGCAGAGTCTTCTATCTCTCAATCAAAGAGATCTTTGGCTGCAATCAGCAGTAAGCAGAAAATGCCTCCATTGCTCTGCATTTACAGAAGGAAGCGTAGTGAGAGACAGAGTAGACATGATGCAGGAAACGTGCCCTTTGCAATTCTTATAAAAACATATTTCTGTTGATAAAGAACAGCATCCCAAGAAAGATGATTGGTTTTAAGGCGTGGGCTTCCACTTGATCCCAGGAGATGTCTGGATTAGCAAATTTAACAGGGCCTGGAAAGTGGCATGAGCTCTATGACTTTCCATATCACTTAGTTGTCAGTTGTTGGCCCTTTTTCCGTATTTGCTAGCAAACGTCTGCTCTGTGTGGTGATATTCAGCTGACCCTAGCATGGCTGCCATTCCCTCAGGGAAGTTGGTAGGTCTCTGCCTACTATATGTGCCAACTGTTTGTGATAAATCTGCGAGAGGAAAGAAGATGGTATGATCGATGTGGCCCTGACTTTTTTGCCTCAAATCTGCATTCACTGCTGGAGGAGGAGCAGGAGAAGGTGGAGGGCACAGAAGCAGCTTCCTCTTGAATGGCAGCAAGATACAATTGCTTTCTATAAAACTGACAGGAGAGGGGAGAGCTATCTGACCTGAAGGATAATGTTGGCCAAAAACCATGAGAGTATAAACTGTAGGAAATTATAAGATGATTTTTATCTGTCAGAGCAGTTTTACTCAAGAGGAGCTTTCTTCTGGAAGTCATGAGAGCAAAAATCCCAAACAAGTTCTAAGACTAAACTTCATGGAAAAGTCTCGCAGTATCATGGTTTCCTGTGGCAATTGAGAACTGGACATGGTGTCTCAGCAGTTCCCCTTTAAGCTTGTGTTCTGCAAATGCAGAATGTGTCTATATAGTCCTTGCATGACCCCCGTGAGTTTCTTAATCGGAACGACTGGTACCCATGACCTTCACCTTTGTCTTCGCACAAGGCTGCAGTAGGAAGTTGCTGCATGCTGTTCTCTTCAGGAACATCTTGCAGAGACACACTGTGCTTTCTTTCAGGGAAAGTTTATAGATGTTCTTTCTTTTTACTTGTTAAGATCACAGCAAGCAATGTTATAAATAGCTTAAACTTGTGAAATTTGTTCAGAGAGCTTTGGTAGTAACTTCTTTTTGGAGCCATGTTCCCAGATGAAAGCTCACAGATCTTGCTTGTTTTCTGAGGTTGTAAAGTGAGGAGATTTCATAGGAAATGTAAGACCACTTTAGAAAGTGGCAGTTTTAACACAACATAGGTCCAGGGAGTTGTAAATTCCAGCCCCACCTTTTAAGAATTGATACGTTTCTGTCCTAGAGAGAATAAAGGAGTCTCTGGTGCATAGAGGCAGGTTTGGAAATGGCAGACAGTAACCCAATACTGAGTAAGTGCCTGTCACAGTGACCTATGCTCCTGGCTTTGTGTAGGTGTGGAAATGCTAGTGGGAGGATAGCAAAAGCTTTTGTGCCCACCCCCAAGAATCAAATAAAAATCTTACAGTTTTGATGCTTTAAAGATGCTTGGCTTGCCCTATGACATTGAGGGCATTGTATGGAAAGGTTTTCCTTCAGGAACACACATGTAGAAAGAGAAAATGATGCAAAAGTACATACATTGGCCAAAGATTCTAGGACTCAACAAGAGTGAATTTACTGAGTATGGCTCTAAAAAATCAAGATTCCTTCTCCACCCACATATTTTTTCACAGTTTAAAAGCTGCAGTGTAGATAGATTGATGTATATAGTGCTCAATATTCTGTTTGCCTTGTATGATAGGGAAGCAGCATGGGAACACTTTTGGAAACTGCAGCTCTTCAAGACTGCTTTAGCATGGGTCCTTTCCAAAGGGCACAGTCCTTCAGGAGCGGGCTGCTGCAGCATGGGTCCCCATGTGGAGCCACAGGTCCTGTCACGAGCCTGTTGCAACATGGGTTCTCTGTGGACTGCAGTGGGAGTATCTTCACCACTGTGGTCATCCCTGGGCTGCAGGGGTACAACCTATTTCACCGTGGTCTTCTCCACAGCCTGCAAGGGAATCTGCTTTGGCACCTGAAGCACCTCCTCCTTCTTCACTCTTCTAAGTGTCTTGTTTCTCCCCCTTTTTTCTCACACCTCTCTCACATAGCTCCTGCACAGCATTTTTTACTCATTCTTAAATATATTTTTGAAGTGTTGCTGATGGACTCAGCTTTTGCCAGCAGTGGGTCCATCTTGGGGCCTGATGCAACTGGCTCTGTCCATCATGGGGACAGCTTTTGGTGTCTTATCACAGAAGTCATCCCTGCAGCTTTCCTGCTACTAAAACCGTGCCACCTACACCCAATGCAAACTGCCTAGGGATGTATTTCAAATGTACAAAATCTGAACATAATAAAGATTGTTCTCAAAGAAGTGTGACTTTTTATATTGCTTACAGAAGGATTCTGGACACTAAAACTGTTCAGGGCTGCCAAGATGAGCAGGATCTGCAAGTTTTTTGAGTGTGGCAGGGAAGCAGTGCCCTACAAAAATGTGATTCCCCAGCCTGAACAGCGTTTCAAAGTCATTGCTGCCCCACACCCTGGGATCACACAGCACACTGACAGGAGATATTCTACATAGATAATACAAAATATATTCTATCAGCACACTGATAGAATCACAAAATATCCTGAGTTGGAAGGGACCCACAAGGATCAACAAAGTCCATTTCCTGACCAGCACCATCCCCAAAAGTCACACCATGTGTCTGAGAGCATTGTCCAAACACTTCTTGAATTCTGGCGGACTTGCTGCTGTGACCACTTCCCTGGGGAGCCTGTTCCAGTGCCCAGCCACTTTCTGGGTGAAGAACGTTTTCCTAATATCCAGCCTAAACCTCCCCTGACTCAGCTTCATGCCATTCCCTCAGATCCTGTCACTGGTCACCAGAGAGAAGAGATCAGTGTTTGTCCCTCCTCTTCCCTTCACAAGGAAGTTGCATACTGTGATGAGGTCTTCCAACAGCCTCCTCTTCTCCAGGCTGAACAAACCAAGTGACCTCAGCCTCTCCTTTTATGGCTTCCCCTCTAGACCCTTCACTACCCGTATGGCCATACTTTGGATACTCTAACAGCTTTTAATCTTTTTATATTGTCGCACCCAAAACTGCCCCCAGCACTCGAGGTGAGGCTGCCCCAGAGCAGAGCAGAGTGGGACAGTCCCCTCCCTTGCCGGGCTGCGATGCTGTGCCTGATGCCCCCCAGTACACGCTCGACCCTCCTGTCTGCTGGGGCACTGCTGGCTCGTGTTCAACTTGCCATTGACCAGGACCCCCAGGTCCCTTTCTGCAGTTGTGATGTAGAATTGTGCTGTGCACCTCTAACATGCTGGACTCTATTCTTTGTGAGCAGTAGTAGCATTTGTGTGCTTAAGACACGTGCTTCCTAAAGGCAGCCTTTCAAAGCCCTTCTGTGTTGTTTGTGGAAGATGCTTCAGTTCTCTGTGGCTCAATTTCCTTGTCTATGTATTTGTGAGAGCAACAGAAAATTTGTGAATGTTTAAATGAATGAAAGCTGCTTCAGTTAAGTTTTAACTTAAAACTTACAAAGGCTTAAGTTAAAATTCCTCAGGGCAGCCATTACTGCTTATTTGTAAAATGGCACTCAGTGTGAGCCCTCTTCAGTAATAATAGCACTGACAATGAAAAATATATTTTAAAGTCTGTCAGTCTTATCATTTGGTTCACCTTGCGGCAGCAGATTTCCAATTTGAGCTGTGAACCTGCAAGCTGCTTTGCACAGATCTCTGTATGCACAAAGACTAGTTCGCAAGTCTGAGGTCACATATCCTTAGAAATGAGGGAACAGGTTTTGCCAAAATTTGGAATAAATTGGTTATATTTCCTGGGTCTCAGCATGACTTAATTAGTAAGTGGTAATGAAAGAGTACTGCTAGCTGGAGAAATTGCATGGAGCAAGGTCTTCTCCTGTGTGAAAGGAAAACATGCAAAACAAATGTGACATCTTCTGCCGTATAAATCTTTTGAAACAATGTATTCCACTGAAAACTGTAATTCTGTAAATGAAGCACAGCTAGAATGAACCCTTCTTGAAATTAGGCCTTTGGCAGGACAGAAAAAACCTTTCCTTTCTGTGTGTTTGCTCAGGATAGATTTAATCCTCAACAGACTGTTGGCACCATTTCCAATTCAAAAGTAATCTCTGATTTACCATCCCTAAGGGACTAACAGGGATGAAGCCTGGCTCCACTTTTGATTTTGTTAAGTATCAGCCCTGAAAGTATCACCGTCAGGAGCTGGTGAAAGATCAGGCTTTGAACCTGCCTCTGAGAAGTTCTTGGGGAGCCCCCTTGACTACAGGCATGTGGCAGCTGCCCATTGTGGGACACCCTTCCTGTGTGTCCTCTTCAAGCAAAGGCTGGCAGTTGGAGTCTGGGAATGCTGGAGCTCAGAGTGGCACAGCTGCAGGAACAGTGCCCTCTGCACCCGCCCTCTCATCACACTGGCAAGGGCTGGTGTTCCACCTGTCCACAGGGGAATGTCCACAAAACTCCAAAGAGTTTGCTTCAGCCACAAGACAATGTCTTTGGTTATTTGGTTTGTTTCCTTGCTTGGGGCAGTATTTTTTTAACTCTTTGTGGGATGGCTTAGCTGCTCCAGGAACCAGCCTTGCAGCCTCATTTGGAAGTGCTGGGAAAGATAAGATCTCGGTTTCTTTTCTTAAGCTGAATTTTTAAAAGCCAGTGGGGAAAAAAAAACCCCACAAAACGAAAGGAGGAGAAGAAGAAGGGGCAGAAATAGGTACCTGTGTGCATGCAGGGGCAGAGGTTATGTGGCACAGGTGGGGAGGGAGCCCATGGCATGGAGGTGGGTGGCAGGTGCACAGGGAGTGGCTGCCCCTGCCCATCCGGCTGGGCTACAGCACAAAGGCTCTGCCAGGGGCCCGGGTGACCATGGAAACCCTTCAGCAGGGCTGCCAGCCAGAATGCCAGAAACCCTACCCTATCACTGGGGCCCACCAGTGGGTTGCTGGGGTTACTGGGGAGCAGCAGTGGGCGGGAGGCCCCCACGCCTGCCAGAAGTCCCAGGCTGCCCTCCTGATGCGTGGCTTGATCTGCCTGAGGAAATGCCCCAAAGCAGCCGAGTGATTTCCTGAGTTAATAGAGTTTCCTTTGACCTTGGGTTTAAAACATCCAACTCCTTTCCAGGGTGCTAATGAGGAAAGACTAAAAGACTCATGAGGGAGGAGGGGGAAGGGCTTCGCTCGGCCCGTGTTACTCTGGCGTAGACTGGATGTCTTGCAGTAGATATTAATAGTTAACAGGCAGGTCCCTAAGCACCAAAAGACCAAGGGGAAAAGCTGCCATGTTCCTCCGTGAAATTGGGATATGTCTTCTCCTTAAAGAGCCTTGTTAAATTGCCTTAGAATAACTCAAGCTTGACAAAGTGGAACTAATTGGCCTTAATTTTCCTAGTCTTAAAAAAACAACTTTGATATCAGAAGGATTTTTGAGGCAACGATATTCAGTATAAAGAGTAAATCATAAACCTGGATTTTAAGGAATTCAGAATAATATAAAAAGCTGTAACTCTGCAGTCTGTGAGATGTCAAAACATCTGCTAGAAACGCAATGGATGCAGGCCACCTCTTTGTCAAGGGTGGCGGTTGCCCATCTTCTCAAGTGGGCAGCAGAACCCTTAAAATAAGAGACTGTCTTTTGTATACCCACACTCTCCCAAACTCCTCGGTGTGTCTCACTTTGCTTTGATTTTGAATGACATCTTAAGGACTGTATATAAATCCAGATCACTCCCTCTTCAAACACCACTGTCAATACCAGTTCTGGTCTCTTTCTTCCAATCTGTTTATCTGGGGGTTTTTTTGTTTATTTGTTTGTTTGTTGGGTTTTTTTCCTTTTTTTTTTTTTTTGTTTTGTTTGGTTTGGTTGGGTTTTTTTTGTTGGTTTTGGTTTTTCTTTTCCTTTGAGGATGACAATTTCAGGAGATAATTATTTTTATTTCCTTGGTTGATGTTATTCTGTTTTAGCCCCTCTTTTTCACAAATGGAGCAGAACTGGTAATTTCACTCTGCACAATTAATGTGGGTTTCAGTGATCAAAAATAAACCTTGTCATCAATATTTATTCCTACACCAGGAAAGGGTATGTCAAATCTAGAGAATCAGTTCAGCATTTGGCTAACCAAGACCACATCCCAACCAAATCAACCTTTTCCCACTACTGAAAACATGCTAAAATAACCTTATTTTCATTTAAGTAAAAGTATGCACCTATTTTTTTTAAACAGTTACTTAAATAAAATAAACTGATATTCTACATTTCTGTTATGAACTATGTCATTATTACATATTTATGTTGCAGCTTTTAAACCTCAGAGAAAACTGAACAATATTATCTTCTTGTGCTCAAAGGTACAGCATGGGAGAGAGTTTGTAGCTGGCCCCTATTCCTAAGACTTACTGATCTGTGCAGGTAAAGTGCAGAAGATAAAACAGACACAGGGAATTGAAATGAGATGACCCAGCCTCAGATGATCCAGCAGATAAGTAATGAAATTCAAGTTTCTTTATGTACAGGTCTGTACATTCATGGCACATTGTACCTATCCCAGTTCGTTAATAATAGTATGGCTTCAGTTCAAATCTTTCACTTCAGCATACTTCGTGTCCGAAGTTACTTGGAAAATATCCGCTTGAAGTTCTAAGATCAAAACATCACATTGGGCACTATCTGGACTGATTTTAACCTTTTCATGCAGGATCACAGTGTCACAGCTGCACACACTGTTATGTGAGGACTATTTTTCCCTAGAGAAACATATCTCATTACATACCATGTCTTGTTTTTATATTTCCTGTTAGGTGACCTATAGGTCCTAATTCTACTGCTACAGAAATGACCAGGAATTTCCCCACTGATTTGAAAAGATTTAAAATTACTAAACTAAAGCAAAATCATGGAAGAGTTGGTGTGGCATCAGCATGCACATGGCAAAAAGGAAAGAAGTCATAGGCAGACAGTGTTAGATCCAGTTGTCAGCACTAAATTCGAGGATTTACCTTGGCTTCTGCCACCCACACAACACAGCATTGACCCTTAGGAATTCAGCATTCGTACAGTGGGGTCACTATAACATCCCTCATGCGGCAAAGGAAGGGACAGAAATTGGTTCAACACTGGCTGAAAAGGATTACTGGATTCAGGTGAACTTCCATTCTCACTATGAATTATTAAAGAAGAATCTCCACAATTATATCTCAGGGATACAAAGCACTCAGGGTTGTGGACCGGGGTTTAAGTAATCAAGAAGGAAGTCGGGTTGGGGTGGGGTTTTTTGTGTTGTCTTAAATGATCAGCACAATTTGTGACCAGAAAACAGCTTTCTGATCTGTCACTGTCTGGAGAGAACTTCTGGCCTTTAAAATGATGAGGCCCTCCAGCCACTTACCTGTTTAACTTCATGCTTTTGCAAGTTTCTTAGATGACATTGACAGAAGTATCTATTCCATGCTTGCAATTTATACAAAGGTTTTGACTAAAGGATTAACAAGCAATTACTGTTTTTTAAACATAAGTGTAATGTAGATGTTAATAAACTTAAGAGTAGAAGCTTTTGCGGATCACTGCAAGAAACATGGTGATCTATTAGAATTTACAACTTTTGTCAGGTGCACAATAAAACAACTCCTTATTGGTTATTAATTCTTGGGGAAAAAACTGTAATGTCAAAGGTGTTCAGTATGTTGTTCTCCAGAATAAAACAGAAGTATCTTTGCTAGCTGATTAAAATGGCTTTCTGTGGAGGAATTAAATCTGCAAGGAGGTTCGGAGGTGAAAATTTCCCTGAATTAATTAATTCCCTAAGTGAATTAAAGCGTGATAGCTTTCAGGAATAACAAATACTTAATTAATATGGGATGGATGCCAGAGGCAGTTATTTTAAAAATAGACTTGAAGGCAAGCACAGGAATTCTCTGAAACAAAGCTTTTCTGTTGCCATTTTCTAAGAACATGTTGTCTTATTGGCATATTTGGTAGGCTGGCATCCCAGAGGCATCATTCTAATTGTCATTTAATAGAAGCTTTATTTTATTTCTTTCTAAATCACTTCCATGAATCTCTCATCACCTATGTCTGGCATTAAAGAGAATTCAAAATCAAACAAGTTACTCAAGAAAAAAATCGTCCTTTGACAGAACTGGGGCTTCCAGTGCATTTTAATTTGCCTGCAGTCTTCATGAGGTGGAGAGACAGGCTTCTGTGTATTGATCTGTGACAGCTGATTTCTTATCAAACAATTAGCACAATAGTTGATGTGAAGGTTCAGGGTAAATCTCCACATTTATTACAAGTAGTGATAAATGAATTTACATTTGCAAATACTGCAGAAGACAGAGACATGATGACAGAATAATGCCTTTGTAAAATCAGAGTTTCTCATGTAATTGTAGCAAGTACAAGTAGACAAACAGTTCTGGCTCTTCATAGTGGTCATGCTAGAGCAGTACGCAGAAATTGCCAATAGTTGCATTTACCTTTTACTCATAAAAAGCTCATGCGAAGTTAATTAAATATGAGAAGTAAATTAGCTACTTTATTTTCCTTACACTAACCACATAAATTAATCCTGGATTCTGTGAGAAGTGTTGCTATTAACAAATGAGAAATGCAGTGGTGTAAATAGGTAGTGATCGGTAACATTCTACATTTTTAAATTCAAAAGTAAAAATAAAAAGGTTAAAAATAGAAAAGTTTATTAGTTCCCCTCACCTGAGTTTCTGATTGAGAAGCTATTGTGAAGAGAAACACTTTTTTTCTTACGAATTTCCTTAGGTCTCATTTCTGTGTCATATAACAACAGAGAGCACGCTAATGATTCTAACTGCATTTGACAGGTGCTATTGGCAGGAGCACATAATGGCATCAGCAGAACCAGTCTTTACTCATTCTTACACAGGGTTTTCTGGTGTGCTCATTCCTCACAGCACACTGATGAGAGGAACTGAAGCAGTTGTTCAGTGTTATAGAAGGGAGACAGAAGCACAGGGGTAGAAGGTGACAAGCCTAAAGTGTTTTGCAAAGCTAAGCACATGCTTCAGGTCTCTTGGTTTCACTCCTGCTCTGGAGGTGCCAGTGCCTTTCCCTGGTTTCACAGTGATGAATGTTATAGGAACACACAAACTATGTGACACCAGACCTTTTCACAGGTATGCCCTTATTACAATATCCTAGTTTGTCCTGGGATTGCAAAACATCTCTGATGCAAACCACTGATCAGAAATATGGTATTGAAATGACATGGGTCAATATAGAAAAGTAGATCTGTCTGTCCAGTACAGACTTTTTCTAAGTATTGGTTTGTACTGTACTTCTCAGCACCAGTCATAATGTGAACATACTGCCACCCCTTTGAAGAGGGAAGGGTAGAGCTGCAGTATTTCAGCTGCACAGCTTTCAGTTTGATGGTGCTCTTGCTTTACAGCATTGCTTTGATCCATGGAAAAGGTAGGAGCCAGGGGCAAACTATTGCTGGGAAGGAGAAGCCATGACTTCAGCCCTCCTCATGTCCAGGAGCACCTGGAACCCATTTCCCAGTTGAATTGTTCTAACCATTGGACAGAGTGGCAGGACCACTGCTCAGCCGAAGAGGGTTGAGCAGATGTAACTCTTGGTACATTTTAGGTAGTGGAAAACCTCCCTGTTTGTCTTCAAATCATACGGGATCTTTGGCATCTACAGTTTTAAGGAATAAAATTTCAGATCATATCAGAAGGCCTGTGTTTAGGAATACAAGGAGCTTTGTAATTTAATTGTAGGTTTAGGGGCTTCTGCTTTTTTCTTATCTACTTAAGCCATCTACTTATTAAAGAAGGCGGTTAAAATGTGGTATCTATCAGGATAGTAATAATTTTATTGTCTTCTAGGTAGGTACATAGTTGTTCTGAATTTGATTGTTTGACACCCTTTTTATTAAACACATGAGCTATAAATTAAACATATGCCAGTTAAAAATACACTGACAAAATTTATTTTATTCAAAATAATGCAATATTGTAATACAACATATTTAGTATATAATTTCTCAAGAAAAATGCAATATACTTTTAATGTGATATGCTCATCTCTTGATCTTCAACATTCATATGAAAATAAAATTTAACTAACATTTTCATTGAGTTCTGTATCTGCACAGATGACAGAAGAGTTATTCAGCCCGTGGGATCAGAATCTGACCTACAACAGTTGTAACGATATCCTTCTCCATAATTCTCCTCAGCTGCAGAGAGGGACACCTGCACTACTCCAATTCTTACCGGGTATGAAGGCAAATGGAGGAAAAAAGTCTGTCTTCCCACCATCCTCACATAGGTAGATGTCACAAATACACCTTTCATTTCTTTTCTGAAACCTCTGAGGTGGACCAAGAGCAAGTCTTACACAACAGAAGGCAAGAATTGTCTATGTTCCAACTTTTCACCTTCACTGCTTCCTTACGGTTCTTTTGGAAAGTGGGGTGGGTGTTGTTCTGTTACTTCCCTTACTCTACTTTTGTGGAGCAGCTACCTGTCCTCCTCCTGAACTCTTTGGAGACTTTGCCAGGTAAGTTTGTTGCAGCTTCTTCATCCTTTGCAGAGAAATGATACTGAGAAAAGGGGGCAGGAGTCACAGGGGACACAAAATCCAAAAGGATGCCAAGTTCCAGCAAGCCAGGTGGCAGGCAGTTTGTAACAGGTCTAGGTGGCAGGAGAGGCACCAACATGTCACCCAGTATGACTGGTTTTATCTGCAGACCCTAGAAAGCGACTTCTGGTTATTAGCATGATACCAACACTGAAAACTGGACTACCTGTTAAGTTCTGTACACAGCCAGCTAAGATGGGGGAAGAAAGTTAGACACATCATTTTAGAAATGTAATTGCCACTTACAGGTTAGTCAAGTATTGCATGTTTAGAATTGAAAAATATGTATTTGACAATATTGCATAGCTATAGATATATATTTTTGTTCTTCAACATAAAAAGTCTAAATAATGCTTGCAAAAATTAATTCATTAATTCAAAAAGTAATTCATTCAAATCAACCCAACAAAGCACAGCTAAGGCTGCAGAGTGGGAGTTCACAAGCAAGATATCGAGCTGTGTGTGGCCCTGTACCAATCACCAGGGGATCAATCCCACATGTGACAGGCTGCTAGCCTAAGTAAGAAACATTGATCACAGCCCTCCAAGTGTTCTGGGAGCCGATTTCCTACCCAGCTCACAGACCACCCATCCAGTTTATTTCTTGCCAGTTTGCCCGGGAGGAAACTGTGGGAATGAAGTGGTATAATGGGCTGACCTCCCTCTTCTTTCAGTAAAAAGTACTGCCAGAGCCTCTGGCAATCATGCTCTGCATGCAGCATGAAGGAGAAGGGCTGTGTGGGGCTTTTCCTTGGGGCAGTGGGTGCAACTATTGAAAAAGGCAGTAGTGTTCATACAATTTACATGTGATTCCTCATATCATGCTGCTCTTATATTCATTTTTGTGTGACATCTGAGCCATAGAATTTTCTTTGCACATTCACAGAAAGTTAATTTTAATCCTGAAAATAAGCAGTATTTCACAAACCTCTATTTTGAATTTGCACTTGAATGAGTAAGTGATTTGGCATCCAGTTAGGAGACAGAAAAAACCAAGTGGCTTATGTAATTAACTGCTTTGAAAAATATTGTCCAAATTTTCAATATTCAAGATCAATAAGGATAAAGTTAAAATCATATGCACAAAGCAAGTTAGAATAATTTCTGTATTTGAGAAAATGAATATTATTTTGGTACATTTCATAATGAAAGAGGACTACTTAATTTTCTCTTGTGATTTTTTAAAGACATGGTGTATCATTACATGCCATATAAAAAAAAAACCACCGTCAGCTTAATTTTTGCTTTTCTTTAGCTGCAAATGGCTATGAGTAGCATTCTCTTAATTAATAGACTTACGGCACAGACTAGCCAGCTCCTAGTCTTTTACTTAAGAACTTAATTTTACATCCTTGGAGTGTATCAATTTTATCTGACCTTCATTGTAAAAGAAATGGTAAGACTGTACACCTTAGATTTCCCAAATGACACAGATTTATTTTCACAATTTCTATGGACTATATATCCCTAAACAGCAAGAAATATAATTAATGTCAAATGCATGCTTACAAGCACTCAATTACTGATGAAGATGCAATTAGTAATCTGACAGTTGAGGGATTAATTCTCCAGAAAGAGGATTTCTTCCTTGTTCTTGTTATGAACATATGCATATGGAGGAAACAGATCTGAATATGCCAGATGAATAAATTAAGAAGTCTAGGATGAAACAGAACAGCTGGAAATGTAACTGGTGATAACTAAAGGCTAATTAACTTCAATGAGCAATTTTCCACCTGGTGTTCTATTAACCGTATAGAAAGAGGAACTAGAGAAATTGCACAGTGTGCATTTTCATTCTGAAATTCGATATGAACTGCTGTTCTACCTACATGGTAATTTGAAAATGAGTGTCTCTTATGGGTATAAATATTAATGTCACTGATTTCCAAAAATCCTTTAATTTCTTTTTAAGCACGGACTTGGTTTTGTACATTCATTGTCTTACCGGAGATGTGAGTAGTTCTTAATTTGATAGATATTTAAAATGAAGAGTCTACTTCTAAGAGTATTTTTGAATGCAAAAGCTCTTTCTCTGATACCCTGTTAATTCTGACTAGTCTGGCATAGCCTACTATAACACTTTTCAATCTGCAGTTTCAGCTTTTGTCCATAATCCCTGCTGCTTTTTGCTATTGCTTAGAACATCATATGCAATGAATAATGAAGTCTTTTTTTCCTGACACAAGCCATTTAAAGAGTAGGAAAGGGACACTAGGTGCCCTACATAAAACTTCTCACCTCATTACACACATCCCTATTTATTACATAAATTACTTTTTATACATGTTTGTTTCCTTCTGTATTTAGGATCCTTTGGTCCTGTGTGATCCTTCAGTTTGTTTGTAATTATGTAAGAAATTGGGTTCTGAGTCCTGTTTACAAGGCTTTTAAAGAGAACCCCTTGAGGCTATGCAAGTTTGGGATGAAACATCCTCATAATTACATTCAAAAGTCAGGAGATGGATGTAAGGAATGAATGTCATCTTTCCTAACGTCAGCTGTCCAGAAGGGATCTGCTGTATTTTCAATGCAAAAAAGTAGGGTTAGTTTCTTTCTTCTCTTTTTAGATGCTTCTAAAAGTGCCAGTTGTCCTGTTGATAAGGATGGCTAGCTGTGATTAGCCATGTAAGTGTGGAAGCTGAGCAAAATAAATAATAAAAATGGAAGATGTGATGATTCACCTTCTGTCTATACCTGTTTTTCTCCATTAACTATTAGAGGAGTCACTGGATCAGGTTCTCCATGGAAGAGGTCATGGCACCAAGTCTGTCAGAGCACCAAATGTCTGGATGACACCCTTGGTGATACAAGTTAGTTTCAGGTAGTCCTGCAAGAAGCAGGGCATTAGGCTTGGTCATCTTTAGGGGTCCCTTTTTCAACTTGAGATATTTTATGACTCAAGGATTCTATAACTTTACATGACTAACTTAGATTTAGGCAGTCACATATAGAAATCTCAAAGTCAGTTTGAGTGAATCCCACCATACATTCCATAGGAAATCAGGGATATTTTTCCATTTTGAGAACAGTCAGCAGAGGCATAAAACTGAAGTATTGCCTTCCAGTCTTGCATAGTATGCTTACTTTTGTCGTTAATGAAATACTGTAGTTTTACTTCTTAGTAAAGTAGAGTCTTTAGTTTTTACAAAATCAGTATGTTCCTAAGCCTTGTCTTGCCCATGGGAAAATAGAAAACCCATTTGCTGAGAAGCTTATAATTTACAGAGTGATTGTCTTTCCTTTGTACAAGCAGTTTCCCTATAACTCATGTCAGAGATATTTAATTTTTTTTCTACATTCTTTTTTAAAGGAAACTGCTCTTAAGAACCAATATCTAATGATCTCCTTAAGCTAAAATGTCACTCTTATTCCCCTATGGCAACTGTTTGTACTTTGGAATCACGAATAGGAAAGGGGAAATATTGACATGGGAATTCATGATACTTATATGATCAAAGACACCTTCATCTACAAGACAAGTCAAAGGATCAATATAATTCTCATTACTTGCCACAACAAAAGCTTTTAAAAATAATGAAGTAGAGTTGTCTTTTTCAAAAGCAAAAAAACCCCCAAGCCCCTGTAATTGTCAAAGGTATGGTATTCTGTTTCTTATTAACGAGACTTCTGTAGAACATGTTCTTGCTAGGGTTGGTTTAAATCTTGGCGTTCTGAATAAATTTTAATTTTATTACAGTAAAAGCTGAAAAACTGACTATAACAATCAAAATATAATTTTTGCAATGCTCCCAATGCAGCAAATACATTTACTCTAATGCCCATAAGAGACGTTACAAGATTTGGAAAAATAGCATGTAAACTATTAATAAATATTGCTGTAGTAGGAAGAGATGTGCCAAACCCTGCAGTAACAATAATAACAACCTCTGACTGTATTTCTGAAAAATGTAGGTATTTAAAAGTTTGTTTGACAGAAAGTATGGGGATCAAGACCTGTCATTGCTCTGACAGAAAATATATGTGATTCATTTTATGTAATTCTTGAGCAAAAAATCATAGAAACATTGATATCCAAAATAGCTCAAACCTTGAAAACTTTGTACTTTGGTGAGATGCTTATATTTTGAAAACTGGTTAGGAACAACCTGATTATGGTAAAATAATTTTGAAAATAATTAAATGCTCTGCAGTTTAGGCATAAAAATAACCAGCCAAGAATCTTTTGTTTTCTTTTATCCTCACCTCTTTGCTGATAGGAAGCAGTGTGATCTGAGGGATAAACAGGAAATGCAAAATAACATTAAAATTAGCTATCAGTTTTTCGATGTGGTTAATAAGGTGTCAAGAATTGTTCCTGTGTTGATCTTAGGTGTCTCAGAGTAAAAGAAAGAAAGGATAGGTGTTCCTGCCAGAGACATTGTCCTAAGTGTTTAAATTTTGTGGTAGATTTTATTTATATGGATTTCTATGAGCAAGTGAGGTGCTGCTTCCTTTAACTCCTGATCATGAGGCAAAAATATTGACTGGTTCCTTGCTCAGGTGATTGATGTGCATGCTGGAGTGGGGGTTTCAGTGGAAAGCCATAGTTATTTCTGAGAGAGGCCTTCTTTGGCTTCAGACTCCAAGGAACAAGGAGCCCCTCTGTGTACTTCAGTTTTCAAGACCTCATGACAGCCATCCCTGGGGCAGCATAGCAACAAATTGATGAAGGAATTAATTAATGAAAATAAAAAATTTGAAAAGCACAGCAAAGCTACAGCTCTGAGACATATGGGTCATATTTTTCAAAAAGTTATAACTGCAGGAAACCTTCGGGGCATGGTGTAGGCCAGGGCTCCGGCGGTGCCAGGGCAGGGCCTGGCAGCTCTCCCATAGCCGAGGCACCGCACAGCTCTGAGGGGAATGGACTCATGGCCCTGTGACCTTAATGTAACCCCAGCATGGAGTAAGTGATTGGCCACAAAGAGCAGCAGGTTTTGGTGGTGTTTGGTAACTCGTTTTTATTTACATCCTATTTCTTTTTTTAAATCATGGTTTTTTTTTTTTAATAGGGTGTTGTCAAAGGTGTAGCATCTATCAGTAAGTTTGCAGGCAAAAAACAAAGGCAGAAGGAATGCTGGTAGGCTCTCCATTCAGACTGTAGGCTCTCCATTCAGACTGTAGGCTCTCCATTAATTAGGTCCATTACTTTCAACACTGGGAAAATATTGCCATGTGTAGTGGGGAGAAGGAGAAGGGCAATGCCTGCACCTCATTGTCCTAATGTGGCTGACACAGGGACGGAGGCCTGGAAATTGTGACTTGGCAGCATGGCTGGGCCTGTCTGCAAAGCCCTGGGAACAGAGGAGCCCTTAGGGAGCAGAAAGAAAACCATGGTCCTTGGCTGCCTCCTGCAGTGTTGCTTTTCATGACCGAATGAGTCTAAATCCTGAGTAACAGGTTTCAGGAAGAACTTTCTAGCACTTAGGTGTTCAGATGTATTTTGCAGTATGAAAATATGTGAGGAAGGTGGTATGGGTTGCAGGGTAAAATTTCTGTAAAATAATGAGCTATTTTATGAACAATCCCTCTGCTGTTATTCTACCTCCTGTTGTTCAGGTAGGATATTTCTTGTTCAAGCAGCAAATGCATCACATATGTTTGCGAATATATATCTATGGTGAGTGACAGATTCAAAACCCACTTCTGATTCAAAAGAAGATCAGCACCACACTGGGTACTAAACAGTGTGTTTTTCTGCTCTTAAAGTTATCTGGCAGACAGTATATGTATATGTATATACAGTGATTTATGCACAGAAATACATATAATTACTTGTATTCAGAACTAGTCAACCTCTGCTTGGTCCACGTGGCTGAGGGTATAAAAGCAAGACAACGTGTGGAAAACATGTGAATACCATTTATTTTTAAAGCTAAATGCAGTTGTGTTTCACTGGCTGTATGTTTTGCCATCTCTTGACTCTCTGTACTTTTCACGCAAACAATGAAAACAGCCAGACAAGGAGTTGTGTGTTTGAAATACACAGATTTGTATTCTCTCTCTACTCAGTATGGTATTTGTGCTTCTGCCTGAATGGGATACTCACTTTGAGGGACAGGTGGAGACCAAATGGGATTGAAGAGACTTAGGAGTGTTTAATGTATATCTACAGCTATTTGCTTGGCAAAGATGATGACGTTCAATTGCATGCTAATTCCTTTGCAAAGCCAATAAAAGCGCAGGATTTTTTTCCTATGGAAACTGACTTAGAAGTCTAACAGTGTAGGCTGTTGTGAATTTTGCTTTTCTTTTCTTTCTTTTTTTTTTTTTTTAAACTGATATCACATAAAACCTAAGTTACTGTGACCATATTCTTCTCCAGAGTTAAGTGCAAGAGTAGCGAGTTTTAAGGACAAGAGATGAAGGATTACTCAGGAGGGTGCCAGTACTCCCATTTGAGAGTATGATTTGATGAAGAATAGAGCAAAGGAGGAGAAGATGGGCCGTGGTGAGTAGTATTTTCTTCAAGGACAATTTCCTTGAAAGAAAAATGTCCTGAGAGATGACATCAGCTTGTGAAAAATATATGCTCTCTGTAACTAAGATTGGTTGAAATATGATTTGTCTTTGACTGTAAAGATTTTGGAGAGAAGAGAAAAAAACAGAATAAATTAATTTAGAGAAAATTTAAAGAATTAACCACAAATTTGTCATATTTCAAGCTCATGAGAAAATTCTGACTTCTGTGAAACTGGCTGAACAACTTCTCTTGTCTCTAATGGAAACAAAGGTTTTTCAATTCTGTTTAAGCAAAGAATGTAATTTCCTTCTGAAATCAGTAGAGAGAACAAAAGAAAGCACAATTAAGAGATGAACTTTGTATCTTCTGCAATGAGAAACAGGACAGGACAAAATAATCTTTGACTGGGTTTAAGAAATGTGATTAGCCATAATTTTGTTGAAATTCTGCTGCTTTGCCAAGGACAAGTCTCAGCAAAGCCCTGAGGCAATAATAAAAATTACAAATTGCAGCTATTGCAGGCAGGGATGTAGGGTGCTCTTGCATAGATATGGTGTGCATAAATGATAAGCCATAATGTTTCAGAAGTGACAGTAGGCAATGATTTTAATTTACTTTTGTCTCAGTTAACTTATATTTTGACATTCTACTTTACCAAACTGAGTTTTATTTAACTTCTATCTACTGACAGCTGACCTGCTTTCTTTCCCCTCCTGTTCCCCCATAAAAGTAGATGGCTTAATGCACAGAAGCTCATGGCCAACAAAGCTGAATTAGATTTGTCTATTAAATATTTTCAAAGAAAAGTACCTTACCTGTCACTTACTGCTTAGTATATCGAAGACAAAGAAATTGTATGCTTTCTAAATAAAGAATCCAACAATAACTGCAACCCTCTCATTGTAATTGTGTATATGGTCTCATATAAGTCTATACTCAGTAATCATGATGTCAAGACCTTGATTCCATTAAGAAAGATGAGAGATGATCAGGGTTGGAACAAATGAGGCAATTATGGTCTAAAATGCATAGTCTAGCAAATAACCACATGCTTTCCTGTAAGTTCTTCAAGACAAGGATTGTCTTTTTGTTCCTGTACAGTGTCTAGCACAAAGGGAATCTGTGCCGTGACTAAATCCCTAAACACTACTGCAATAGAAGTAATTATAAACCAGACTGAGGAGGATTATTTGCATTTTGGAAAAGGCTATCAGTTAATTGTTCATCAAAATGTATTTTAAATTCCCTTCTCTGTTCTCTGTCTCTTTTTTAGTAATGTCAAGGTAAGTTTGCAAAGGCTGCTTGTGAAACTGCTTGTAAGTGATCTCTGAGAATAAGAGTATTTCTTTTAATACGTCCCAAATACAAGCAGTTATTGGATGCTGGAAGCTGGACAGTTAATTTCGTTTAATGCAGTGATTCATTATCACTTTCTTAACCAGTCTGGGGCTTCTACTGTCCAAAGCAATTTCAATATTTGAATAATTGGCTGTATTACTCTTGGTTTTGCTTATTTTTATTTTTTGATTGTTTGTTCATTTTTGATCTTTTTTTTCAATTAATGGTACAAAATACTTGATGGTCAGCTGGAATTTAAATATTAGAAAATATAATGACTGATACATTGGCTTTTGCGGCTTTTCAGTCAGTAGGCATTCCTCAGCCTGCCTGGCTGAAATCACTCTCAGCTAATTGAAGATTTTCTCACTCCATTTAGCTGTTAAACCCTGGCATATGGGCATATGGGTCTTCCTATTCAAACTGATCCTCAGAGGAAGCCAGCAGTGAAAAGAATATTTAAAAAAAAAAAGAAAATTGGGTTCAAATAAGGTGAAGACAATTCAATGTTCATAATGGCAATGCTGAAACTGTCCTCCACTTGTCAGAAGAAGGGGGCTTGATGGACACAAAGGATAAGCTTCCCACACTACCTGGCAGTGTGCTGGGAAGCAGCACTCCTCTAAGGCAAAGAACAGCATAAACACATAAGGATAGCTGATTAACTCTTGAATAACCCTGTCTCTGTAATTGCCAAACTACAGTCTGGTAGTATGCTGCTACTCAATAGTTGCTGAAATATTGCTTGGACAGCAATTAAACATGGTGCTAACATTAGCCTGGAGTTTCTTTTGAGAGTGGTTTTGTTGTGCGGTTGTTGTTGTTGTTTGGGGTTTTTGTTTGCTTTTTTTTTTTTTGATGTAGAGAAGTTAGGGAAGTTATAATCACATGCATATGCCTAGAAAGATTTCATATGTCAACTACATTGTTTCTGGCCAAAGGAAATCCTTGTACATCCAGCTTCTTAGCTAGACGGTATTGACTGAGATAAGGCTTCTTCTGAAAAGGCATACCCACCATACATTAGCAGAGTTTTCCTATTAACTAAGTTACCAAACTACTCTGTTTGAGAAGAATGTCAGTATAGGTTGCTTCAGTAGAACTGCAAGACCTGCATGTGGGTTCTGCCTTTGCTGCCTCTTATAGTAACACTGTTGTGCTGCAGAGAGCACACCTCACTGTTTTTCCCTGGTAACAGCAGTAACTTCCTCACTAATTTGAAATTAGTTTAGATCTGGGGTGATGTTTTCAGTCTATCAAATCTGGAAATGTATCACTCCTTAGGTGGAGAACTGCATGAGAGCTTCAATGATTTCAGCGCTTGTTTGTTTCAGTGCTGTAGTTAATTCAAAAAGAAATTTTTTAAAAAAGGCATGGTGGGAATTGTAAAAATTCTTTCAGAGGCAACTGAAACCTGACTTAATCAGTCTTATTCTTGAATTTTCTCTACTCTATTTATATGCCTAATTCAGGGATGACAGAACTGTGCTTTGAGTAGACACAGAGGCTGCAGGAAAGGAGGTTGCCTACATTAGTGACCCTATTATTGGACTGAATTTCATTAGCTTGTATTGTGAATCCTGAATAGAACTGAATATATTTTCATGTTTTCCTTATCTTATGGAGAAGATGTGTATCTTTGTGAAATATTCAGTTTTAGTTTACTTCAGATAGAAGATTTTAAAACAAATTGCTCTAAAGAAATTGAAATACTATTGGAGGTGGATATGTGTCCCATTCATCAACTTCCCATTCAAGAATAAGATTTACTGCCAGAGTTGGGTTGTTTTGAATGAAATCACATGTTAATTAAATATTTTCTGCTAGTTCAAAGCAGAAGATCCTCAGTGTACCATCTGTTACAATATCTGTATATAAAAATTATACTCACTAATTACACCATGCCAGTTGGGTGGGGGATGGCATCAGAACTGAATTAGCTTTAATAAATTTAGAAAAACAGTCACATTTAAGATAAAAATAGCTTCAGTATAAGAAACTAGAAACTTGTATGAATAATAACAAATTCTTTTCCCCTATAAAAGTCTGGTTTTAAAGTATTGTCTGAAAGGTATCTTTTCAGGAAGCTTGATAATACAAGTCCCCTCAGAAGACTAACAGTGCGGGATGTTTCCTGGCCTCTGCAGTGGTTTGTGGTGAACAATTTAGGAATGAATATTCATAATGTTTTTGTTACCTTCTGGCATATTTTGTTACACTGTCCGTATAAATCCCAAAATTGGTTAATCATCTGAAAGAGGTTTAATTATCTGAAAGTTAATTAAGAACTCTCTAGTCATGCATGTACTGTATGTTTTCACTGTATTTAATTTACTGATAGAAACAGGCCTGTAAGGAAAACAGTTACAGACAACAACTTCCTGATGAAAAAGGCTTATAAAATTATACTGCACTGTGCAGCTTCACTGCTTAAACTCAGGTAACTGTTTTGCTTGGAGAGAAAGAGAAGCATATGGTGCATGTTTGGCAGCAGATGTGTCAGTGGCATGGAGATTTTATCAATAAAAATGTGGGCTACTAGGAAAACTAGGTACCTCAAAGGCCAGTAGGGAATGGATAAAATCTGATTAGAAATGGCTTTGAGGATTTAAGTAAAGCCCAAAATTTGAACTAATAGCCTTAAATACATAATAGGAAGATAAAAAAAAAAAAAAGCCTTACAGAAAGTTCCCCGGTTTCTGTGGCAAAATACATTGCTAAAAGCCTTCAGTTCAGGGAGATAACTGAGGAGTTGTGTCAGCAATGGTAGTATGGTAGAAAGGACTCAATCCAGATGCTGGCCTTGGTGTTCCCTTCCTCTGTGTCCGCAATACATCTCAGGAGTCTGCTGTGCCAAAAGAAGATTGCATGGTTACTATTTAATTCCTCATTTCTCAGCTTTAAAAATTTCTCTCTTTACTGTATTCCTGCCATTTCAAATAGGAACTCACACATGCGGAGGGAGTGCATGGATGTATTTTTTTGTTAATTTATCCTTCAGAGATGTAGTGAAATTCTATTGGGTCGTCATTGTTGTTTCAACTTTGATACGGTCAATATTTGCAGCACAAACCTCCATATCCAGAGTTGATGGAGTAAATGATACTGGTAGTATGATGCTACCTCTTGCTGAACAGCTTTTAAAACATGGTGATGCCTTAAAGGCCCCAGAAATGAAACAACACACTTTCAAGATAATACTAGTCTAGGAGGTAATATAAAATCTGGTCTTTATTGGAGGCCTCCAGGGGCAAATACAGAAAAATGTCCACATAAGCCCACCCCCCACGGGGTGAATACAGTTTTATAAGTTTAGCAAATTAGCATAATTGACAAAAAGGCACCAATTACAACCACAAGAGGTGAAGTAATTTTCCCCCATTCTATCCTCTCTAAATCCTCCCCTTTCAGATGGAAACTGAACTTTGTTCCTGAAAATGTGTCTCGAAGAGCTGTTTTTCAGCCTTGGTAGCCAGGGAGAACTAAGATAGGATTGGGACCCTGTAATATGTTTTGTCTTTCTGCTTTGGAAAAGGGTATGGAAAACTACTGGGACTAGCTACCCATACAATAATAGGCTACAGACCTAGAAATATGTGTATAAAGAATACAGAGAATATATAAAAGAAAAAGGCAAAAAAACAGCATGGCATCAATAGTATGCTTATTAATGTTAACAACAGTTGTCCTACTGGTAGGGAAATCCAGTATCAGCTCTAAGTCCTACAATTTGGAGTTTTCTGGCTGTTACAAATGTTTTCACCTTGAACTTTCTTGATGTTTTACTTTCTTTCCATTCTAAGCAAATCTTTCCATTCTAAGCAAAAAGGCCCTTTTCTTCTTTGGCTGCTTGTTCCCCTCTGCCACCTTCACCCAGTTGATTTTACTCTGTTCCTGTAATTCTCTGTGCTTTTCTTACCAATCTATGTTCAAATCCAGCTTTTCCCAGCTCATCAATAAAGAGAGTTGTAAGAATACAGGAGAGAGTGTCCTCACTTCTGTACAATCACAAAATCCTGTGCCTGGGGTCACCAACCCCAAATTTCAAATTTATGTTCGAAAGAGCTGTTAGATAGTCTTAACAAGAGCTCTTGAGAAGACTGTAACATTTTCTGTGGTCTTAGTTTGAAAAAAAAAAAAAAAAAAAAAGATGAACTGTTTTGATTCAAACTTCCCACCAAAAAATTCAGCTGAAGACAAGCCTCCTGTGCGGAAGCTCTCTGCCTCAGCGGCTGACATCTGGCAAACACTGAAGCCCTGGAAGCAGCCTCCCAGGATAGGCAGTGTCACAGATATCAGTTCTAGCTGCAGCTTCATTGCTCTTGCCTGTGGTAAAAAGTATTGTTTCCTGTGGGTGCAGTCAAGTGGAGGGAGCTTCTGTAGGGTAAAGGATATTCATGTGAGAACTCCTCTGGCCTTTGCTACTGGTATTGAAATATCTCAGAGCAGTGTTACTCAGAGAACACTTAACTCCAAGCAGTGCTGGAAAGTGTGCAGCCCTCTATGAACAAAAATAATTTTATGGGTCATTATTTTGTTTTACAAAAGGCTAAGACAAAAAGAAGCATTTGTAGGCACCTGATTTAGACAAGTTTGAAATCTAGTCTCTCTTAACCTGAGCTCTCAGAACTATTAATTTGAGACAAACTGTGCCACATAATTATGTTGGCTATTCCCTGTGGTGCAACACTGTCTGCAAAAGACACTGATCACGTGAGGGTAGCACTTCGAAGCAATTATGACCTGTATTGAAAATTATTGAAGCTTAACTAAGTATCTAGTGAAAATTCAAAAGGAGAAAGCTCCTCCTCCAACTCCACATTCCCTTCCTTCCTAGTGAAATTATGGGTGCTTGAATCAATGGAAGTTTTGCTACTGATTTTTGCAAATCCAGAGAATAATCATGAGTATCTACTGCCTTCTACCACTTTTCATTTGGCTGATAAATTATATTTTGCATTAATTCTTTGATAAAGCACTGAAAACTTTGGTTTCCATTTCCCTGCAAGTGCCATTGGAAGTTCTTCTGTGTAATTATTACCTATCCAGGCATTTGTGGGGTTGATGTTGATATCTCTTCTGAATTTCAAAGCAGGTGACAAAACTTAAGCGTGGCTTTTTTCTTCTGATTGCAGGTAGGGTGAAAGTCAGGTGACATTTTCACTCACTGCCTTTGAGTCTAACATTGCATGTTTTTCTTTCTTACACTTTTGTGCATGATATAAAAGTGATTTAGAAAATTTCAGATGGACAAAAACAATTGAATTGGAGATTTTTCTTGCAAATAATATTGGGATAATTTTCTTTGAATTCTCCTGATTTTTCATGGGCAGTGACTACACAGTACACTAACTAGAAACAAATAAATAATTTTTTCCCCCATAAATACTTGAAAACCAAATTATTATGTTCATTTGCCTGGTCACAACTCCTTTGCTCTCAACTATTTATATAGATAAGAAGCTTTAAACCTTTGGGGCAGATCATAAACAATTTTCAGATTGTGTGTTCAGCTGTGGTTTTTACCATTTGAATCTGTATTGAAACCTTAGGGAAAAAGTTGTATTGTTTTAGTGCTGAAGTTTCAATAACAAGTAACTAAAAGATAATTATCAGTTTATTATAAATATAGAAACAAATCTATAAGTAATCTTAATTATGAGTAACTTTGGAAAAAAATCCTTTTGTAAATATCTTTAATGGGAAAAAAAGAGGGAAATTCGGAGAAATAATGTTAATTTTTACCTGACTAAAATCTGATTGTCCTTTCCCCAAGGATTTTAAACACCTAACACAGAGTGACGTGTGCTGATAGACGCTGTTACTCTCTTGTGAAGGAAAACAAAGACACATGCACTAATCCTTTTGAAACCATCAAGTTTATATCTGATTGGTTAAACACAAGTTTTGTTTGCTCCCATGCTGCCCCAGAAGAATTTGCAGTGCCATGAGCCCCAGGGAGTGAAGCTAGTTCATGCACACACTTCTGATTGCATTAATGGGTTTTTCCTCTGCTTAGTTTTTGTATAATCCACAGGTGTTGCCCTGAATGGAGATTTTGTGTCTCCCACAGCTGCTATGTTGTGTACCTCAGAGGTGTGCTGCAGCACTAGACATTTCTCATCCTGTCTCTAGCATCCTGGTAATTTGAAATACAAAATTGGTATGCAAGAATGGGCTTTAAGTTACACCAATTTACAATTAGTTGAACAAAATTAGGTTAGATTAAGAGATACCTTATTCAGAGCTTTTGGTTTTTAAAAAGTTTATACACTCTATTCTGCCACAGTGTTTTCTGCTCAGTGTCAGGCTTCACACAGGCACAGGGATGAGCAGAGGGGTGGTTGAGCTCCTCTCCAGAGCCAGCATACCACTGGCACACAGGGTCAGGGTTATAGGGAGGGGCAGCAGGGGCCCAGCTGCCTACTGACCCAACTCCTTCGAAGCTGGGAGCTACATCCTCATAACCCTGACCTCGGGAAGGGACTTGGCAGGTCTCCATGCTAGGTGACTCAGGGAAAAGGCAGCACATTCCTCATCCTTCTCCAAGGACGAACTGGGCATGTCATGGTGTCATAGGACATCCAGGAAAACTGCTTGTCTTTTAAAAGCTGGATCTAGCTATATGTTAGCTTGGAAAATACGCCTAATGCTGAAAAGCACTTGATGACTTACTGCATCAGAGCAGTCCTGGTGTGCTTATTGAACACATTATTGGTGGTGGACTGCCTACTCAGCTTCTTACGTAAATGTTCTCTTGCATGCAGAGCCCATCAAGGTCATATGAGCAGTTTGATGTGAGTAGATGTGACCAGAGCTCATATGACATTTGTTGCTGCCCCTTCTCTGCCTGCTCCGACACATAGCAAAACAGATCATGCTTGCAAAAGGAAAATCTGTTGCAGGAATGGGAACATGCAGCATCACCTAGACACACCACACCTGCTGTCAGTGAAGAAACTTGTGGGGTATAATGTGGAGTTTTGCAATTGCTTGCATCTAGGAATTTTGATTTTATAAAAAAGAACATATTAAGAGGGACGGTGGTGATCTTTCCACAGCACATACACCTTGTACACCACAGACAAATGCAAGTTGATAAAGGCTGGAGCAAAAGATATGGAAATTCACAGGCCTAATCTTGTTTCATTTTAAATCAACCTGCTTACTTTGTATAGAGAATGCACTTTTAAGTAGCATCCTTTAAACTTTTTAACATTTTTCTATCTCCCTTCTTGTGACTAAAGTAATTTTCATATCAGAAAAGAGTGTTAAATTTAGCTTCTTTAAAGGCTAGTAAAGCAAGTGCATGCTTGCTTGGTTCTGGTGCCTGCCAGCTCAGCTTTAGCATTGCTGTGGAAATAGATTAGCACTGCTACAGTGACTCTAATTCTTTCAGTTCATAGGTAGATTATTAGGTATGCTGTCTATAAAAAAAAATTACCTCCTCACTCCAATAAGAGATCTGAACCTGGGATCATTACGTACTACTGTATACAGATTGACATCCCATCTTACTGTAAGCCAACATTCCCTTGGAAGAAGACTGTACCTTGCAACAGAGCTTCCCATCATGGCTCTTCCCAGCCTTGGATGTATGGATCTTCTGTCCCAGGATGTGATGATATACCTTATCCAGAGTGCCAAATTAAGATTGTAGGAATTAAATGAAACAAGAAATAAGCAGCAGAATTAATTCATATAGCTAATTGATAAATAAGCCATAGAAATCTCTGGTGAAATGTGTGGGAATATATATAAGAAAAGCCACAGTTTGATCTCTCACACTTAAGTGAGGGATAAAAAATGCCTTGAGAAATTAGCTGGGGCACTAAAATTCATGACTTTAGTGTATACTAAAAATCATGGACTCAGTAGAAAAACTAATTGATTTTGTTTCCTCCATTTTATATCCTCTATTAAGATATAAGTGTTCTGTAAACAGTAATTACTGATTTCTGTTCCCACAGAGCATAAAATATTATCACCATGTTTCTGCTAATGTTCTCTTCAGCTCCCTTGGTACCACTGTCCTTTTCCTAAAAGTACTAATTCAATTACACTGAAGTTAGTGCAATGATTCATGCTCTTGGTTTTGCTTGGAGATTTAGAACTGACAAAGGGCTTATGTGCTTGAGAGTTCCTAAGTTTTTTTTGGCTTTATCAATCAGAGTTGCCTTTATAAACAGTCTTGTTTATACTTTTGGACCATTGCAAACTACAACAACCTTGCATTACAAATACAAAGCATCATTGGTTCACAAAATGGTCTATGCCAACTGAAATTACTGAGAACACTCTTTTGCTCTGAGTCTTGTTTCAGTAGCTTTGTTTTTACTTAAACACCAGAAAGTAGCTTTTATATAGATGTGATATGGCAGCTGGGAGGTTGCAGAGCACAGAGCATCAAGGCTGGCTTTTGGTGAATTAGCCTTAATTATTCAAACTCATGAGTGGCTTAACAAAGACCAGTCATTGCTCTCTCTCTTCCTCCTTCTGCCCTCCCTTGGCTTTGCTGGTTCCATTGTTTATTGGTGTCTGTTACAGTCCAGTCTGCCTGTGACTGGTACAGATAAGCTGGGCTGCTGCATCACAGGCAGGGAGCCATAGATAGGGGGTGAAGAATAGCCCTGCAATTGTCCCTTTACTAGAAATTGATTATAGTGATACAAAAGAATAAAAGCTGTTCATCGGTTTTAATGATCAGTGATCTATGTGATAGCTTTAACCTAAAGAAGATTCAGCAATTACAATGGAATTACAATTTCTGATTAAGATCATCTGTATTTATAATTCTAAACCTTGTGTAAGGTTTGTCTAGTCCTTAATGGTAAAGAAATGTGGTGTTAATGTCAAAACTATTAAAACTACAAGATCAAAGTGGCAGACTAACTAAAATCCTATACTGTATTCATCAAGCCTTTCCCTGAACAGCAGAAGTTATATTTAGATATATCAGAGGATTTTCATGCTTTTTCCATTAGAGCTCCAAGGTATATTCCATATTCTTAGGTTATTTTCTTAATTTTCACTATGTGGGATAAAAATCAACGTTAATTTGCATAGTGCTGAGTTAAAGCCTGGAGATAAAAATCCTGCTGTGGTTCTACAGTTAGTATAATGTGTAGAGCTGAGAGGTGCCTTTCATGACTCAGTCTTTATTGGCCTGATGGCAACATCTGTACCAGTCAATGGAATGGGGCAAGACTCACTGTCTGGAGGGCAAATAGTGCGACTGAGCTTGCATTCCTGCAACCAAGCTCTCCAGCCCCCTTCCCAAGCCTGGACGCCTTCATCCACAGTGCTCATCAGGCATTATTCCTCCACTTTCTCCACTTGGTGTGCCGTGTGAAAGTGGGAGCTGGCTTAGGCCAAAATCATGCCCCTTAACTTGCTGGTGCTGTGCATAGCAGTGCACTGGGTAATTACTGTGAGCATTGGTAACCAGGTTTTTAAAGGCCTTTTAATCAGAGAGTTAAGATGGGAGCCTCTTGCATAGAAGAGGAGAAAGCAGAAAATGATAAATGTAAATATTTTAGATGATTTTCTGAATGGAGGAAAATGCTATCATGTTAATGCATTCATTTAGTCTAATAATAAATGCCAACATTTTAATTTATTATCTGATACAGCAAAGCAAATGTCAGTGTAGTGAACAGCTACACACTATCAAACGTTATTCACTCAGGCATAGTTTAATTCTTGCTGACTTTCTGAGTTGGAAGTTAGAGAACAGGTAATGTCATTGTTTTGCAAAAATCCACATAAATGGGCATTTTTAATTTTCCCCTCCTTTTCCAAAAAACACCCCAAACCCCCAAGTCATCCTGCATAAATGGATAGTCTAAAAGAGTTGAATGAGTGACCTGACTGAGCTGCCACAATGAAGATATTATTATAAATTGCCTAGATAATTTGGCATCTTTATTTGTTGAGAATTTGACTTAACGCAAATTGTATCTTAGATCCAGGCAAACTAGAGTGCAATTGCTGGAACTTCCAGTGTGTGACATTTGTCTAATCCATGATGAAAATGTCAGTAAGTAATCTCAACAGTATTGTTTTACCTATTGTGTGCTGACTTCAGCATTCCAATATGGTACCTATTCAGGCATTGATGCTTACAGATTGTATTTAATTGATTTTTAAGCCTCCTATTCTTCAGAAAAACGTTCTTAAAGTGTGAAATTATCTTTCTGGGTAAGTAATAAATAATCTGATTTCTTGGGTCTTCTAAAGCAAACCTTGAGAGAAAAATCAAAGAGAAAAATCAGTCACTGGCAACAGATGGGATGATATGTCTAATATATCTCTGCTTTCTCTTTTTTCTGTGATTAAGTTGTATGTAGACCTCTTGACTATACAGTTTTCCATATAAAAAGCTGCTATTAAGGCCATGAAGAGATTTTCAGGGATTAGCAAGTGCTGCCTGCAACTTTCTGCATTATTTAATACACTGTCCCTATTTCAGTACATTGACTAGTTTCTTTTGTCTCTTTCCAGAGTTTCTCCATGAAAGTGTTCAGTGCTCCCGACTTGATAAGAGGACTAATTTTTTCCCGTGTGATACTTATCGTAGTGATTTTAACTGAAATGCACATTTACTGAGCTTGCAGATATGCAGAATGTGTCTCAAGAGCAGTGAATTTGCTCAGTCTTGGCATCTTCATTCTAAAGAGCCTTTTCAAAATGTAAATTAGGGACCAAGCCTACCGAATCAGAAATTTTAGAACACATGCTAATTGCAGAAATCTGAGATGGTTGCTCTGAATGGTAGGTTGTCAGTCAGGCTTGCAATAATGTGAGCTCTGAGGATTTGTATTACTAGCTTAGAGTAACTCAAGAGGGAGCACAAATCTTTTCTCTCTCAGGGATTGCAGAGCTAACTCCCAACTCTATCCATTTGCCCCTGAAGCTCTTTTAATTATTGTGATCTTGTTAGCATAATTCAACAACTTTAAAAATTAATTCAATGCAGATCAGTTAGAAACTGAAATAGTGTTTCTCACACTGCAAAATTACAGCATTACACAGTGATCTAAATTACTGGGAAGCTACAGGGCAATGCAAATGTTTCTAGGTTTTTTCAGATTACAGGATTTTTGGAATCAATGAATTTCCACATAAACAAATTAACAAACTAACCAACACCTCAAAGTTCTGCAGTTAGTGTTTGCTTTCTAAGCTGCTGGGTTATAAATAAATACATTCATATGGAGGTGTGGGAGATGTTTCCTGAGCAAGTAATAACTCTTCAGTTAAAGAAAGTTCATCTTTTAGATAAATTAAATATATTCAGACTGCATTTGAAACAGTAAATTTTTGGAGTTCACTAGAAGGGAAAATGTGGTCAGATAGGAGAGTAAATGAATAGAGAACCGTGGTGGTGTAGTCAATGCTTCCAACAGGCACAGAAATCACTCAGCAGAGGTCACTGTATTTCTGTCCTACTGTGTGGTTCAAGAAACCCAGGATGTCATGTCTTTACAGTGACAGGAGAATCTGAAGGATTCTTTGTCTGTCCTGCAGGTGGAAGCAGCAGGAGCCATGATGCTGCAGGGCTGGCTCTTGCTGAGGCAGTTCAGCATTCAGCACAGACCAGTGCACACGCCAAATTCACAGCCTTGCTTGCAAGTTTTCAAGGCTGACTCGTTGATCTTGGATATATTGCTTTATTATCATGACAAGAAGGTTTCAAGGACTGTGTATTGACGTAAAGACAAACAGGGTATTCTTACCAGCTGATTGCAGAGTAGAGAGTTGTAGTGCAGCTGGTTTGGCTTTGCAAAGAAATGGAGGTGTGAAAATTTCTGGGAGTGTTACAATAGCGGGCAACAGCAGGGGAAATTCCAGGCCTGATTCAGAGCAGGCTACAAACTGCCAAAATGCTCTCAGCATCCTTGCCATGGTCTTTGACCAATTACAAAACTAGGAACAAGATAAATCAGTCTGATTTAAATCATACAGGGAATGGCTCAAGCAGGTTTGGGAATTTTGCTCTCTGTCTCTGTAGGATTATAATAAACCTTTCCACTAAATTTCCTTCTTAAGCATGCCTCTTGTAATGAAGACAAAGAACACAGTGGTTGGTAGCACAACAGATATCATATGTCTGTAATGATGACTTAAACAAGCTCTGGGAAGCAACAGTACAAAACACCTACTGATGGAGGGAAGAAGGGGATGTCTCTCACATCCAGCACATGTACTAAATAGTTTCACTGTCTTGTGCTGGAATCAAAAGTACCAGGAAAGTCTTCACAGAGTTAGGTTCTGTGACAGGAATGCTTTCACCTGCTCAGTAATTTTCTTTGTGTAAGACTGCAGAGTAAGGTCTTCCAAAACTAATTTGGCCAAACTGTAAGCCATAGGAGTTTTGTCTTTATTATGTCTTGCCCTGCCTGAAACTTCTGAGTACCAGCGTGTGATTTTACTTCATCACAGCAGTGGTATATGTGAGATTTTGTGCTCTGGAGTGAGATCTGCGAGAAGTACTAATGCGTGTGGAATTGCACAGTACAGGAGAGAGAGAGATCTAGAGATCACTGCTATGCAGAGTCGGTGAGAGCAAATGTAACAGCAGCAGAGAGTTTCAGAAAATCTTTAATGTTATGAGTGTATTTATGATTTTGCCATGTGAGACTGTCACTGCCAGCTGAGCTGCACAGTGGGGATGAAAATAGCACCTGTATGCATGTTTGGTGCAACTGTATTTAAGACATCATCTTTAAGTCAAACTCTGTCTTCTATCTAGTAAGGGTAGTTATGCAACCACTGCAGGAATGGCAAATGGTACAAGACAGTAAATGTTTCTGATGAGGATAAAAATTGAGCTGACAGACTGGAGCTCTTCTGGCTTATAAGAAAAGTGGAAGAGGAGGTCCTTCCAGCATCATCCTGATGCTGGAAAATATGTGTAGGAAAGAAAAATGAGAAACTGGAAGAAACAGAAAAACAGGGACAAGAATGAGACGCAAGGCAAATTAGCTGGGAGTATAAATGAAGCCTGGAAAGATGGCCCAGCGTACATTAGCTAAAAAACCAGCACAGGCAAGGTGAAGCAGGATGGAAGAAATCTGGGTGGGACTGGGCTGAGAAATGAATAGGAAATTAGAAATGAGATTTAACATGGCTGGCATGTTGCTCTGTTTCTGTGAATATCTGGGCAGTGAATTCTTCCACAACAGTCACTGTATTATTACACAGCAGTAAATGCTATCCCACTTACACATTTCCTATCTGTTGCTAACACAGAGGACACTGTGCACACCTTTGACCAAAAGCCACAGCAGCTCTTGCAGATAATTACTGCAATTCTCCATTTCCAAGCATTAATTATTCTGTGAGGACAGTAAAGTTGAAATTATAATGATTGGACTTTTCATTCCCAGACTTTGTAGTTTTGGGGGTAGCTCATGCTACTCCAGGTGCTTCAGCATTTCCAGGAAACTGGTTCTACACTAGGGATGGACAATAACTTGCTACCAGAATTATTTATACTTGTATCCCTGTCTTCAAATCTGTAGTAGTTTGGGGACTGATGCAACCACTCAGGTTCTTTTATTCAGCCTGTAAGTAACACAGACAACTCTTTTTTGCTGATCAAATTGCTCCCAGGGACATCTGGACAATCACGAGAGAGCTATCTTCTCTGTGTAAGTATTTTAACAGTTCTTCATTTACATGATCACATATGTTTGTTGCACATTTTTAGCGGTACATTCTTATCCACGTAGTAACTATGCACCCAAACTCTAATATGTTTTCTGGTCTGTTACCCTTATCATACATACATTTTAATAGATGAGATAAGCTGCACTAAAGGTATCTTGTGTAAACTGATAGTTCTTTGATTGCCTACAGAATAGACATCTTGATCATTAGTCCACTACCGATCTGCTTATCAGTTAAGGATCCCAAGCCATTCAGTTGCAGTTTTGGTAATTCTAAATACAAGTTTCCTGTGCCTAGTGCCTGCTTTAACATTATTGTAATAAACAATTGTAAACCCCATTCTTAGCCCTTGATCTGGGACCAAGCTATAGTCATGTCCCAGGGGCCAGTGCAACTGAAGAGATAGAATGTTAGACTATGTTTTCCTTTTTCAATTTAATGGCTACAAAGTAGTGTATTTAGAGTGGCTTACTTTATGTTATTTCGCGCCTGCAGGAGACAAAATTTCCTTTTTGATCAAGGCAGTGACTTTTTGAATCATTGGGAATGCCATTTGCTGAAATCTCTCTTCCACAAGCCAAGAAGGGCACAGATCCAAACTGATGCTAAGCACTCTGTAGAATTCCTTAGAATGTAATTTATCATTTTTGGTAAACTTCAGAAAAAGGTACTTGTCACACACTTGTACCTTCTTGCTATCTTGTCAAGTAGCCCGGCCCAAATCACAAAAATAATTCAGCCCTTATAAGACATTTTAAATGTTATCAGGTTTTAGCAAACTAGACAAAATTTACTTGGTTTATTTCTTTTTAAAGGAATTAAGAACACTTAATGTTTTTTTGACTGAAAAATGTTTTTCTACCAGTGACAGTGGAAAAAGGGATATTAAAACAAGCAGGATAAAAACCTTTTCCAAAGTAATAGAAAAAACTTCCTCAAATAAGAGTTAAAATTTATGTTGATTATAGTTCAGCTGATATGAAGTAAATGTGCTTTGACAAATTAATTCTCCATAGGGTCACAGTCATCTTTCTAGCACGTATACTGTCATTCACTTAAACTGAATTCAGCTGCTAGTGGCATTATTAACCTTCTAAGAACATTACACCAGATGTCTGTTTTCAGACTAGAGCTGTTTTGACACACAGGTTCCCTCTTGCACATGCCGTGGAGGGAAGGAATAAAGGCTTGCGGGCAAGGAACTGAGCTGAGCGGTGGAAGGTGTCTGGGTTCACCTCCTATAGCTGCTGCAAACTCCCTCTATGGCCACAGGCAAGTTGTTCTGTCAAAAAGCACAGGCCTACACCTCACCACACCACATTCCCCCAGTGGGTGTCTCTCTCTCTCCAGTTACATGACAGCATAGCTCATGGATCTTCTTTTGGATATGCATGTACAGGAGACTTTCTGCTCAGTCTGTTGAAACTCATGATCTTGAGTTAAATATCATAGCACCACAGCATAAAGGCATTGTACAAGAAGGAATCCTGACTTCTAAAAAGGTTTCAGAAAGAAGTGAGAGGGAAACACAAAGTTGCAAAGTGGCTTATTTTAGCTCCTCTACCAGGTCAGCAGTAGGGAGAGGAACAAAACCCTACTCTGTGATGCCTGCTGTTACCGACCTCAATTTAACAGCCTTCCAGTTAATGTACGGGTTGTTCCCTCTCATTTGAATTGTCATACACGTTTGGTTTTTATCTAGATGACTGGTTTTGTATGATCTTCGTAAACAGATTTTTACTTTTTGCCCCTGCTCACTGGTGTGCCTTTGGTAGACAGACAAGTAAATTCAGTATAGGAGAAAAGTGCTGTGGTGGCTTTATAGCGGGAAATCAGACTTCGTAAATATAGCACGGTACTGGAGTCAATGACTGTATGAAAAAGAGCGATTTGCTTAGTTAAACTTACCTTATTTCAAAAGTCACTTGATATTTTCCTGTCTTAACAGAAGCTCTTTAAGGAACAAAGTAGTTAAATAACTGATTAAGGAATGAAAGAGTTTTGAACAAATGGTCAGTTTTCGTGACAGAGATGTAACTATAATCTGGATTTATTGCCTAATGGATCAGACAATGATTATGGCAGTCACATCAATTAAACATCTCTCACTGAAAAATTAAAAGGGTTAGGGTATCCCAGTGGGAACAGTGAAACCTGTTGATCTCAGGATTGGCCACTGCTCTTGGAATAGTTTGGGGTGGTTAGGAGAGAGCAAATAATCTCCCACTTTACCAAAGAAATGGCCTACTAAATGGCCCTTTAGCTCCAGACCCCTGGGTCGTTAGATGTGCACTGGGATAGAGAAGTGTCTCTATGAGAAAAATGAGCTCAACTAATTTTTCTCTTTAGGTTGGAAAGGAATAAACAGAGTGAGGGTGTGACAGTAATGTATGGAGTTATGAATGTGATGTGGAAGTGGAATAGACAACCATGATTTAGTGTCCAATGAAATTACTAGGTATACAGACAAGAAAATAAGCAAGGCTGAGTGTTATACAGTCCCATAATTCTATTATAGAACTAGCTATTACACAGACACTGTAGCAGCCACAAATGTCAATGGCTTTACAGAGTAAGTAGACAAAGTCAGAAGAATTTCCATCCAATATTACTAAATACAAAGACACTTTGTGTTTGGAAGTTCCTGTGCAAAAATTGCTGAAAGCTGGAGTAATCTGTGAAAAAACTATGGTAAACTTGCCCATATCTTTACTTTCTCCGAGATGCCCAGCAATGGCTACCCTAAAAGTCTAAAGGCTGGCTAGGCAGACCTTTGTTTTGAACTCCAGCATCTGTTTCTGTGATCTTATGGTTACTGCAGACTCAGGCCTTTGGTATTCTGGTTGGTTTTGGTCTTATGTGTTTATTCACTGAAGGCTGCTTGACACAGGGATTTCTCTTGCTCTGTGGATGTGCAGTCTCTGATGGAGTGGGATGGGTTCCTGATTGTTCCCCAGGGCTTCATATGCTACTTTCATACACATTGTAATTAAAAGTTAGGTAAGAGCCAAATGAAAATGTGCACAGTAAACAGAGAATCTAGTTTGACATGCTCATCCCACAGCTAAAGCTCTGCAGTTATTTACATGGGAACCTGACACATTTTCTCCTTCTTCTAATTCTTCCACTTTCATAAGACTCTCACTTAGAGCCACACAGTTCTTCATTGTCCACAGAAGTAAGTACTGACTAGCACAAGGCACTCCGAGTGCAAGCTTTTCCTTCTAAACCTCTCTCATGTTTCTTCCCATGTCCCAGAGATACAAACCTCACATGTGCCATCAAGGAAGGGAGAAGATACTTTCTGGCACAGAACCATCCCCTGGCACTCCCAGAGATGCATCCTCTGTTTATTTCTTTCTAGTGCCCCAGTTCAGGAACATCCCTGATAATTGTATCATGTAGAGCAGCACCCTTTATAGAGAACAACAGTTAATGCAGAATTAACATTTAGAAAGAGTTTGAATCACTTGGTAGTAGAACATCAGCAGTCAACTTGAAACCAATGTTTCCCCAGCATTCTGAGTAGGCTCCAGACAAAATACCAAGCTAAAAAATAATCCGTTTTTAATGTGTGAGATTAGGTTTCCTTTGGTAACTCAGTGATGGTATAAATGAAGCCATTTTCTAAAATTCACACTGATATCAATGAGGGCTGTTGACTGGAAAGATATATTGATTACAGCTATTGATTTTGTTGTTTAGATTCTGATTTTTGGGTTTTCTTTTTGCCATTAGTACTATTTTTTACTACATATATATAGAGAGAGAGGCAAAAATAGATTGGCTTCACTTTAGTTTATACTGTGTTGACTTTGAATAAAATCTGAATTATAAATATTTTACATGAAATTGTGTTAGAAAGATATGTGTTGTTATTTCAAAGTTCATTTAAGCACCTGTCTTATTCATTATTTTTGTAAAATCTTGGATTTTGCCAAGTATAAAATCTGGTGAAAGTGTGGGTAGATGGTAACTCAGTTATATTTTTGAACAATGTTGATTTAACTTGAAGCTCTGCTTGGTGCTTTGCTTAAGCAGAATCTTAGGCAGCAGGGATCTCCCTGAGTGGAGTTATCCAGACTATCCTACTGGAGGTGGGATGTGAAAGATCATCTCTCACAGCAACCGTGACTATCTCACCAGAAAAGTCTTAAAAGGATGGTCAGATAGGAAATACATTGTAGCACCCTGACAGTGAGTTTTGTTAATTAAGAACAATGCACTGTTTAGATCCTAGGCTGGGGACTGCTGCTTTTAACTCCCCAGACAATGTTTTGTTTGTACAGCTGGGGAATGACGCAATGGTACTGAGACTGGCTAGGACAGAACGCATTCCTTGTAAATGCTCTCTGGTTGTTACTCTTTAAGAGGTGAGCCTGAAAGAAGATACTATCTATGTAAACAGTGGACATTCTGAAGGGCAAAAGAAAACAATGAAAAACTCTTGAGCATCTCAAAGACTGTTGATCAGAGATTTTGCAGGGCATTCTACCCTCTTGAAGGTGGTGTCCTTGAGCGTGACCAAATGTGCATTCCTATTGCTCGAGCAAGGTTTGGGTCAAATCCCTCTGTTTAAAGTTGATCATTGATTCAAAATCAGAACCGTTGGCTCAGAGATGTGCCTTGCCAAATACTTCTTTAAGGACTTCTCTTAAACTTGCTGGGCCAGTAGACCAGAATTTGTGACTTCTGCCACTTTGCATTCAATCACCTTTCTTCATGTTTCCTTAGTTAGCATATGGAAGAAAATTTGCAGCAATATTGTGGAGGAATGGGAGGAAAGGAGGATTTCCTAGAAACCTTGTCTCCTTTATGACAGTAATGTAGAATACCGTTGGTACGACATATTTCTTGAATCAAAACTTTAATGGTTGTTTTACTCATGGCATAACTTTTAGCTGTTGCTGATACATATGATTTACTGGTTGAATCATGTATTGATCCTACATTATTGTGAGCTGACTGTAACGAAGTATTTTCTTTCAGACCACCAGAAGGAGCTATTGAATTCAGAAAGCCTTAATTTCAAAGCAGGAACTCTTTGCACAGCAGGGCAACCAGTAGGATAATAGGGCAGGCACACTGTCTTCCTTGGAAGTCAAGCCAAGGAGCAGATTCTCATTTAGGGTCTGCATCTTTTTCTGATCCACTGTATTATAGAATCAAAACTGATTTTTCAGGGTTTAAGATGCTTTGGTGAAGTGAATTCAGTCATCATTCCTTAAATATTTACTAGCAATACTAACCAAATCCAAAGAGATGGGAAATCTATCGAGGCAGATTTAGCCATACATCTTTCCACAGGGAGTGTGGAACCTACTGTTTTCCATTAGGTCACAGCTTGGAGACATTAGGCTAACAGACCTGCAAAACACTTGAGAGCTAATGACAATGTCCAAAACGTTAAATGAAACCTGAAATATTTCTTATCCCTGCTGACTGGCAATCAAAATGCACTGGTCACATGTTAAGTGTTTTCTGAGGTGATATGAATATGTGCAATTATTTATTGTGTCTCATGATCAGATTCATAAAATAAGGCATGAGATTTATAGCTTCTCCTCTATGAGTTTGCCCTTTTTATTCGACCAAAACCCCTTACACTAACAGAAAAAGTATTATTTTGCTTTGGCTTGTCTTCCATTTACACTGTTTTTTTGTCTGACAGCAGCCTGAAAATTTTTGATGATGGTTTGAAGGTGATGCATTCTGTGTGAGTGTGTGTGTAGCTTTGAATGTGTTTAAATTAATGTTTAATTAATGCTTAATTAATAAAACAGCATTTGTCACTAATTGGAATGTGCTACATAATTTGCTAAGTCAGTGTTTCCAGCATATTAAAAGAATATTTGTTTTAGACATGTGTATTATGCATGTCTTTGGATTAACACATGGTGAAAATATGTCTCAGGAATAACTTTCTCTAAATGCCTTTAGGCAGCAGCTCAGGCTGATTGATCTCAGCACTGGGTTTTCTTTATGTTGATTTTCTTACTTTATAATGTACTTGCTCTTAAGACACTTTGTCAGTACTCAGGCATAAGTTTGGGCCTGCACGTAGAATGAATCAAATATTGCTCTGGGAAGCTTACAGTGCAAATGGCAACTAGACATGAAAAATATACATAATAAAGTAATGGGAGAGTGAGGAGCAGGGAGGAACTGAAAGATGGTGTGGAAAGGAAGAAAAGGTCTATTGACTGGACATACAGTTTGGAGATTTTATGTGTTGGGCTCATTCTTTGTTTTTTTGTGCCACAATAATGTCCAGTAGCCCTTTTCAGAAGTGATGATCTTATGCTAGATACTTTGCTGTGCAAAAGTGGAAATTGAAGGTGGTTTCTGTCTCAGATTTAATCTGTGCAACTGAGATCTAGGATAAGACAGTAGGAAAATGATTACAAAAATAGGTACTGTAGGCAACGAGTCGGAAACACTATAAATTTAACAGTTCCAGAATTAAATAAGTTTGTCAGTTTATTATGACCCAAATCCTATTTATTTATGCTCCCCCAGAAGAGATTTGGGGTTAATATCATATAAATAATATATTACTCCTGGAAGTAATTTGGGGTTAATATTATACAAATGTCAATACTTCTGCTTTTTCTTTGTACCAGTATCTCACAGAGATTTCTTCTTCCAAAACCACTTTAACACGCCCTGTGTCCTTTTTCTTGGGAAGTGGGAACTAGTTAGAAGTGGCTATACATCTGTAATGACCTTGAACCCTGACTATTGACATTTTCTGGAGTTATGAGGCTTTTACTTTGGCTAAAACCACAAACAACCACCAATCTGTGCTCAGCAGCACAGTAGGCGCTAAGACCACATCAGCCAAAAAACTCACATGTTGTCATGCTAAGGAGTTTCATCCACAGAGCTCTGCCATGGTGACAAAAACTACCAGAGGACCTGTCTCAACCTGGGCGTGACTTCCTGTAACAACTAAATCTCATAGGAACAACAGCATCGTTAGCACCTGGAAAACAGTTTCCAGTCTTGGAAATATATCTTTTTTCACAAAGAAAGCTTTCTCCTTTAGATTCTCCATAAACCTGCACCTTAAAGAAAAAAAAAAGTAGCTTTTATTAAATTAGAGCAAGAAGACACTTCATGTTATTTTGCCTCTCCTACATCAACTAGTGCTTGAATAGTCTTAAAAGAACCTAAATAGACAAGTAAATGAAAGCAAATAGTAGGAAGTCAGTTGTGGAAAGAAACACACTGTGCATGAGTCTCTTTAGAAATACATAAATATGTTACAATCACTTTATTAGTTACAGGGAGATTAATCTTATTTTGTCTTAATGAAAATAATAAAGCTCCTTTATGACCTAACCACAAGAAACAGATGACTTCTGTCTCTCCAGTTAAACCTGGCTTAAGTGACAGTATATATTGTTCTGTCCTTTAAAGATGTACATCAGATCTGTATGCCTATGTAGGTGCCTACAAAATTCTAGTTTTCTATCCTATTTAAGTTGAGGATAATTGGTCACTGGCTGGTTGGTTTGTTGAACTTCTTGGAAGGTATCCTGGTACTGGGAGTTGAGCTATGGGGTTGTTTAGTTAGGATTTCAAACAATGGTTTTGTGATGAGGCTTTTGTACCCTCTAAACACTGTGGGCTTAATTTTTGCCAGTGCAGACAGTAATGTACAGGAATCCAGCCATAGGTTGTCATGTAAAGGATTGGGGCATTCTTTAGCTTTTGCATGGTGCTTGGCTTCTTCTGGCCACAGGACTTAGATTATTGGTATACATTAAATTTTAATGAGTCAGATTGTCAATATATTTACGACTCCCCTTAGTGAGTCTAGTCTGTCCAATGTCAGTGCAACTTTTGTAAGAGTAGGTATTTGTTGGCAAGAATAAAGTGTTTAAAGGGTAACCTCTTCACAACATCGCAAATTTGTTACTCATGGTACAGTTACTGACGAGTAGAATGAAACACATTCAGGGCGTTTTGACAGCCTCCTCATTCAGCAGCAATCATCTGTCCAGAGTCACAGACCAGACCCACAGAGCAAGTAGGAGAAAGTCAATGCATCTTTGAACTCGGTCTCAACACTCAGTAGAAGTTTTCAGTATTAATCTCAGGTCATGTCAGCATTCTGAAACGTCAGTACGTACGTCCCCTCCTTCAAGCAGTGCTGAGAAAGAGACAGTTTCAGAGGGCAGATGATCCCACCAATGTTTCTCTGTTGGCAGGGGAGAAAATTAGGTGACTAATGAACTAGGGACCTTTTTTTTAAAAGATAAATACAGATGAGAGACAAGTGACCCAAACTCTGTTACTTACATGCTGGTGCTACGATGTAATGGTGTCAGTGAGAGCTGACTGCATCTGCTGTGCCCATGACGGAAGTGTCTCCCTTGTGTAGCATCTCCCATATCCTGTAGCACAGTCTATGCATGCAGTCAAACATTGTTAATTGTGGCTATCATACGTAGTTTTCTTTTTTCCTTTCTTCTTTTAAATTTTTTTTCCATGAAGGTAAATCTGCCTCAGTAACAGAGGTAGAAAAATGACTCTGAAGCAGGCTGAGGATCATAAGGTCGTAGCTTTTCTTTCCTGTCCTGTCCTGTCCTGTCCTGTCCTGCCCTGTCCTGTCCCTTTGACCCTTTTGCCCTAGTCTTCAGATTAGACCATCTGTGAATCTTGTTATCTAGTACTGTGCAGAACAGAGCATGTGACTGATCTCTTGGCACAGCCAGTGTGTTGCCTTGGTGGGTTGTGTGGGATGAAAAAAGCACAATACATGCCTTTTCTGTCCGAGACTTGTTTATCTGCACAACATCCAGGATGCTCGTGGAGAGCTCTCCTCTTGGTGATTGCTGGCAATCAACAACGAATCAAATCAAGGCAAACTTTGAGAAATTCTCCTATACAAAGAGCTGCTCTAAAACAAAGCTGCATTTTGGTGGCGCATTGTCCTGGCTCTGTGTGAGTCCTGTAAAGAGACAAAGGCGAGCAGGAAGGAAATCTCAGCTGCTTAGTAAATGCCCTAATTTGATTTATCTACTGCTCCCTTCCCCCACCCAAACTGTTCTGCTAACCTGTTAGTCCCAACTCAGACAAGTAAGACCTGCTAATCTGATTAGTCCTGACACACAGGAGCAAGGCTGTTGGGAAAAACTGGATCCTTACAGCTGTTTCAGGCTTCAGCTTCGATCATAACGTTATGGGTTAGCTGATTGTATAGTGCAGTGTGACAGAAGCCTGCAGCATGCACACAAGTGAGCAGTGTGACCGTCACTGAAGATTTCTACCCTGGGTCTGAGGCCACTGGAATACAAACCATGTTTCGTGTCACCTTCAATGTAGTGACAGAGAAAGTTACCTTCACCTTGGCAGCCTGCCCCTCCGCCACATGGAAGGTAAGTTTAGATATGCATAAAGTAAAAAGGTTAATGGCACCATAAAATGTGCTTCTGAACATTTTCCCCAACCTTAGGCCATGTTTGAGAAGTTTTAAGGAGAGTAATAATGTTTTAAGGGAACTGCACTGCAATGCAGCATATGCACAACTGGTTGGAATTAGACTAAATGGATCTAGTTCTAGAAAACAACTTACTTGTTGCCTTTTAAAGCTGTTCTCATTTGACTTTTAAAATAACCAAATTCATAGTAATTTTCCTTATTCTGGTGTGGAAATGCCACTTATTTATATTAACAGCAAACCTAGAGAGATATATAAGGAAGGGAAGGTCCTTCTGTAAGGAAAGGATGATGTTTGAGGAGAACTTTCAAGCTTCCTGGATAATTTAGGCATACCAAGGATTTGTGAAATGTGTACCATGGTATGATAAATTAGAACAAAATGCATCTCTATAATAAGGGACTAAAAGAAAAAACTCCTTAGATGTGTCATAATACTCAGCCTGGGGTTGTGATAAAATTTGGCAGAAGTCAGAAAAGCTTTGCACATCAGCTCCTTCTCCCATCCATCAATTCAGTTTACATCTTAACTTCCTTGAGACAAATGTTCCCAATTGTCTTGTAGAGATTGGCATTGTCAGGATGAGATGGGACCAGGTTCGTTGCCTTTCCTTTCTCTTCTAGGGAGTGTATGCTTTCACTGTAATGCAGTTGAGAAGACAAGATCTGTCTTCTGAAGTGTTGCTTTAAAAGCTTCCTTTAATAATTTGTTACTTACAGAGCAGTTACTGTAAGAACCTCACCTCTGTCTGTTATTACGCCTTTCAGATGTGAGACAATTATGAATATGTAGATACAGTGGCAGTGTAATTGCTCTTGCTTTAGCTGTCCATGATTCATTATGTGGTGTAAGTAGTTGTCATATATCTTTGCTGTTTCATTTTTTCAGTCTTGGGCCTGTCTCTTTTCTCTTGACTTGTGAGGTGGACTCTGGCCAGCACCTGTTATTAGAAGGTCTTTAAAGGGGCTGGTGCAGTGTGGCCCCAGCCAGATCTGTGCTATATGTAGCACCAAGTCTAAATAAAAACCCATCAACTAGGGCAAAGTGTGTTTGGAATAAAACTCATGTGAAATGAATTTAACCAGACACCTTCTTTCTGTGAGAGAGTTTATGGTAGTATTTCTTCAGTTTCCCTATTTATTAGGAAAACTTAGTCTCCCAAATGTCTACTTATTAACTAGTAATGAAGAGATCATTTCAACGCAACATAAAATGGCTTTACTTATGCTTTCTAGTTGTGTTTTAAAGACTTTTCTTTCTTCGTATCAGGACTTAGAACTCTCTGCCTTTATGTTGCAAGGCATTTGAAAGAGAGGATTGAAATGGAAAAGGAGACTGGATCTTGCCGGGTCATGGACTCTCAGAACAGCAAACAGGGATGTAAATATAATGCAGCTGTATGTTGCATTTCAGTGATCGCTTACGTTGCTGAGGGTTGTTAGACATGAGTACATTGTAGTAAATGCCTCTGGAAGAAACTGGCAAGTACTGAAAAGACCACCCTAGCACACCTTTTCATTTCTCCAGCTCTTCTCTTATTCAAATAATTTAAATTATTTGATATATGCAATGTGCAAACATAAGGAAATGCTTAAAAGCTAAAGGAAACTGTAGTACAGTATAGCTTTGTAAAATGTAGTACATTTATTGATGAACTAAATAAAAAATAGATTAAAAAGTGGGCACAATTATATGAAAGAAACAAGATGGGATGCCGAGCCTGCACAAGAAATGGCTTTGCAGTATAGCTTACATAAGTAATGCAAAGTTAATTTAAGGAAAGCTTTGTGAGGGAGTTAATATGTTTTATTGGCCAGCTATTACATTTAAAAAAATCTGTCATGGTTTCAGGTGCAAAAGCCTACCATTTTGACATTAGGAGGCTAATGCAAAACTGTTCCTCACAACCTTACTTTGCTTATGTCCTTGTGTCAGCCAGAACAGCACTGGTATTGCAAGTTAATTTAAATCCTTTGAAGCTGAAAGAGGTCACATCACTACTGGAAGAGGGAGGACAGAGATGTCTGATTTCAGACTGCTAAGTCTTCTTCTTTGAGAGTAAATGGCCCAGTCTGTGGATGATGCTGACATGTTCTGCTTTTCCACATAGCACAGCAGATGAGTCTTGCATGGTGTGGTGGGACCAGGATGATGTGGCAGCTCTGTAGCAGGTGTCTTGGGGCTGGAGTTCTGTCCCAAATTGTTATCTTTCTACCCTATATGATGCAGTGTCTGTTTCTCTTAGAAACTTATTTCTGATTAGAAGTATTGGTGGAAAACATTTCAGCCAAACCCTACTTAAATTATCTGTAAAATATTCATTTCTATGATATTTTAATGAAAAAAAAGACAGTAGTCCTGCTCCAGATGTTTCAGTGTGTAGGGCATAAACTGCAGTGCTTTTACAATACATTGTTTTGTAAAAACTAGTTTAATTAGAAGTGGGGGAGGGTATGGACACAAGACAACTAGAAGGAAGTGACAGCTGAAAAGGGCTCAAATTGACAAGTGCAAAAGGCTCAGAGTTGAACATGGCTGTTCACACAGACACCAATGCCTGAAAGTCAAAGCAAGAAGGACCACTACTATAAACCACGAGCACCTTCATTATAAAGCCTGGAGGAGGGAGCTGGGCTGCTTTTTTCACCTCTGTGTCAGTCTGTCTCCGCTCATTTCCCTCCTCCTTAGAGAACAGGCTGCTGGTACTTCGCGATCTGTTGACAGGTGTGTAGCTGGTCCGCAGAGCAGAGAGCTGAGTAATCCGAGATGTGTGTGGGTTACACAAATCAGACTGCAGCCAGCATCAGCTTGGCCAGAATCCCTCTTCAAAAGGCTTTTCAGGTTTTGCTCACTTGAATTATTGCATTTTCAATCAATTGCTGCCAACATTTGGAGAGTCTCGTGTTGTGCTTTGTGTCCTATACCTGGCTTTAAGAGCAGACAACAATATCTTGGAGCTATTGATATAGCAAAAAACTCCTACCACTCATTTCCTAACCCATGAACAGACAACATGTTGCTTAGATAAATGCAATTCAGATTTGCAGGGTACCAGCAGATTTAGTTACAGAATGTATTCGCTCATGGAGGCTTAGCTATGCTTGAATCCTATTGATTTTCCCTTACTGTTGGTGGCTTGGCTTTGTTGAATCCTGTCTGAACTGTACGGGGGAAAGCAGCAAAACCTGCTAGTTTGTGACTTTCAATTCAAGGCCAGGAAACTCACTTGATGGGGATCAGCCTAACTCAGGGCTTTCTTGCCAATTGATGCTGCACTTTATCTCCCTGACATGGACAGATAAATGAGCTGGGGGTGGCTTTTCAGTCAGTTGGAGCCCAACCCGAACACTCACTGTTGCCAACTTTGGAAAGCTGCACAATGGCCCTGTCTCCCTGGCAGTTACAGCCGTTGCGGCAGGGACCTGTTACCTGGAAGGCTGTTCTGAAATAATGATGTAAACGCCTCCCTAAGGATGTGGGAACAATGTTCAAATCTTATGAAATGGGCAGTATCCGTGATAAGGAAACCAGAAAAATCGGGGGCTTGGTGTTAATTTTCTTTCTGCAGCAAGTTGAACACAGTGCTTCTGCTTGAAAGGGACTGGTGTTGGGGGTAGGATGGGAGGCGTGGGAAGTGGGCAGCAGCACGCAGCTTTTCTGGCTCAGATTAACCTCCCCTGTTGCTGCTTTAGAAACCTCAGTTAGACTTGCATAGAGCTACAGTTGTCTGCTCTGTTCAGCAAGAGTAAGTGCACATTAGTGAACAGTTTGTTACTACTTTGTTGTCATAGTTCCTAAATATACCCCCAGCATCAAAAACCACCATAGTAAATACAGAACAAACAAAAATGCCGATCTTTGGATTGAGTGCATCAGAACAAAGGACCAGATCATGAGCAGAAGGATAGTAAAGTGGTGTCAAACGTCATCCTCATGATGACATTTGACACCACTTTATTATGATGTGACCCAAAAAAAGGAGTGCAACAGGAGGATAGCATGAATGTGGCACATACTGTAACGGATTACTTTGGAGTTGAATTGACTGTAAGGTCTTGCATTGGTCCAAGGAGCTGGTTTGTTCCCCAGATCCTATTAAAGCTGTGGAGGTGTTGCAGATGAGAAGGCTCAGAACTTTTGGGGAAGAATTTCAGCTTGTTTTTCACTTGGGCCTTGTTTTCAGCTTATAGAACAGTGCACTTCTCCTTGAGCAGTAACCACTGTTTCTGTTAAATATAGAGTTGCTAAACACTTCCAAGTTTAACTTCCCTGAAAAAAACATTCAGAAACTGCTATTGATCTCAGTTGTCATTTTAAATGCACTTTTTTTTTTCATTTTGCTTTTAAAGAGTATTCCAATGTATACACCAGATACCTGTACATAAGCTCATCAGCTTCTATGAGCTTTGTTCCAGGCTCACAAGCATGTGTGACATGTCTCTTTATTCTCCCTGCTTGTGAATGCAGACTCACATCTTGTATATTTGTTAGTTGATGTATCACTTTTGGATGCACCCCAAAGGAGGGTAATAAAGTCCCTTCCCCTATAAAGTATTCAGAGTCCTGTAACAATCTATGACCCCAAATACTTGTCTCAGTAATGCTGAACACGACTTCACAGTGACACAACCACCTCTAGGATTATGATGCCTCATGTGGGACTTACTACCATAGAAGCAAGTACTTTTTAAAGTGATTACTTACTATTATTTCTAGCAACAGTCTCAGTGCTTTATTATCTTGAACCATGATGATAGATCAAGGTTTTCTTCCTGTCATTATATTTCTGAGAATTCTATAGCTCCACATTTCTCCTCAAATTTCTTGCTAGTGTAGATTTGAACATTTTTGGAGGACTTAAATCCCTTTCTCTCTCTCTCTCTCTGAATTTTTTCTTAATGTATAGCATATCCTCCTTGGCTAGCTTTTCCCACTCAACAAAAATATCAGTATTTTCTTAGCCACCTACCAAACCCTTACATGAATCCTACTCAAACAGACCAGCAGATTCTTGTTTAGTGTTCAAGCAATGCACGGTATCAAGCCTGTGATACTCCTTTGAGCCCCAACTCCAGTTCACCAGCAGATGGTAGCAAACATCGCCTTCCTTGCGAGCTTTGCCCGGGCTTCAGTGAATGTGAAAGGGCCGGGGTGCCTCATCGGAGTCACTTGTTTCCAGTTAGAAGAAATAAGCTGTAAACAAAGTGGTTGTGCAACTCGGAATAAGGAGGATAACCACGGAAACCACAGAAATATTGCTGCGTTTGGGACAGAAGAACTAAGTAGAGGTCAGAACAAATTCACTGCAGTGACTTGCACTGAATGGCATGAGAAGCATTTTAGTGTCACTGTTATTGTTCTCTTGGTGACAAAAAGGGACCATTATTTGCAATGTAGCAAATGAACAACATTCAGAAGATCACGATGAAATTGAAACTGCTCTGGGTCAGCTCTGCCTATGTATGTTGACCCTTTGTACTGAAAACATGGAAAGTTCAGGATGGGTATTTTTACTAAAGGCTGTTTCTAGCCATTTATTTGGTTTTATTCTGAGCTGTACCACTCTAGTTCTTTTATATTTGATATGGGCTGTTGATTACCACTTTCTCTCACTCTCTTCAGTATGCTACTCATTCAAATGGCTTGTTATGGCAGAAACTTCTCAGCTTCTTTTTCATGGCAACAGCTAAAATGACAACAACTGAAATGAGAGACATAGAAAGGAGAGAGGGACAGGATAAAGTACAAGCTTCTAAAGTGTGGTGTAATTCTTATAAGGAAATGACTCTTGACTTATAAGAGAGTACAGCATAAATCTGGGCAAACCATTTGTGGCAAATCATTGGATATTTTTTGCCTATTCTGTTTTCAATTGTACCATCTCTACTTTTAACAGCCTTACTGAAGATTTGAAAATCTTTGACTTCTTCATGCAAACACTGTTTAATTCCATAAGCAGTTTCTGGGAAGCATTTTCTTTGTGCTTATTTGTCCATCAATTAGTGGTTGAAGACCAAAATCCTAAGACTTGCCTGACTGCATGCTGAAATGGATTTCTATGCTTATTTACTGGAAATGAAAAAAAAAAAAAAAACCAAAGAAAAGCTCATCTAAATATAATTTAAAACAAGACAATGGCTTTCTATGGGTATAAGAAATTTATTCTTTCTCCTGTGCTACCATATTCTTAGCCAGAAAATTTTATTGGTTAAGCTTTTAGAACAGAAAGAGAAAGGAAGAAGATCAGTTACTGTCTTGTGCTGCTCCCTTCTCATGTTGACTTGATCTGGAAAGCAGTGCAGAACACAAATGGGACTGGCTACACCTCTGTCAGTGGTTATGCCCCATATCTGAGGATTTCAGCTGAAGCTGTCAGGATTCTGTTTGGCCTTAAATCTTTCTATTTTCTTGCAACTACTAGAAATATCTAAGTACTTCTGTGCCTTTGGCAGGTATAGCTGGCCTGAGTCATTTTAGCTCCATTGGCATAAGTCAGTGGTGTTATATTGTGTTGAACTACATGTGCAGGGTACAAAGTCCTCCCAGTGTGGCAACACTTGTCTCCCAGAGCAGTGCTCTTTGCAGAGGTGATGATCAATCAGTTCAGGGACAATACAAAATTTTGCTTTGGGGTTTTTGGCCCATATCCTTTGGCAAGGAGATGCACTGGGAAAGGCCTGGACATTAGTTGACCTCACAACCTAATTTGACAGAGGTAGGACTGGAAGAGGGCATGTAACAGTATTTTGAGTGTCGTGGTTTGGCAGTATGGTAAATCTGCCTTCAGGGACCCGCACGTTTCATCAGAAATGCCATGGCCATCTGAAGTCAAGCTTCAATTTAACATAAACTCACTGCTCATTCAAATTTGTTCAAAACCACTGATGGATCTGTTTTGTACTGTCAGGCTTTATGCCCAGTCAGGTACAATCTATCTGCGCATTTTCGTTCTTATGCTTAGATCAAGGAACATGTGCCTCCCACAGCCATCATAAAGCCTCCACAGAAGGATGAAACAATTACAGAGCTTAAACTCTCTCCTGTGTAGTGCGTTTAATCTGTCTGAACTGCAGTCACCTTCTCAGGTCTGATCAAATCTATTTCATACTGTTGGTGGTGCTTAGATATGCCATCATGGAGCCACAGCCTAAATACAGCCATACAGGAAGTCAAAACTGTGGTCTCACCTCTACTTGATCACATTTGCTTTCCCAATATACATACAGATGGACATGCAGTATTTCAAATATTACAATCAAAATGTCTGTATTTACTAGTTAGTATCAACTCTACCTTTAGTCATCCTTTACTGGCCTGATGATGTAGTAGAAAAAGAGGTCAGAGGTCTTGTAAGATGAATCTGAGTAAGAAAAAGGAGGGAAAGAGCAAATGGGATCTGAAATTTGTCACTGGAGAGGATGACTAGAAACCCAGTAAACTGCAAGTGGGAATTGCAAGGTCCTTGTTGAATATGAAGCAGGGCTGTACAGTGACTGGAAAATATGATGGTGCAGCACCAAAACAAAGAGGCATGTGCATGGGGGAGGTCTAGGATTTGTCTTGTAGAAGTTTTGGATTCTGGCCAAAAGGAATAAACTTTATGTGAAACACTGATCATGATGAGAGTACATTATGAAATGATAGAGTAGCTATGTGTTTTGCCCATGGGATTTGGCTTCTGATCCAGTGCGGATGTTTAGCTCTTGGTAGTCATAGTAGTACTGGGATATTATAACTCACTTAGCCACTTTGTGCCTTATTTAACAATATGTGAAGGTCTTCGTGCTATTACTGTTACAAAATGAGCAGTTGCAAACTTAGAGCAGCATGTAAAAATCTTCCACAGCAGTGGTAATTCATTCCTCTTTATGTAGTATCCATTGTCTTAGTCCAATTAAAAGCATCCTATGTGCTTTACAAAATATGAAAGGACATGGTTCTAGCCTAAAGTGCTTTCTGGTTTAGTTCAGACATGACAGAAGACATGTGAGAAACGAGAGTGAGATGGCGCAGGGATGAGTGAGACCCAGAGTTTCTCTTAAGACAGCACTCTGGTGTTATGTTTATACAATGTAAGCATTAAATTGTATCCATGCCCCCTCTCCTTTTTGAAGTTAGCATAACTTTTTTCAGAAGCAAGGGTTGTATGACATTAACTGGCACTGAAAGAGTTCTGACTGATGATAGCTTCATTTTTTGCTTTTGGTAAGAGCTTTTGTGAATCACATCATAGCCTGGGGCATTAAAGAAATATGTATCAATTTATCTTAATATGCCATACTGTAAATCAGAGTGATTTACCTGCTGCTTTACAAGAACTTCAGCAACTCCTGCAGCAGGGACAGGCACCTCCAAGTGCTGGGGGGTGGGCAGCTGAGAAAACACATATTACATACATCCTTTGACTCCCAATGTAGCCATAAAATGTGGTAGAGATACTTCCTGAGCTGTACTCTGTTCAAGTTTCTTATATGGTCAGCAAATTCAAATCAGACTAGTAAAAACACCAGTGGTCTATGCAAAACTGGTCTCAGCAGTAGGGAATGTTTAGTGGTGTCTTTTACTGTATTGAAGATAACAGCACTTTCGCAAAGAATATTTCCTGGTAGTATCTCCTCTCTGAGAGCCAGACAGAAAACTGGAGCTTAAAAATCTTTATTTACAACTGGGGAAAAGCAGTCCTTTTCCTCAGTGAGCTTCTGGCAGTTACTGGGCTTCCACAGTGTAATATTCTCCCACTTCCCAAGGAAACTGGCCAGTTTATCCATGTGATCATGGATCATATTATACTGGTTCCACTGCTGTTACTGATCCTGAGGGTTGGCAAATACAGGATACTGCATGGATTTCCTCATGTCTCACTATCATCACTCCAAGATGGGAACGTGTCCTTCCTACTAGCCATGGGGTCTCTCTGTGGTCAGACAGGAGGGGTGGAACAGCTTCCCTAGGCAGGTGCTTTGGGTTCAGGGACAGAAGTGACAGGCAGGCACAGCTAACTCTCTGGAAGGACCATGCCATTTGCTACCTTTCATGCCTTTAAGCATCCCTCCTCTGTCCCCTTTGACCAGGCAGCCTTGTCTGTCTCTGATTTAGATGCGGTCAAGCCAACATCCCAACACCTAGCACTTTCCAAGGGAGGATTTCAGAGGATCATACTGCTGGTGGCAGTGGGTATTTTCTTAATGTTCATGAAGAGAGATTTACATCCTCCAGTGATGAGCAAGCAGCTCGGTAAGGATGGATCACCCTGGTGGTCATTACATCTCCTTAGTCTCTGATGTCCAGCAACCAAACTGAATGATGGGACTAATCAATGCAGGGGTCCAACATATTTGTCAAAATTCACTCAAAGTCCCATTGTTTGACTCTGTATGGAATTTCATTAATTAGTGGCTCTGAACACTATCCAGCAGTACACTGGCCTCCACTGGCCAGCGCCAGGCTTGGCTTGTACCAGCTTTGCAGGCTCTGTCTCTTACAACCAGAGAGGGGAAGGGGATTGCAGGCAGTGCTGAACCTATGCACAAATGAAGTGGAATTTTTAGCAAATATTATCCACTATAAACTTGTTCTCACTTGTTTTCCTTATTTCCCAGTCTAAAGTCTCAGTGATTATCTGTTGTCTCATTTCCAGGTTGAACTAAGCTAAGGGGAGCTGTACACCTTCCACTAGTGCAGTGTGGGCCCTATAGCAGGGAGGGTTTCTACTGGCCCTGTTTACATGACACATCTTTCAGTAAAATGGTTCTGAGAAGAAAAAGGCCATACTTGAAAGACGGAACTGGAGTGAACAAAAATTTTCCATTTTAAGTGGGTACATTGCTTGATAAAATGAATGTAACAGTGAGCTGTGCATCACTCAGGGTATAAAATATGCAGTGTGACAGACTTCTTATTATCTCTTCTCTGTCTTGCCACCCTTTGGGCAATAATATCACCAAGCTCTGGAAGAGCACTGTAACTCCAGGTAAGCTCAAAGATAAGCTGAGAGGCTTTCACCATTTAAATCTCCTTAGGGTCCTAATGAATTAACAGAAGATTTACGTAGACCAAAAGTTACATAAACAGACATTTATGGAAAACTTCTCTTTCATCTAGGTGCTAAAATTTTTCTTCTCTCTGAAAGCAAAGGCATTGCATTGGCATTTAACACTATGGCTGCTATTTCCTTCCCCCAGGGCTCTGAAGTTGTGTTTTGGAAGATCAATAATGTGTCTGTGTGTAGTCTGCAAGTTTGGCTTTGTTAAAGAGTATTAAAGTATATAGAATTTGATATTTTCTTTGGTTCAATATTAAAGCAAGCATTTCTTCACTACTTAAAGCTACTGTTTTGACCTTTATCACTGTATTAGAAAGCAGCAGCCAGCTCAGCTGTTTGTGGGAGTTTTTTGCCTTCTACAAACTCAGATTAGCTGTTCCAGTAGTAACACACTATTATTGTACACTATTATAACCATTAACTAGCAACTCTTCAACACAATGAATCTCTGTATTCTGAAGTAACTAGAGCACTCAGTGGGTCCAGTGCCCATTACTCCAAGGATTTTGGACCAGGGTTTGTCTCTGAATCACAAAAAACATTAACCATCCAGAAACTAATCATGTAACATTCTCTTTAGTTACTGAGTCCTTGAAATATCCATTGATTTTTCATAAGACATAAAAGGTCTTTGCAATCTTCTCCCAGTGTTTTTCAGGAGAATGGGTGAGTGGGCACTAATTACACAGTGTTTTCACTTCTGGAGGAAGGCTAGGAAGGCCTGTGTTTGAACTTAGACCTCTCTTACTAGACAGAGTCATTGCTGTTTCTAAACTACGGGCCTGGTATACCCTACAAGTGACACAAAAGCCCTGGTCTCTACATCATCTTTATAGGGAGGCAGTGGATCTCCCCCTAATCATATTTTACCAGTGAAAGTAGTGTGATAGTTCAAGGCCTGGAGGGGCAATGATAGGTATACATTTGAGTCTTATCTCAACAAACATTCACTAGGCAGACAGAGAATGGACCTTGATGCAAGAGTGGGAAAGATTCCCAGATCCCAGGTTAGTTATTTTCAAATATCAGATTTATAAAGCAGAAGAATGGCATTTCTACCTGTAAGCATTGTACCATTCATTTGTCCAGGAACTGAAGGACTGCTTGTCTCAAATGATGGATCATCTGAGCTGCTGTGTTTCTGAACTTAAAAATGTTACTAACAAACATCAGTCATGAGGGTGACTAATGTTCTTGTTTGTGCCAATATAGGCCAGTCTGAAAAGATGTAGGTTTAGTAAATGATCTCCAGACTTTGAGACTCTGCCCAGTTATACATCCAAAGCTCACCAGCAAGAGGGAATAATTTATGCCACTCTGAAGTAAAGAAATAACAGAGTGAAAGCATTAAAGCAATAAGACAAAAGCCTGGCTTTAGCCAGGGTACGGAAAAGTATTCAGCTGGTCTTGAAAGCTGATCTCCTCCTCTCAGTTGCACTGCATTCACTGCAAGATAACTCTTGCTTTAAATGGAAGGGATTATTTATAACATACTCAATCCACACTTTAGAAGAATTTAGACATAAAGCATAATGTATAGTTCCGTAACATGGCCTGAATAATTTGGAATTTCAACTGTAAAACTCAGAATCCAATACTGTAGACTGAATTTTTCTGATGAATTAATTTTCCCCAGTTAGAGATCTCATAGCTGTCCTTGTGCTGTGAGCAGTTCAGATTGTTCCATTCATTATTCTTTGCAGTTTTGTCAGCCGAACAATTTACTGCAGCCTGTCCATGTGTAGTGAATCTGTAATGAATTATGGAAATTTGCTGTGAAAGCCTGACCTTTTCCAATGTTTGTTTCAGGATTTCCCAGTATTTCTGTTCCCATATGGTTTAATGGTCTAGGCAGAAAGAAGCAATTTCAAATATTGCTAAAGAAATTCACTTAATAGTCTATCTAAACACATGAAAACTAATCCTTACAAAGATATTATTTCCTGCTGCCTAAAGTAACACAAATATTACACTGGGAGAAAACTTTGGAGAATATAACAGGCTACTCATTAGGTTTTCACCAAGGCAAGTAGAGTAATTGCAAACACAAAAAGTGTTTAAAGTTGTCTGTTGGTTAAATATACAATGCACAGCATGTGATCTCCATTAATGTGGATTTCAAAAAAGCTCAGAAGTGTGGCTCAGTTTTCTCATATATCCTGAAAGATAGTTTTTATCTCAGCAGTTGTATTAGTGAGATGCATTGGCAAAGTATTGTAATTTGAAAGTTTAATTCTGAAGCACACAGTTAACCTGGGAAGGGAATCCTCTGACATTAACTTATATGGCTTCTGATGGGCACAGGGTTGAATATCTCAGCTGGTGAAAGGATACTGTGCTCTGGACATTTGTGGTTTGATATAAAGCCTTATAAACCCAGGGAGAATCCTTCCAGGCTTTGGATCACTCTTCTGAGATCTTATTCAATATCAAGTCAAGCTGGATCCATTTCCTAAACAAAACCACAGGTATAGGCATATAACAAAGGAGCTTCTGTATTCTTTTAGGGAGGTAAAAAGGGAGAAGATTTATTTCAGAAGCCTTGAGATAATGTCTAGTCCAAAGAATCAGAATAGGTGTGGAGATACATCCTCTTAAAATTATTATGACCACAGTATATTAAAATTATTATGTTCACAGTATTCCTTGATTTACTGATCACATGGTCAGACAAGCAGCAAAGATTCATCCTCTTAAGTTACATAGTAACTGCAATGCAATTTAAAATCCTTTGTTCTGAAGCTGATTTTAGCATATATGCTGACAAGGCTTCATAAGGGATTAGAATTTATCTCTCGGCCATTGTCTTCTTCCCGACAAAGGCATGTTCTTCTTCAGCTTTAGGATGCCCAGGTTGGACCATTTGTGCTTCTAAACCTGACTGTCATGGGACGTTTAGAAAGCTGTGAATTCAGACATTAATAAAGAAGCAGAGATTACAGAGCTGGTAATAAGACTGAAGATGTAGAAATGTACAGTGCCATCTGCATTGAAGACCTTGGGTTTTTATAATGTATCTATGTCAGTGCATCCCCGTAAGATTAACGGGCCATTCCCTGGTGCTCTTGTTCCTCTACTAACCTACAAGTGCAGTTTGCAGCGGTGAAAGTCCTTTTTTGCCCCTTGGTAAAATCCGTCTATAGGAGAAGTTTGTACCATCACAAGTAAGCAAGAATGATGCTGTTTTGGTATAGGGGGCTTGGTCATCTCCTACCTTAAAACCTCCTGTTTGTAGAACACATTTTGTGTTTTAAACTTACAACAATTGCCTGTTGAATAGGAGAGAAGAAAGCAAAAGGGAACTCACCTAGTCTACTTTACAGCATTACTTGATTTGCAGTCTAAACAAGACATTGCTTGAAAGTTACAATACTGCAATGAAATAAACCTATTGAATTGGGCAGGAGTTTTATGCTTGTGTAGGGAGAAGGGCAGATCCACTACTGCACTCACCTCTTGCTTCAGAGTTGCAGACCAAATCGTGATGAACCGCAACAGAAACAATACTGGGGGGCAAAAACATGTGGAGCAAAATGCTGACATTTTTAGCATTTGGTGCATTCTGACAAATCTATGCATGGGGGTGTTTTAATATTTACTTACCATTGTAGTGTGTTTTACGTTCACAAAATATGTTCATAATGGAGCTGCATTCTGTTAGATGTTACCTATGTAGATGTGACAAGTTTCTGCCCTAAAGGATTTATAAATCAATAATTTTATTTCAGTTTGAACAGAAGTTATTTACTAAGCAAAATCTTTAGGACTGTTTCCTGCTTATATTCTGCAATGACTTCTATGTTTTGAGATAAGCTGGGAAAGGAATTTCCTGAGCTAAGACAAGGCTTGATCTGAACAAACCACTGACCTGCTTGTCTGATAGCTGTTCAATACATTTATTTCCCAGTGACCAAGGTTTGTTTCACCTGGGGTGGAAGTTCAGGAGCTTGGAAAGCTGGTGCCTGTATTCCTGTTAGCAGTGCTCCACTGATCATAAAGGGAACTCTTGTGGAAGCCAGACGGCATCATCATGTTTCACCCCTGCTATCCAAGCCAGCAGCAAAGTCATTTAGATTAGAGACACGAAAGATCCCTATGGTGGGGAGTGGGAGATTGTTCTGTGAGTAATTTTAAAAGGTCTTAGTGTCAGGGATTTTTTTTTCTTTAAAGAAACTATCCCATAGTCTTGTTTTTTAGGAAATTCCCTTTCCTATTTGACATAACTTTTCCTTTACTGAGCTTTATCATTATGTCTATACCAAAAACCACCTGAATGTGAGATCTTAAAGCACCTTATTCTGCATTTTTTTTTCAAACAAACTACTTGAAAAATAGATTTTTGAACAGACTTTATTGATATCCTGAGACTATTTAAATCAGTACCAACTGCTCATGAGTTGAATAGGTCCAGAATTTTATCTTTGTAAGGAATATACTGCTAAGGTTTTTCTTTTCATCTATGATCTTTAGAACTAACTGACACCTAAATTATTTAATTGAAGCATAGATTGTGTAGAAAAGTGTGGAGAACATTAGTAATGATCAAGGGACAGCTTACCTGACTTCCAGTAAGAAGACATTTTGCTACCAGATATGTTCATACACTTTGCAAATGTCCTTTGAGAGCTTGCTGAATGTTGCTTGCTTTGGAATGACCTAGCATTATGTTTTATGAAATCCTGAAACAGAGGTTTCCTTTAACAAGACTTAGGGCCTGTTACAGGAGAGGTACAGTTCCATGAACTTATGACATACCAGTTTTCCACCAAACTGGAGATGGCTCAGCTCCTGTCACAGAAATACAATCTGGCATATAAAGGTAAGCCAGCTCTGCTTTCATCCGTCCTTGATGCAGTGGACTATATGATATGTTGGTTCAGTATTTGTGAACTGGAACTATCACTGTAGGGGGGGTGATTTGGACTCAGTGGGGTGGGAATTGCTGCATTCCCCGTGGTGCAGCGGAATTCTTAAACATGTGACAGTGTTGTGTCTAGTGGTACAGCATGCAGAATTACTACAGAAGGACCAAAATGCTAAAAGCAATACACCTCAAAAAAACTTTTGCAATGGCTATCACTGTAGGAGCTAATGGCTTATTGTGACCTCTTTGGAATATTTCCCCTCAGGAACTGTTTGGATGCTTTTTGTGAATAGGTGCTCTTCAGGAATTTTGTTTCCAATGTTACTCCAAAGAATAAATACAGGTTTTGTTTTCAGGTATTTTGATGCTTCTGCATTTGTTCTTTAATAAAGCTTGAAAGTGTGGAGGAGACTGAAAATTAAACAGACTGAGGATATAAACCTTTCTATTTTGCCACACCATAAAAATACCAGTTTCAAATCAAGTTCCAAATGATCTTTTAAGACAGATTAAAACAAATGTGCTCTCTCAACCCTATTAACCTGTCATCTTCCCCGGAGTGGGGATGGCCACAAATCAAACACACAGATCACAATGACCCTGGTCATTGTGTGGGAGTAGAGAACTCATCTGATGAAGGGTTTATAAATGACATTTCGCTTTGTATCAGGCGGCATTGCACTCTCCAGTCAAATACCTATTTAATCCTTAATCTAGTGCAGGTGAAGCTGTTTACGTGCCCCGCTCTGCGCACGTGCGAGCCCCGAATTCCCGGCAGGAGCGAGCTGTGCCCAGGGCGAGCCCCGGCTGCAGGGAGCGGCAGCACCGCTGGAGGGCGAGCGGAGCAAGCGCTCCGCACCGACACAGCCAAAGGGCTGCCCTGCTTTTCCTCCTGCTCCCGGCCCCTGGTTAGACCTGTGTGCTTCCCACCGCTACGTGTGAAACTTGGACATGTGTAAGAACCTCTGAAGCAGGTGGGTTTTTTTTGTTTTGTTTCGGTTATTTTTTTTTTTTTTGTCTTTCTGACATTAACAGTATAAATTCTTCATGAAGTTCTTCTCATGGAGTTCTTCTCATGTTCTTGTCACTACTCACAACAAAGAAGAGTCAATGAGTCACATTGAGTCACTGCATTCCCAGAATTATACTTCTTAGACATTAGAAAATGTTAGAACAAAAACAGCATTTCCCCTCATGCTTTTGGAAAAATACGAAATATGAATCCCATTAGTTTAAATAATTCTGGTATTGGATAATTGTATTGGTCACAGGTTTTACTTTTTCCTTGATGCCACTTTTTAAAGTCAAACTGAAACAATTGGAAGACAGAAGGAAAAAAGTAGCACGGTATCCTGTGGTATCATTATCACCACTGATATTATCTTCTCTTTGTTTTTAAAAATAACCTAGTGAAAGGCTCTTTCAAAGGCTAAATGACTTCGTTGAATCCTTTCTCTGAATCTATTTACCTGCACAAAAGACTTGGGCCTAAGAATCAACAGAAAACCCTGAAGAACAAGGACAAATGGAACAAATGTTCTGCCAATCTTGTGCTATGATGTAGCATAACTTTTAATTTCTGCATAGCCAGGAGACGAGGTTTTTGTGTTTGTAAAGGTCGGGATTTTGGTACTCTATGAAGTCCTGAAGATCTGTTTCTGATCCCTTCATTTAGCACGTACTAGGAAGTGACAAATCTGTATAACTTGCTTTAGAAGTAGTAGTACACTTTAAAAGCATTCTGAAATTATTTATCTTATCAGTAAATCAACTGAATGACATTTCTACTTCTCTTTGCAAATTGTTCCCTGCAATTAAAGGACTGAATTTATTTTATGTGACTTCTCTATAGAGTTTGTACTTCAGTTGCTTTTAGACAACCTCTTAAAACAACAGTAGCCTGAGCCTTTTATTTTTCATCAAGCTTCTGACTACACTGTGAAAAAACTAGCTTCCACTAATGCCGGCAGTAGGATCCATGTGCATTTTTCGGTTGGATATATTAACAGTCCCTGTAGAGGTGATGTTTCAAATTCAAAGCCAGAGCAACTACACTGTCAGCATTATTTGTTGTTCTTTCATCATAATCTAGAGCGATGGTGAACAGATGCAATACTCTTCTTTTGATCAGTGATTTCCTGTCCTCAAAGGAACTTGTGAAATTGCCTCTCCTTCCTATTTCCAGATGGTCATTCAGAGGTTCAGTTGAATTAGGTTTTGAAAACATTGTCTAAACATTATCTCATTCCATTCCCTGTGATTATGTTTTTATTACTCTTATGAGAAGGCCTTGCTGAACACTCTCTGATCTGAACACAGGCTATTTTTGCCTGGGCCTTGGTTGGCACCACATCCAAGTTGTCCTTGAAATCTACCTGATAATTTTGCAGACAAATTAGTCATGAATGGTCTAGAAATGTAGAATTTATGAGAGTATTTTTTTGCTCAGGGCAACTTTATCTTCTCTCTCAGGGTCTTCAATCCTTCCTGTCACAATCTAGCGGATACCTGTGTGCTGAAGCTTCAGTGTTGTCTTATTAGCAGCAGATTTAAGACATATGTTTTGGTTGTCCAATGGTTTGTTTTGCACACTGACTTGGAGAAAGTACAGGCAGCAACACTTAATAAATTTTTCTTTGGTAAGAACTTCACCAGCTATCAGTTTTCTATTTCCTGTCCACATTGTGTTCCATAGAAAGTTTGAGATGTGGATCACAGGAATTGTCTTTGACAAGCCTCCTATTAAGGTTTTTCAAATGTGGAGAAGCACAGAGGTTTCTGCTTCCCAAAATATTTCCATGGATCATGTTCTGATTAAAAATGTATGTGTCCTATTATGTGCATGAGCTGTCTCCCCTGAGATGTGAAACTTGTGACCTACTTTGAAAATAACACTAGTGAAGTTTCCCAACTTCTGCTGGACTCTCTCAGTATCTGCAGCAATTTCCTGCACTTTGTAGGAGTCTGCTCTGGATGCGACCTGCTGCCCACAGTAACTCTTGCTGTCATCCATCTTTATGTTGGCAAGCTTCCATTTTATGCCAACATTCCTGCAGGAACATTGACACTGAATCATGTCAAGTCACTGTAATTCTTTCTCAGTTAAAGAGATTTATTTTGATAACCTGGAGCTCTGGACTCCATGAAACATCTGGATGGCTGGGCCCTTGTTCCTCGGCCTTTGGTAGCTGGATGATTTCATGAATCTGATGCAGTGTTGAGTTAATTTATCTTATTCTTCCTTGTGTTCAAGGTTTGGATCGCTCTGTGCTACTTTTCACTCCCATTAAAATCTCTCCATTTTTCTGTCATCTGCTGTCAAAGTACCAGAGTAAACTAATATTTGATCAGAGTAAGCTGATAAATCTGACATAAACTGTCAGAGTACTGCTGGGGACAGCATAGTGCTGGCTTCTCCTATGTTTGTTATATAACAATGTGCCTACTGAAAGAGGTGCCTCTCTCCCTTCTCTTAAAAGGGGTGGAGTCTTCCTGCCTACCTGCCTGCCTTGATGCTCAAGTGACTGGATAGGTATTGCAGTAGGAGCAAATGAACCATATCAGCAATATAGGAGAGTGTGAATGGGGACAGAGGAAGTCTCAGGGGAGGTTTAATGGAATAAAGGGAGACTGGGGAGAGTGATGTGAGGAGTTAGGAGGGGACCGAGGTTGAGTAAGCAGAGAGCTAGAGGTGTTGTGTGGGAATATAATCAGAGACAAAGAAGGATGAAGAGGTAATCTGAAATGGAGAGGGTTTTTTGGTGAAAAAATATGGCCAAAAGTAGGTGCAAATCATTACAAGAAGTGAGGGAAAGGAACTGTCTTTAGAGGATGAGGAAGTACAGGAAACATTGTAGTACATTGGGGAGAAGGAAGAGGATCTCCTCTGTTTCTGTCCTCTCCCTGGACAGGAGATGGTACTGGAGACCCTGTTACCTCAGCCAGCAAGAGGAGGAAGGGTGCCGTTGTGTGCCTGTGTGGGAGACCTTTCATATTGAAAGTTTACTGTAAAAACATGGTGTGATGGGATGATTTTGTTTTGATATGAAATTGGCAGCCACAGTCTGGTTTATTTCATCGTGCTTGCAATTCCTTGATGTGCATCTACAGGAGAAAGACATTTTCCACCTCTGTACCCTTTATGCATTTTCTTTAAATTAAATTCATTAGGCTCTCCAAAGATCATTAAAGAGATTCTGCCATGCTTAAGAGGGCCCCAAATACATTATCTTATTAGTTATGATCTTTTTATTAGATTTTGCCTTCAGTTTAACTGTAAGCTCCTATGAGAAATACAGCTGTATTTGAGGAGTATATTTTGATATTGAAAATACAATCTGTCACTTTTTGGATAAAATTTCTATGTGTACCATAAAATTTACTATCCTCAACAAAACAGAACAATAGCAAAACATAATGAACTTAGTTCATCCTATCCACTCCAACACAAAATTATTATGGTCTTGTAGGTAATTATTTCCAGTGAAAAACTCTGTCAATGAAATGTAGAGGAGGTAATAATTTGTCTTCTTTTCACGATTAGTGCAGGCTTCATCACACTTGTGTTATTTAAAGTTTTAGCCACAGTAAAGTATTGTTTGAATATCCTGCTAGAAAAAAATTAATGTATTTGTGGAATAAGATGAAGATGGGAGCTTAGAAATATTAATTTTTCTTATGTAGGCTTATAAATTATATATGTAAGGAAATATTAAGGAAATCTATTATTTCCAGTAGCCATGCCATAAAATGTTTTGCATCCCATCACCTGGATTGCAAAAAATGCTTTCAGTTTAACTTGTATTATTTGAAAGTTTTCATTTTTCTGTTCAGAAAACGGGTTACTTGCAATATAGCAATTATTAAATCCAGGTTGAGTGTATCTCTTAACATACATAGTCAAGATGTTTGTAAACTTCACCCTTTAAATTCAGGGTTCATAACTTGTTTCAGGAAATAGAGGGTTATATATTAGAGATACTGTGTTTACAGACATCTTTAGAACATATTTAGTTTTCTTTAAGAATGATGGAATGCTTATGTGTTTGACTGTTTAAGGAATTGACATTTAGTGCTCAAGTCAAATGAGAAACTCATGTAACTGTGTGTCTGCTACTTCATGAAAGTATAATTTAATTTACGAAGCAACAGTTTTCGAATTGAAGTAGTGCTATTTTTTGTTTGCTTTTGCCTCTTTGCAAGTTAACTGTAAATTGAGTTCTGAAGAAAATTTACATTAAAAAGAGAATTATAAGCTTGACTTTTAAAAATTCCTACATCAAATGGTTTAAGGTTTTTTTTTTTTGTTTTTTTGTTTTTTTTTTTTTGCTTTTAGTGGCTAAAATTCAGAGAATTTCAGAGGAATTTACTGATAAAGACGCATTTGTTAATGTGGGAAAATTATGTTATTCTGCTTCTTAGAGAAGAAACACCTACGTAGAGGAGTTTAGTTTTGAATTTGATGTACAAAATGTTTCCATGTGTGTGAATCTATAGCTCTTTCAGATGCACCATGTAAGGGTTAATGTCATCTCTAGCCCAGAAGCTGTTTATTAGCACTAGCATGCCACTGAGTTCCAGCCCATATATCTGCTGAGTGAAAAGGATAGTAAAGCACTAACCTAAGACACCAAAGCAGTAAAATCCATTTGTGAAGATCACCATTGTGGCATGCACTTTTATTCCAAAATAACAGAAACAAAAATTTTCTGTGTAGTGTTGCAGCATGAATGTGCTGTTTCTTCACTTGGGTAACCAGTTATCTCCCACCACTATCTCCACCGCATGTTTTCTGTTACATTTTGCAGCTCTAATTCTGCTGGTTTTCCACAGCTCCTTATCACAGCAGCCCTCTAAGCATGCTGCAGAGCTTCAGATCTCTACTCGTGGGGACAACACAGTGAATGGGCCAGCAGAGGGAAATTTGAGGAGTGTTTGGTAAATTGATTCAAGAAAGCAGATGTTTCTAGGAGACAGACTCCAGATCGATATTCAGGTCTGGTCTGTGGTAAGCAGTGTCCATATATTTGCTTGAGCTGGAGGATGAGAAAACACGTTGTGTGTGTTGCTTAAAGTTTTTTTGCTTTCACAAAGGTTGTGCATAGTCAGAACCTTAGAAGCTAACCAGAAACGTTTCTTATGTAAAGTATACACAATTTTATCAAATCCGTTTTACCTAATGGCCTGTGAATTGTTTGGGATATTATACAGATGGCCTAGGCTACAGAGGAACTGATTTTGGCATTTCCTAGAAATGAAATGGAGGCAATTTATTGTTGCTGAGAGTCACTGGAGACTGTGTGCTTCACTCAAGAAGATACTTCCTTGCAGGTTGTGAAGGGTCACAAGTTTGCTACCAGTACTGCACACAGCAAACTCTCTGCTTCATCCAACTGACCCCATGGTTACCATGCTACTGCCAGCACTGGTCCATTGTTTCCTTCTGGGTCCCTGGTTTTGGAAGAGAGTGGGGGAAAGGCTATTTGCCCACTGTTGTTTGAACAAAACGTAAAAAAACAGGCCCTGCCTCTCCAAGACGAGACTTGGCAAAGAGTCTCTGCCTATGGCCCAAAGGTTACTAATTAAAGATTTTGCCCAAGTAGCCAAGCTGACAGACAAGGTATTAGTAAATAAAAGTGCTGCTGTGTTGAACCATTCAGACTTAGCGACCGAGTTTCCCCCAGGAGGTGCAGAACAGGTTTGTGAGGACCCACTGTATCTGACCACACAGCAGTAGTACTAGAGCAGTATTCATTATTGGAAGGAAAAGAGATGATGTATTTTTCCAGCACAGCACATGGCTAGATGGGACTGTGGCCTTTCACCCTGACATTCTCAGCAGAAGTTGCACTTTGTGTAAGTGACTCACAGGACATGCCAGCTTTGGTAGTTAGGAAACGTGTCTGTGCCCTCTGGCTTCATTAGAAACCAATAAGCAGAACAGTAAGCAGACTACGAGTTTTTGGCATTTTGGATAAGGTTGCTTTTAAAATGTTCTTCTGTGTTTGAAAGGAGGACATGACTCACTTAGCAGAGTTACATTATAAATGCTGGCTTGAAAATGCCCCATAATAGCGCTTTTCATTGCAGGCTTTTTGCTCACAGCTCTGGGAAGAGTACACCCTGCCACTCAGACCTGTTGTCCTTTTTTCCCTTGTTAAAGAAATGCTTTGATGCTGGCATAGACACAGCTGCAAACTTAGTGGGGCCAAACACCAGTTTTCTCTGATCAGCCTTTGCCCGGGCCTTTGCATATCAGCTCTCAAAACACCCACAGGAAAGATCTCAGGAACAAACACGAGTTATAAGTTACAGTGTTATTGTCACTTTAGACCACAGTAATGAGTTTGTCAAGGATGGAGAGAATCTTTTGTTCAGTAATCACAATAAAATACTATTTAAAATTTTCAAAAAGTGTATAGGATCAAAGTGAAGCTGTTTAATCAGAATCCTTTGGTGGCCAGTTTCTTACTCCGTACAGTTTTTAGTTCCTGTTTATGTTTCTTTGTTCCTGCAGACTGCAAACTTCTCTGGCTTTCCATGTGGAGGAGTGAGACTCATCTCCACTTTGCTCCACCACTATATTTAAAGGCTTAGATTTAGAAAGCTGAGCACTTGAAATAGCCCCTAAGTGACACTCAGAGGTCTTCACACTTGCAGTGGCATTTTTCCTGCTCTAAAAACCTGTCCTTTTAAATTGTCTTTGAACTGTCAGATGGCTTCATTGAATTTATCTCATTAGGAAAATGGTTCTGAAAATTACCTTTAATGACAACACTAGAGACTGTGGTGGAAAGCAGTTGTCGAAACAACCACAAAGGAGGGTTAATATTACCATGCATTTGAGGTGAAGATTGCTAAGATCTGGAATTGAAACACATGCTATTTAGTGAAAACCAATAGTTATACTAGAGGTATCATGAAGAACAGAGCCAAGTCAATTTTCCTTATCTAAGGTAAATCCAATACAATTAGCAAACTTAAATTTGCATATTTCATTTAAATGGCCAAATACTGAATAGAAGCGACAAGTAATTTCAGGAAAAGCACACAAGTATATGTGTGTAATATAACTGTAGAAGCTAATGAAAAAAAAAAGCACTAATCATAAATGATTACCAACATGTCAACATTCTGAATTAATTTTTAATTACATGGGCAAGGTTTCCTGAACAAAATTTCTTACATAAGATTTGTATTCCCAAAGCATGGTAATTTCTAACCAGATGCTCAGTGTTATTGATGATGTTATGAATAACCAGTAAGCCCTTTGGGGGAATACGGGTAAAATACAGTTAGGAAGAAGGGAATGATTTACAGCGTGTTTGAATATGAAATTTTAGATAATTTCACTTCAACTCTGCTCTTAAGAGGTTTTCTCTTCAACTGAGCTAAAGGTTTTGTTAAAGGTTCAGCTATCACCAAACTTGTGTAACTGTTCCCACTGGGATTCAATACTGAAATGAAAGAATTAATGTAATTTCTGATCTTCTGTTACCTGTGTTCAGAACAGCTTTAATGATAAGCACAAAAGACTTCTGCATGGAGTGTTGTAGCAATAAAACAACTAGGAAAATACTTGGGATGCAAATATTTTTAAAAGTATATCTCATTCTGTTCTACCTACCTTGGAGATACATATCTTATGGATAAGTTTGCTTTAATTTGAACAATAATTCAGGCAACGGCTTGAAACATTTCAGTATGGAGACTACATTCGTGATTTTTTTGCTTGAACAACCACATTATTTTTAAGGGGATATTATAGATATATTGATGCCTTTCATTGTCTATTTGGCTGCAGAGTAAAATTCTTTCTGTGATCCCTGATCAAAAATCAGAGATGGCGTAAAAATCATCCAATTCCAAGCCCCCTGCATGGGTAGGGACACCATCCACTAAATCAGGTCTGCAGGCCTTTGAGGCATATTGCAAGATAGCTTGAGCAATTGTAGAGTATAGAACCTGGGTGAGAGCTGTACAAATGCAGGATGGTTGAGAAAGTGTCTGAAGGAACTGTTGTGAGAGGGTTTGAATTAACCTAGTACTTGAAGGGTTATCTTCTCTTTGGTTCCTTTTCCCTTTGCCTGATCCAGTTTTAAATAGAAATAAAGTATTTTTAATTTTTAAATTATTCTCTTTCTCTTATAACACGTAAACAAGTGCTACAATGAGTTGTTTCAAGGCATCTGTCGTATATTAAAAATCTAGATAAAAGTGACAAACTGGGCTTGTGTAAATATATCATCTTTACCGATTGTCTCCATGAAACTGATTAAGAATCCCAGAATCTCCAAATGTGGTTTTGTATCTTGAACAAAACCTTGGAATGAGAATACCATAAGAAATTTCAAAGTTAGTCACAAAAACATGATATGTCTAGGATACGTACAGTTCTGTTAGCTCTTTGATTTACTGAATTATCTATTTACATTGCTGTATTTTGGTATAGTGGATATGAGCCTTCACAAAATATCTACAGCCAAATGTCCTTTTATATTAAAAAATCCCCACATTTAATATTTCAATTAACTTAATTGTTATTTCACTCTCAGTAAACTGAAATAATATACTCTTTCTCCTAAAGATATACTTTCAAGGAGTGAATTGCAAATTTTGAGAAACAAAATACATAAAATATCGTGGGGAGAAGCATGCTATAATGAAGAAAGTATTAAAAAATGAATAATTAATTCATACAATGTAGTTGAAAACTCAGGTCTCCAGTGTTAGATTCATGTTTGCCATTGGTTTTCTAGTGATGTTTTGGTTGCAAGGATTGAAATACAGCCTGGTGGAAATATAAACCTGAATTTATTTAAGATTCCAATAAAAATTCTATTGGTACAGTTAAATGAGAACATGGTCTGAAATGCTGTTTGAAAACAAATAATACTGGATAAAATGTCTCTCCCTTTTATGGAGCAAGGTTGCTCAATTGGATTATGTGTTGTGTAATACCAAGTGTGTTGAGAAGCTCAGAAAAGTCATTGATTCCAGCTGAGATTCATTCTGAGCTTCTGGCTTGCTTTGAGTGGTGATTTCAAAGTGAAACTCAAAGGTCTCATTCCATTGTGGAGCCAAAGCATGAAAACTGTTTACTCAGACCTAGAAGAACTGAAACTGCTGATCCTCGTACAGCTGTTTCACCCATTTTTTCTGGGTTAGTGGCTTTGCTCATTGATAAACAAAAATGGAAACTGAATCTCCTTGGACACTCTGTTTTCTCAACTGTCCCCTATAATGTCTCTCTATTGATTTGTTTATTTTCCTCAGATTTTGACCAAACAACATGTGCAGAAATCAGGGAGGGAAAAGGCACAATGTGTGGGGCAGGGTACCAGGTCAGCTGGGTACTGGCCTTTTGTTGAGTGGACCAGGGACATCGTGCTGCCCCTCTGGCACCACTCTCACCTGGCACTGGGGCTGCTATGTAGAGTGATGAAAGTCACTCCAGTTTGTCCCCAACCAAGTGAAGGTTTTGACATTTAGTGTGCCACCTGCCACAAGACCATTTGTTCTGCCAACAGCTGGTGAAAGGGAAACACAGGCCCTCTAAACCCATTTCTTGGTAAGCAAAGGGAAAGCTGATTATGGCTGACTTTACTTTCCAGGGTGGTCAGCTAGGCACTCACACACTGCTGGTTTGGGCATTAAAAAGCTCCACAGGGTTCTGCTGTTTCATTTAGCCTTGCTGTTAACAAATTTTATCGTGCTTTCTTGCTCAGTCCTTGTTTACTGGAGGCATGAACTCTGCCTTGTGAACTTGTCCTTAAAGCCCTCCAGAAGGCAGTGTGGGCAGGGAGCACTGAAACCAGAGGTTTCTACATCACTGGAGACTGACTGTAGCTCAAATATGTATCAACTCTTGTCTTGCTGCCTGTCTGTTGGGAAAATGTTGCAGCTTTTGACAGGAATCAATAAAATAATGAACACTGTGCTGGAGGCACTGAGTGAGATCTAGCTAACATGTTTGTTGGGGAAATCTGTTTCACGTCTAGAAGTGTTACAGGCAGCAAACTCCTTTCTCTGTAGATTGAAAAATAATTTTGTTGCGAGGAAACTGCATGAAAATCAAGCGAATGGCAACTTGAGCTCATTAATGCACTTGCAGTACTTGTAAGAAGAGTAATGATTATTAGTCTTGACCTAGCAAAATGCCAGCTTACATGCCTGCTTTTCTTGTTTTGGGAAGTTATTAAATTATTGCTAAAAATTGTTGTCTACTGCTACTACAAGTATGTCTTTTTTCACTTGAGAAAATGTTACATTTCACCGGGTCAGTAGTACTCTAACACATCTTTATTCATAGTTTTCAACTAAATAGTACCCATAGCCCATTATAAAGCTAAACTGATATGAAAAATGTAAGGCTGATCCATTCCCACAAGAGACATGGATGTTTTAGAGGTTAAACTCCTAAACACCTTAGAAATTTGCAATATTTTGCAGTAGGAAAATTGATTCCACATTAAGCTATCATAAAATATGCCAAAACTCATCACTGAATGGTGACAATTTGCTAATTAGTATACACATGATTAAAAGAAAATCCTATTCTTTCCATTTGATTCCTCTAATGTTGGAGAAGATATGAAGCAGAAGTACATATGACCAGCAAAACTAAGCTCCTTGAGGAAGTGCTTTGGTGGTCATACCTTCCTATAGAGTCAGAAACAGCAAGACATCTTTGAGATGACATGTTAAATTGACCTGTAAAAATATTTTGTTGCTGCTTAGGCATGAACACTGTTCTGTAAACAGAGATAAATTGTCTCAACTCTTGACAGCAAGGCAATATTAGGGCTCCAGAATGAGCTGGTGCCAACCCTCTGACTGAGGAGATGTTTCCATACTGGCTGGGCAGGGAGCCTGGCTAACGCACACCTTCTTACCTGCAGAGTAGCCCTACGTGTGCCAAGGTAAGGTGTTGCTCTTCCATAGCCTTGTGTGGTCGTGTCTCATAGCATCCACCACACTTCCTTGGTCACCTGTCAGACTTAGGAGAGTTTTCCTGGCACACAGGTGATCTGTGGATGGAGATGGCGAGAAATAACCCCAAACTCCCAACCACCCATTAAGCCTTAAACGAAACAAAACAAAATCCTTTGAAATTGTCTGCAAAGATTCTGTGGACACTGGCATTATCTGGACACAGTTTTCTTGCTATTGGCCTGGACGAATACTAAACACCTGGGTTTATGGTGATCTTTAATTTTTTTTTAATTTATTTTTGGTTAAATGAATAAAAACACTTCTGGAGCTTCTTAGAACCAGTCTTAAGCTATCCAAGACAGCCATGCAACCCCCCTTACTGTGATTGTGTGTTTTTACAGGTATCTTTACCATGCACAAAGACATTTTGCAAGCAGGATATACATTGCTAAAGAGTATTAATTAAATATTTATTGGCCAATCAGTCATCAGTCAAGGTGAGAAGTTAGCCTGTGTTGCTCTTTGGAACTGTCTGGTCCTTGCTCAGTTGCCATCTGCCAGTGCTCTGCTTTCTTTCCTTAGGGTTTTATGTTGGTTTACTACTTTTCCTCTCACATACCTGAGTTGTTAACTCTTACCAATTATTATTCAACATTTACAATCTCTCTCTGTGTTTTCACCTTGGGTTTGTTGTGCGTTTTTTTTAAGCTTTAGCTCATGTACTTTTTAAAACCTTAACAACAGTTTTACCAATAAATTTAAACTGAGGTCACACAGCCTGGCTCCATCAGCCTATACTTGGAATAATAGATGTCTGAACCCTGGGGCCACAGGTTTCAGCTGCAGCAAGCTCTGTGCAGGTTTTACAGAGCTGCCTGCACAGCAATAGCTGATGATTAATTTTATACTCTTCTCCATGATTTCATGCTTTTCCTGAACAAGATGCTTATTGGAACATCTCTGGTTTTCGATCTGGTTAGATCTATAGCACAGAGTTATCCTTTGAGTCTGGTATGCTCAGCAGTGGTAATACACTTTCAGAATGATGTTCTATAGCTTTTAGCTTTACAATGGGCCATATTAGAAAAACACCATAAAGAAAGAAGAGTGTTGTTTGTTCTGCTGAAGATAACCTTCCTGTTCTGCTGAAGATGATTTTCCCTCTTCAGAAGGTGATCCTGAGTTAGAATTAGCTGAAACTAGGACAGGACACAGCTTGAGGAGAAGTATAGAGCAGACAGAGACAGGCTTCTCCTGAATTTACAGAATGAAAGGACAACATGCCATGGCAGAAAGCTGTAGCAAGGCAAATTTTGCCTAGATATACAGAAAAAGAATGTGTATACTATTTAAAGAGAGAGATATTTAAAGTACTGTAATAGGTTACAAAGAGAGACTTCAGAATTTTCCTCCTCAGAGCTTTTCAGAATGTCACTGTACAAGACACCAAGGAAACCGACTGAGTACCTGAGTTAGTTCAGCTTTGAGTAAGAAGTTGGAAGACAGCTCTTCACAGTTCCCTTCCAAGTTAAATTTTTCCTGTGATTCTCTGCTGATATATTACATATCTTACCTCAGGGTCTTTTCATTTTGTGTCCCTGACTGAGCTGTTGAGCAGGGACTTAAAAGATAGTACGTAATTCATAATTCTTCACCAAATTGAGGACAAAAAATAATCCAAAATAAAACTAGTCCTTCAGACTGTCAGATTTCAAAGAGGTGGACTGATTCCAGCTCTTGAATCCTGTATTCTTAATCAAGAAACTCACATATCTCTGCATATTCAAGTTCTTATAAATTAATACTGGCAATGTAGAACTTGATTATTGAATTAAAGTTTCATTTCACTCTGATAAATTGCCTTATTTTTTTAAAGCCATCTGTGCTACAGAAACAAAGATGCTAAATCGCTGAAAAAAAAATTGTCCTAACTTTGATTTAAATCTTTAAACTTCCAAATGTTTTCCTCAACCAGCACTTGACCACCCCAGCTCTATCGCTCCCTTTGTAAAGCTGGGCACATCTCAGGAGATTCTCAGCAGATTATTTGAAGAAAGGTTCTCCATGCACATGTTCACTGATGTGTTTTGCTATACCCATGTAGATTAAATTTATTTTTTTCCAGTCTACTAAACAGACATTTTGTGGTACAGATTTGACCTGACAGGCCCATTTGACTGATAAGACATGTCTCAATCTGGAGTGAGGCAAATGCACTGGGGTTCCAGGAAAGATGTTAATATGTGTGGAGGCCTACTGGTTGTGCTTGAGCACTGTGTTCCTGCCTCACTTTCCACTGCTTTTAGAAGAGACTGGTGTTCTTGTCTGAGCCTTTTCTAATCACTGCCTCAGCTGTTGTTAAAATGAAGAAATTAATATTCATGTGTTGACATTCCAAAGAGAGCGCAATTATGACATTATTTTTTCGTACTGTATATGAGCAACATGAATACAAGAACTATTGCATTTTGAAATAATGTAGTCTTGATGTAGCCAAAGATATCGAGCTTATAGTCTTCATACTTTACATAGCATCCTGTTTTTTATTTAGAATACCCAGCCTAATTTACAGGTATGATTATAGTGTGTGTTTTGAGAACAAACCATTCTGTCACATGAATACAAGGGCAGACTACGTGTTTTGCACCAATTACCAACAATATGTTATTCTAAAATTGCACAGTTCTGAAATTGTGCTGTTCTGATAATTGCACACTGATTGGAAATCCATGCTTTACACATGACAATAAGGTTTTAGCTGTTACAATGGTTTCTATTTGATGTTCTAAAGCCTGAGGAGAATTAACACTGACTTAACTGGACTTGGTATTATATATATATTGTATTATATATATATTATATAATATATATATTGGTGGAGGCGTCTCACCTAAATATGGAGGTCTGAAATTAATTTGGCACTTAAATGAATCAGCATAAGTTGAATTTCTAGTTTCTCCTTCTTGTTAATATGAGGAGAAATGCACCTCCAGAAGCGGATTCAGACATCTGAATCTATATCTGTGGGAAGAAGTCATCACACTACCTGAACATGTATGACATGTATGACAAAGTGTACATTTTCTCATCTGAACAAGGTCTACATTATCCTTTCCTTTAGACATCTGTTTTTGTTTTAATCTTTAACAGTGTCACTTCAGAGAGGGAGATGAGTTTGCATCACTGTAAACTAATGATTAAAATTTTGTCCATAAGCTGATTTATTCACCTGTGGTGATGTAAGTCCCGACAGATTGCCTGCTCAGTCCCTTCTCTGCACTGAATGGCAGACCCAGCCCAACATAAAGTATCAGCACACTTTACCTAATGATGAAAGGTAGCAGTTCTTTAAAAGTTCTTCTATTAGTTTAAATCCATATAAGCATATTTTCCACGCTTTTTGTAGATTTTCTAGGAGCACACGTATTGTACTCCAGTATCTAACTTCACTTCCTTCCTTAAAGTCCCTCTTGCATTTTTGTTCAATGTGGGCTGGTGTCTGCCAGCAGGAAGCAGTTGCTCTGTCTGCATTAACCTCCTCTATGATGTGTACAGGAGGCTCTGGGTGTGCACAGTGATCCCATGTGTACAACACCTACCCAGCAGCAGCCTGTGCTGAAGTCCTGACCACAGGGCTATCTGGACCCAGCTCCTGGCACCTCTGCAATTCTCATATGTGGTTGTGTATGAAGATGTGAACGGGACAGCCTTTGCATGAAAGGCTCATTCATAAGCCCTGCAGTTTGCACCTCGGTCTAGGAGTACACCGTGTGGAAAAGAGCAACCAAGGCCAGACAGGGACACAAACAAACAGAATCCAGAGCCCTAAGGCAGTAATGCTAAATTCAGAAACCAAGAAAGGAATCAGTGGAAAGCAAAACCCAGAGAAAGGAATTCATTATGAACAGCGGAGTCCGTGGGTTGCTGATATGTTATCTTTGCCAGCCAACCTGACTCAGCAGCATGCTGAGTCTGTCTAAAAGGCTGCAGATACGTTCAACTTGTCTTGTGCCCACAATCAGTCTCTCCAAAAGCGTTCTCAGACAGCGTGAGAAAAGCGTGACCTGCTTCATGCAGAGCATGGCTACTCCCAGGAAACTTGAGTGCTCCAAAATGTTACCGTAGCTGGGAGCACTGCTATTGTCTCCAAGCTGAGGGGTGCCAGGAGGGCCTTCAGCAATCTAGCTGGAAGTTAATTAAAAGAAAACAAGTTACAGTTTCATCTCATTTGCTGAAGAAGGTGGTTGACTCTTTGTTGCAGCCGGCTACTAGTGATTTGCTGTGCTGGGATGAAAGCCCATCCTCTTCAATCACTCCCCAGCAGCGCAAAATTACCAGTGTCAGGAAAACTCATTTTGTGGCATTAATCAGAATGGATTAAAATAGAACCATTTCTGAGCTGCCCTGCAAGAATAGCTGTGGGACATCAAAGGGGGCCTGTGATCCACAAAACCAGAAGGCTGTGTCCTCTGCTTTGAAATATTGTAGTAAGCCAAACATTTATTGGAATGACAGGCTAACTGCATTGTGTTTAAAAGCACTTCGGTGTTTGATAACTTGTGTCCTATCTCCTCTATTGTAATATAATTGGGTAAGTAATCATTTGGTGTGTTCAGATGCTTTTGTTGGAGGAGTTTGATGATCCATTTTAAATCTTAGACTGCTTTTTGATTTCAAATGTTCAGTAATGATGGCTAACGGACAACCACAGAGTCCACTCAGTCCATTGGGAATAAATCCATTGCTATATATATTATAGCTGCATGCAGTCATTTTAAACAAGAATGTTTCCCTAGCTACTTTGAAAAGTGCAGGAAAGAAAAAGCATATTGTGTGTAGAATTGTGGCATTTTATAATCCAGTAATTTTCTTGCTTTGAAAATCTCTTTCAGATACTTTATTTGAATTTGCTACATGGCAACATATTTGACAAGAGTAAAATGGTTTTCTTACAAATCCAGAAAGCTGGATTGCCTGTGGAACTTGGAAAAGGTACAAAATGTCTCACATTTTTTTTGTGCTTGAAGAAGAAGAAAGTATATACAAGCTACATATACAGTAGATACATGTGACATGATTTTCAGATGCAAAGTGAGACAAATATGTGTCTGTTCAGATTCTTTTCTACTTTATTTAACATCCCACATCTATAGTCTTGTATATGTCATTGCTGAGTGGAAACCACTAATTTGTACTTGAGAGACCCACAGAAACCCTAGACCCCCCAGCATGTCACTGTGGTCACTACCATATTGTCATTTAAACAGTCTCTTGCAGATGTTCTTGGGGCTGTAGTATATAGTTGTGTGAAAAAGTCAACTTGATGCTCAGTTTTAATCAGAAAACCAACCAACCAAATAACGCCCCCCAAATAAAATGTTAAGAATTGCTAAGAAAAGGAGAAAAGAACAAAATATTGTGATGCCATTGTATAAAAAAAAAAAAATCCCGTGCTTATACTGTGCAGAGGTCTGCTCTTCTCAGCTCAACAATACACAATGCCATTGGAAAAAATCCAGAGTCACAAGAATGATCAAAATCATGCCGTGGCTTCCATGCAAGGACAAAATAAGTTAGGACTCTTCAGTCCACAAAAAACCCCAAGTGAACAAAGGGAAAATACAATAGAAATCTATAAATTAAAAAATGCCATGAAGAAGATGGATAGGAATCTGTTGCTTATATGATAGGTTTGGAATAAAGGGGGTGATTTGTCACCCAACATGAGTTTAAACTGCATAGTAGCTCTGTCATAGGATGTTCCAGATATTTCAAGTTTACAAAAAGTTAAAAAAATTAAGAGAAATCTGTGAAGAGCTACTGCTTATGAGGACTCTACTTCAGTCTGATGAAGCCCCTCATGGCTGGAAAGTGTTCTGGTGAATTACCACCATGTGTTTGCTGGAGTTTTTGCAATTTTTGCTAAACATTCACTTTTGGCTAGAGCCGGTTGTTGAACCAAATAAAACTTCTTCTTGCTCCAGTACAGCTATTCTTTCATAACCTGAATTAACTTGCAGTTTAAAAACACAGCAGCCTCAGTATGGAGCACTCATGGGGAAGGAGGGAATGGGACAGCACAGCTAGGTGAGCATGGCATGAGCCTTGGAGTGCTGTCCCAGCCAATGCTGTTGGGAAGCATCTGGAGCATCATCAGGTCTTTTGGCAAATTCACACTCATGTAAAAGGCAGTTTTTTTCACCAGTGAGAATCAGATATTTATGCCAGCATGGCTAAGACTGTGTAAAGTCTTCATTTATTTACATGAATGGCAGAAACTGACATAGCTTTTGATTACTAAATTACTATTTTAATTTTTCTGGTCAATAGAGCCCACTTTAAACTTCACTGGAAAACTTGCTTACTTCTTTGTTTTGCCATGACTCCTTCGATTGTAGCATGGCATGCAAAGACAGAATTTGGCTCACCTATTCTGATTTGTGAGGAAATATGTAATCTATGTGGTGCTTAAGAGACACAGGAGATGTGTTTACGATCTTTTACTCCGGAGATATATACTTGCAGTGTCAGAGCAGCAGCTCTGTGATGATGTCTCACAAGGTTCAGAACAATACTGGAAAGATGTTTGTGAACTCAAAAAGACTTCATGTTTTGCTTGATTTTACTGTCTCTATCCAAGTAGGATATGCACATAGTGTAAAGGAATATATCATGTGGGAGGCAAGGAAAAGGATTGTGAACAACCCTACATAGGGTAATCAGAAAGTTCTTTTTCTTTGAAGCGGGCCTGAGCTTCCAGCTGCCCAAGCTTTGGAGACAAATTCAAGCACTATCTTTCAAGAATGTCAAACTATACTTCTTTACTACTGGTTTTTGCATTTAGAAATAGTCTCTATGTAGCCCTTGTCAGAGTCGCTGGAAGACTTTCATTTACGTTGGAACATTTTAGTACATCAGAAGTTAATATATGGTATGATTTTGTCACATTAATTCACCCTGATCTGCACCCTTCCCTGTGAGTAGGGAGTGTGAGCAAGGTGGCTGCCAGACTTTGACCCTGAGGTTTTAATTCTAACTGACCTAACTTCAGTGCTAGAAGGTTCATATACTCATAGGAAGCAATGGACCATTTCCTATGGTTCCTATGGTTCCTATGGGCTGTGTTGCATCACTAAACCTAAAAAATATTTCCATAGTGCAAAACAGGGTGGGTGATCAGGTAGTTTCCGGAATTGTTTCTCTGGAAAATTGTTCACTACTTAGAGTTTCACTTGTCTGAGGCATCCCATATGCATATGTTATCCCTTTCAAATCATTGCTGAAAATCAGCCTGTAATATCAAGATGAACACTTGTCCTCTGTAACTGACTCTTTACAAACTGTATCTTTTTTCTACATCTTTGCATCAGAATACAGAATCAGTGACCCAATGTCTGCTTGTAGGAATGGCAGGAATAAAAGAGTAGAGGTGCACCCAGCTTAATCTGGACCAGATTTTATATCTAATCAAGTCCTATTTAGCTGCAAGCTATCAGCTGATTACTGAAACTCCTTCTACTGTGATGCAGCAGCTCGGTTAATACAGAAAAAAAATTGCTGCATTTACCAGGGCGTTCAGTCAGTTCCTTCCTTTGAACATTCATGAATAGTTCAAGAAAAAAAATATCAGTGTGTTTTTGCGGGACTGGAGTCTCCATTTTATCCTCAGGGGGAAAAAAGGCATTTTAATGGATATATTTTATTTCCCCTCCTCTGAGTCACAATCATCCAAAGAAGGGATGAGTCAGGGAAGAAGGGTTAAGCCAAAATGATTTTCGACGAGAAGACTACCTCTTAAGAGAGACGACTTGTTACTGTAACCCTCCCCACAGAGGTGTATGGAAGGGAGAAACAGCACCCACTGGCATTAGGCATTGCTAACCCCAAAACGTACATGTACATTGCAGAGGCTGCTGGGTCTGTAACTTGTGTAAGTGGCTCTGACTCCAAAAAAAGTGACCTCGTTTGCTGCTGTTTGGGTTGCTGTGCCAACAAGGTGCTCAGCAGGAATCTTGCCTCTCTGCCTAGGGTGGGCTTTGTAGCCAGCACTGCACTCTGAAACAGCAAGGTGCTGTGGGTGCCAGGATCCAAGGTACTCTGCTTTAGGTGCATTCCTGCCAGCCCTGGTGAAGCAGGACAGAGTTCTGTTCTTAGTCTGTATGAAACGCCTTTGCTCCAAGAATGCTGTGGCAGGAGGCATTGAGTGCTGAGCAGACAAATGCCCTTTGGAATTCATGCTTTTCTGACACTGTTACATGCTGTAGGGAACTGCAATCCTCCTCTATGTTACATTTTCTGAAAGCTAATTCATTTTATGATCCCAGAGGAACCCAGGGGATTGTCCATTAAATAGGAAATTCTCTCACTTGAAGATCATTTTAAGTATAGCAGGCATTCATGAAATTTTAGAAGGGACTATTCACTGAAGCCTGAAGCATAGTTTTGAGTGAGGAAAGATGTGCAAGTGACTCTGGAGCTCTCTGGAATAAGGAAAAAGGAGTTTATTTATTTACTCTGCTGCAATGTTCATGCATGTGCTATGGAAATAATTTGGGTTGGAATTTGTGAAAGCACTTGGCTTCCTAAGGACACAGATTTAAGACTGCCATCCATGAAGAGTGCCTTGAAGGGAGGTAGAAAGAAATTAGCACAGGCAGCTGTTCTGGTGAGAATGGGGATGAGGGGCTGTAAGAGGACACAGGAGAGCTCTGCTAGCTTCTGTCTCACTCACATGCCGTAGGTTCACCATGGATTTGTGAAGATTCACCTGGATTAGCACTATTCTTCTAGCACAGAGGGGTCCCAGGGAGGAGAGGAAGAGCACAGAAAGGTAGCATGGGTACTTTCCAGAACAGTCTCCCAACTCTCTGAAAGTTTCACAGTTGAAAGCCTGCCAGAAATTTCAGTGCTTGTTGAAAAATGAGACATCCTGCTACAGCCTAAGGTTTACAGGAATCTTTAACACTTATGTATATATATATATATATATATATATAAATATATATTAAATATAATATATATACATTATATATATAGCTATGTAAAAATATATAACCTTTTAATAACTCTTCAGTATTTCAGAGTGCTACCCACAATGTCTATGTTACAGATTTTTCAGCATTTTTAGAAATACACAAAATAGCCTTGCAGCATCTTGCCAAACTGTGCCTGGGAAGCTGCTTGAACAGTCAACTTCCAAGTAGTGTTTATGAAAAAGTGAGGACTTAACTGGGATGTTTTCTATGGACAGGTATAGCAAAAACATTCTAAGGTCTATTGTCAGTGTTGAAAGGATGAAGTGCAGCTCAACAAAGGAGCTTGGTCAGTGCATGAACTAGTAAATAAATGATCAGTGTAGCTGTGGTGCCTTTTAATAAATAAACCACTCGAGTAGAAGAAAAATGACACTAAAACACACTTAACCACCCCACTTTCAGGAACACTGCATGCTCCTGCAGAAGTAATTTATCGACATCTTGATTCTGATATTTATCCACATCAAAGAGCAGTAAACGCTTTTGACTCCTCAAATCCAAAAAGGTGTTTCTGTATTTGCCATGTGCTAGCCCAGGCTTTTGCTGCATGTCACTTATGCCAGTTCCAATAAGCTGAGGTACTGAAGAGGGCAGCTCTTGTTTACTTCCCTGGAAATAGAAATAGTGTTTTAAAAAGCCCTAGCACTTGAGTGTATGGCTCCTAATTTTAACCCACAAACAAACCACTCTATAACTGCTTGGATGACACACTGTGAGGAAATGCAGCATGAGGCAATCTGGTACATCTGTCTCAACAGGTGTTTTGTCCAATTTTCTCGAAATTATGTCTCCAATGGCAGGGAGTGGGCATAAGAACTTCTCACAGCTCTTGGGATACAGACAAGCAGAGCTGAGGAGCTCTGTGAGTTCTCTTGCCTGGTGAGTGGGTTGTGATGTCTCCTCCGACCTCGCTCACTATCAGGGATTTGGACCAGACTGATCTGCCACTAAGCAAACCGGCTTCTTTGCCCCAGAGCTCCTGTCTGGGATTTTAAAATTTTCCTTTCTGGGGCTTTAACTGAAGCAAATATAAAGCTTTTCAGGTTTTTTGCAAAATGCATTTTTCATGAGAAGAATCTTAATAATATTCCTCTGTTATTGCGGGCAGGATTTCAGGCTTCAACCTGGATGTGTCTGGAGGCAGGAGCAGCAGGGACTCCCTTACACTGGGGCCAGAACACACTGATGCAGAGCACAGTGAGAGGGAGCCTGTGCTGCTGTAGATCCTCTTGTTGAAAAATGAACAAAGCTGAGACAACGTGTGTTTCTGCATGCACAACAGCACACCCATCCCTATCTAGGTGGGAAAGTAGCCCATTTCTTACTTTAAGAGGTTCAAAGAGCTACCTGAAAAGGACAAGAAAGTATAATTTAATGCAGAGATCCTCACTTCTTCTGTAACCTGAATTTTTCAGAGGAGAAATTTCAAATGGGCACACTCACATTTCTCATTTCTGTTGTAAAATGAAGTGTAGAAACAACAGCAGGATGTGTAGATTTTTTACTTAAATTATTCCTCTGATAGAAAGGATCCGCTCTCATAGTCTAAAAAGTATAGTACAGGACATTTGGCTTGCTTTAATAATAAAAAATTAAGATTTCTTCAATTACTTATAAATTGGAGGAATTTAAAGACCCAGTCTTGGAAAAAGACAAAGGTTGTGTGATTGCTCTTGTGGAACTAAAGATCATACTATTTGCAGAAGTATCTGGATTGAACAAATCCAGACTAATTATTGATGAGAAAAAGAAAATGACAAATGTTTCCCCTTATGGTTGAATTGTCTGTGAATTTACTATTTTTATTCTCAATTTAAAATTTATTTACTTAGTGATTTCTGAAGATAACCTTTCTTCTTTTGCTTTTTTACTCCGAAGAATTCATTGCATCAGTGGCTCCCAGGTTCTTCTGAGTGAGCCTCCCACCCACAGTCTCATCATCTTTCCTGCCCCCTCCATTCCCAGCAGCTCTGTAAGTCTGGGAGATGAAAGAAGGGGGAGGTTTGTGCCATAAACAATCTGGCAGCAGTTCTTTTTGCTGTCTTGTGTCACTCTCTGCCCCTTTGCCATTACCTGGGATCCAGAAGGGAGTCTGACAGCAGTGCTGGGGCCTCTGTGCTTCCCATCTTTGGGTGCAAGAAGAGGCAGTACATGGCTCAAGCTCCCTGCTTTGCTGTTCCTGGATCCAGCTTTGACCCATGCTCCATGGTGAGGATGCAGTGTGCCTGTGTATGGAGGGACTGAGGGAATGTGGGGTATATTCTGGTTTAGAGTGGTTTAAAGTACCTACCTCTCCTGCTGATGTTGTATGGCCAGCATTAATATACCACAGCTGAACTGTGGGGGAAACACAGCACAAGCACAGTTTTTGCTACTCAGGTGTATTTCATTCTCTTCCCAAATTTCTGATCATAACTCTTAAAATCTGGCTTCCTATAAAGCACAGTCTGAAATGTGTTCTCTGCACAAATCCATAATATTTACTTCAATAAAATTGTTTGCACTAATTCCATGGCTGCATATATAGCCAGGTTTGGGACCTAGACATTTGAATTGATTTTGTTTGTGACTGGTAGGGATGTAATTTCTGCTTCCTGAAAGTTAGGCACTCGTTTTAAAATTAATATTGTGCTTCCTTGCTTCTTCCCTTTGCCTGGCTCATCTCCTTGGCTTATGAAGTTTTTATGGTTTGGGGATTGTCTCTTGTCTTCTGTCTGCTTACTAACCACTGAGCCAAATCTGAATAGGAATTTCTAAGGGCAACCATAGTACAAATATTAGAGCAGTGGTCACAGCAATTGCTACAAGAGCTGTAGGAACAGAACATAACAAGAAAACACAGTTCTAACCTGTTTAAGTAAAGTAATTGTGTAGGAAAAAATTGCTGCATAGCTTTTTGCAGGGTTTGTACAAGCTGAACTCAGATATTACATTTCAAGTAGACTATGGAATGAATCAGCTAATAGTTGGGGATGGTACTTACACTGCATTAATGAATTACGCTGTTGGATGGTTATATAGAAAAAGATTACCAACCTCATGAATTTTATCCAGTGTGATTGATTGCCTGACTGTTTAATGTGAAGTCCCTGATTAGTCAGCCTCCCAGATGTTTTTCTTCTCCTCTTACATTTCTATTTAGATATCCTTTATCTGTTTCTTTTTATATGATTTTTTCCATTTATGTTTCTTCAGCAAAGAATTCTTTCCTCCTCCCAACCCTTTTAAATTCAACCCAAAGTTTAAATGACAAATAAAAAATGATAGATTTGAAAACTCTGCTAAGATGCTAGAGTACTGACAAAAAACGAAGTGCGCAATGTCTTCCCCACACTGTGAGGCACTGGAAGATAACTGCTAATAATCTGCCATCTGTTTATAAGATGCACATAGGTCATAATTCTAAAAACTTTTATGGCACAATATGAGTTTATTTGCCTGGGTAATTTCAGTGATGTAAATGGAAATATATACAGCAGTAAAGTACCTCAGAGTAAACTTACACACAGGCTGTGTCTGTTTCAGACTTCAGTGGGGAAAAGCCATGGGTTACACACAGCGTCCCAGTCTGTTAGGATGTTCCCCTGCGTGGGTCAGGGGCAGACCTGCCAGCACTATCTCTGCACCCAGTCAGTGAGGATGCAGCCCCTTGTAGGAAGGTAGGAAAGCTTCACACCATGCCACTTGCCTTCATGGCAAGAGACCAAACTCTGCCACTTTGCTGTACTCAAAAAAATATATCCTTGGAGGCCATTGGTGTATAAAAAGAAGCTGCAAAAACCACAAGATCCATGAAGTTCTGTGTCCACAGTTAGGTCAGATGCCTGTGACAGTTTCCGTAACTCCGCTTGTCTTGAGTAGTTGAAATTATGCTCTACTTAGGTACATTTTTCAAATGTGATTTTATTTTTTTTCTGAGCTTTCTGGAGCTTTTTGAAACTGTCCTGCTCTTTGTCCTTATCCCTTCCTTCACGAAGCCCAGAAGCCCCAGCTAGGTCCCTGAGTGTGGTTTCCCTTGTTGATTTTCCAGCTCAAATACAGAGAGAAATGAGGCAGCTTGGTACAGTGCAAGATTTCAGATACATTTTGTGATGCAAAATGGTTGGGCTGAGCTGTAGGGTTTAGGTTAGCAGTGGTGATTCTGACCTGCTTCTCAGGAGAAGAATGGAAAAACTGTTCTCTTTGCTGAAACGACTTATGAATTAATGTCTGTTTGAGGAGAATGGACCTTTTCTTGTTCTGTTCCACCTTTCCTGAAAATGTTGTATAGAGTCATATTCATTAATGCTCGTCAATAAATACAAAAAAAATTAATGAAAGGTTCTTATTACAGGAATAAGTATACTTGTAGAGTCACAGGTTATATTAGTTACATTCCTGTAACATGTTAAATCCTTATCAGTTTGGAAAATCCAGCACTTATGTCAGATGCTGAAAAAACACCTTTAAGATTAGGGGTTTCATATAAAGTACATGCAAAATACACCTATAAGAAAGACATTTGTAGAATTGTTCCTTTGAGTTAATAAAGAAGAATGCTAGGTTCTTGAGAGCAGTGAAAGACCTGGCTCAATATTTTAGCATCTGAGTTGCTTAGTGTTTGAAATATACTTGTCTGCAATGCTGGTTATATTTGTTGCCAAACAGTCTCAAAAGCTGATTTGATACATTCTTTGGAATGAGCCTGTAGCCCCAGAGGAAGTAGGGTCTTTTCCGGGTACTTTGGAAGATCTCTAATAGCTGCTCTGGCTGCATTAAATTAGGAAGAGTCCGAACGTTTTTAAATAATTTCTCTGCAGAAAGAGCGAGCCATCAGCCTTGTGTTAATTCTCTTCCTTGGAGAATGAGCTTACTGCCCTGTTAAAAGGCCAATACAGGGAGAAATGTTGTGAGGGAGTCAGACAGTCTCTCACAATTATTAACACGATTAGCTGGGAAACAAGCTGTGACACTAAGGAAGACGCTGTTCTGAAGCAAATTAGAATTCCATGAAAAGTCAATGCTAGGGTCTAAGGCACTTTTTACTGATGTTGTTTGCTTTTATTATCTAGTGCTTTAATAAAGTTCAGCGCTATTCTATATTCTTTATTCCTTTTTTCAAAGTAACATCAGATCATGTGGATGAAGTGATGAAGATTTATCTTTAACGGTGTGTTGATAGTAGCCTGTTAGCTTTACTGTGGTACATTTCCACCCATGCTATGTAAAAATAGACACCAAAAGGCAATAATAAACTAAAATGATATAAAGAACTTCGAAAGGAGCTAGCAAAACTTTGTATTGTCAGTGTTGTTCCCTTTTGATAGCAACAAGCAGGCATGCAGGAGCCTTCTTAGTAAAAAGGTTATGGAACTATGGCTGCATGAATATTTAAGAAGGGAATTAAAATAAGGGACAAATGGATACTACAATTGGCAAGATATTTCTAGGAACTGGTATAACAGAGGAAGAGATGGCAATTTAGCACAGTGTATCATAGGATAAAAATAACAATTATTTGAAATAAATTATTTGGTACTAAGAAGAATGCCTTGACTATAATTTTGTTCTATTTTAAATAATTTTCAGTGCTTCCTTCAGAAAGGATAGAATTTGCGTATCTCATAGTTGTGTCTTTAACATGACTGACACATTTCATATATGGGGTTTTTTCCCTTTCATTCTCTCCTCTGATAATCAGTCAGTGATGGCAAAAACACTGTCATTACTATTTTTTTTAATGGAATTGTCACACAAAATACAATAGAGGAACTTTAACTTGTTTCAGGAAACTCCATATTGTTTGAAAGCTCAGAACTTGGTTGAGTTTCTTTTTTTTTTTTTTAACAGAAGACAAGTTCTTTAATACTTGGACTGTTAACACATACCCAGATCACAAAAGCATGAATTTACCAATACACAACATACACATCACATGCAGGTTTCCTTTCATAGTTCAGACAGTCCTAAAGTACTAAACACATAAATTTCAGGGTGAAGAACAGTGTTAATTTACTCTATATTTAATCTGGAATTCAAAAGTTCTTTTATAATGCATTGAAAACAACATAGTGAAATGAGAGAAACATGTTCAAGAACAGCATATGTTAATGTCTACCCCAGGAAAACACAATTCCAGGTTACCAAATTTGAATGATGCCCAATTTTCATCTAAAAACTATTTATTGATCTGATTCTTATGCAACCTTCAGCTAAAAGAATCCAAAAACCTGTGTAGCATTATTTGCAAGAAGTTCTAGGTATTTTTAATGTATATTTGAAGCCATAAGACTAGGTGCTGGTGGCCATATAACTTAAAACTGTCTTTCTCTGAAAACAAAAACAAAACCAACAAACCAACTGAAAAAAACCCCACCAAAAATCATTAAAATTCTGTCAGAATATAAGGAGAATCTGATCTCCTAGAACATGGGATTTCAAGATTTTAGTCCACCAAAAGATGTCAATCACTCTCCCAAAGGCTGCCTTGCCCGAGAAGGTTCACAAGCTTTCAGAAGAAATACTCACTAGTGATGGGATTGGACTCCTTATCAAGACACTTTATTTCACTCACTTAATTGCTAATGCACTCTCATAAATCCCTTTTGAACCTACTGAATCTTTGAAATACCGTGGAAAAAGGTTTTCACTGTCAATATTACAAGATGACCCAGTGTTACCAATTCCTGGCTGACACAGTGTAAGTCAATGAACCAGTCAATTACGTTTTCTGTTACGCTCCGCGTAAAGCAAATGAAACTTGTATCCTGGAGGTCCCACCCTCCTTGCTTTCCAGAGCATTCCTGCAGAGTATTTACTGTGGGCCTTGTGGGTCTTGCTGAGAGTGACACAGCAGGAGGGGCACGCACAGTGGGTGGGTGGGGTCCCTGGAGGAAAGCCGGCACAGGAGGACCGCATTGTGAAGCAGCTCCTCAGTGCGTCTCAGAACTAAACCTAGACAGTCAAGGATCATTCATAATAGAAATACAAAATTTCTTTTCTTTTCCATGACAAAGTTTGACTTTTCATACAATTGGTATGTTGGAATTGCAGTCTTGAAGAGTTTGAAGAGCAGGAGAGAATCTGCTTATGTTTTCCACGGGGATACCTAGATTGTAAAGAAATGCTTAAGCAATGCTGCAGACAAAATAGCAGGTTTAATTTTGACTCAAGAGCTGGAAAAAATGTCTTCCTTCAAGTTCACTCCAAAAAGAACTTGAAATTTGGTAAGCTATCTTCTCTCCACCTTATAATGTTTCCTTATTAAATATTGCAGATATTACAAGTGGTCCACTGGCAGTTTAATTACTGGTGTGTACTAAGGCAAGTCAGGAAACATAGTATGCACAAAGGCAATTGCTAAAAAGGTACGTAGTCCACTTCAGCTTTTCACCATTGCTAGTGCTGGTGAGGATATACTGGGAAATTGGTATCTTAGCAGTACATAAAAAGGTGGATGAACTCACATGTTTTGTTTCCCAGGCTGTGAAAAATGGCTAAAATTTCTACTGCCCAAGTAAAAGTGATAAACTCTGTTCACCTTCAACCGCACAATTGCTTTTGGCAGGAACTCTGGAAAGTTTTAATTAAGAAAGACTAGCATAGCTGCAAGATCAAGAGGTGAATGTCTATCTGCTCTTTCTGCAGATAACTGAAAACATGTCCCCAAGATGACAGATTGTCTTGAGTGTGGTTATTACAGCTTGCTTAAGTGGAAAAGCAAAATAATGGCCATTAACATATATTGGCTGTATATTGTAGGGAAACAAACTCTACATTTGGGTTCCTGCCTCTTTTAAGTGAATATTCCACAAATGTGAGACAGTAAGTTTCACCAGGAAGTGAACTCAGTCATAATCTTAGGATCTAGCTAATCTTTTTTTACCAAGTAATTTTCCATGGAAAAATTATAGATATTGAAAATGTTAAAAAATAAGAGAAAACAAGATTTTGGAAAGCAAACTACATGAAAGAAAATTAGTTTTATTGTAGTTAGCTAATCTAATCTGTTTTAATGACTCATAAAATCAGAGGGTTTTTTTTCAATTTAGAAACGGGGATAAAAGACCATTCAAGGGTTTGCAGATGATGATCCTTTTCCTACCTGATATTATACTTGTAAGCAACTTCTTCATTGTTCCAGCTGGGGAGCTAAAATATGATTATGGTACAGGTGAGAGTGTCTTTCTGCATCTTATAGCAACAGTGCAAGAAAATACAAGTATCTCACTTCCACTCAGAAAATACCAGACTGTCTGAGCTCTAAGAGTATTATTTTGAGCCTTGCTTTTCACTCATTTACAATGAAGGCTTCATCCAGCTGCAAGATATAGTTCAATCATTAATCATGTGCATTTTAATAATTCTAATTTTTTTGAATTTGCATATATGGATAGTAATCAACAATAGCAAAAGGTCAGGAGTGTAAATGGTGCTTTGAAAAGTATTGCGGAAGAATATTCAGCGATTAAGTTGTGCTTCTTTATGCAGTCATATTTTGGAGGGACCAGACAAACCCTTTGAACCCTGCCTGTTGCTAATAGACACCCTGGTGAACTATTTTGCTCTCAAAGCCCAGAACTTCTGCTTTTTTTCTCAGTGCTTTTATGCCATTAAAGTTCTTGCCCTTGACAGTTCTTGAGTGAACATAATCCAAGACACACCACACTTTCTGACAGCCTCTTTTAACAGGCATTCCAATGCATTTTTCATACTTCATCTTTCATGCAGTCTTAATCATCTTCCCTTGAAAGAGAAATGATACTGCTCACCTACAGCATTTCTAAGATTACACTTCTTCATTTAAGTTCTCACTTTTTTAGATTAACAGTCAATCTCTAAGGAGATAATTTAGTTCTAGTTATGTAAGCTTTGTATTACTTTTTAGGAGGTTTGGTTGGGGTTTTTTAGGAGTTTTGCAGTTACACAGCTTTTTGACGTTTTTAGGAGTTTTGCTTTTACTTTTGTGGGGATTTTGCAGGCTATCTGCCAGTTCTGCTTAGTAGTTATAATGGTATAGCAGTGTTACAAAAAGTACCCTAATGATGTGTTTGAAAACTTCATAGTGTCTATCAGTTCTGTTTGCAAAATGAGTCAACATAACATTTCATAAGGAATCAGCATCAAAAATGATGTCATGAAAATTTATCTGGTGTGAGCTGAGCTTTAGTTTATGCTAGCATTGGATGAGGTGGTACTCAGCTGTGTAGCATTCAAGTGCCACACAGTTCTTACAGCACTACTACCATGAAGGAATTTAAATGTTCAGCTTCTATGCAGTGCTGACTCCATGGGCTTTGTGCAGTTGTCAAGAGAACTTTGAGCTACCAAAACCTGTCGCTGTCAGATGAAAGGAATTGTCCCCTTCTGCCTTCCTGGCTGCTGAATTCTGCTCCTGAGCTGTCTAACCTCTGAGCTAGCACAAGTTTCTCTGATGTTACACACAAGTGGGCTGAAGAATGGTCCAGGTAAAATTATACTGTCCAAAAAGCCGTTTGGGAACAGCTTTGGTGAACTGAGTGAATTAAGTTGACTAATCTTATTTGACTCAGCCTATTAAGTGCAGTAGACATGATCATTTCTAGAGGAGCTCTTGCAACTCTGATAATCAAATCTTGTCATTACAGAAGGACTAATGCAAAAGCACAACCTCTGGCCCCTCTTACAGCTCCATGCAACAGGGTCATAATGGTGGGGAAGGGGACCAGGGGAGCCATCTCCTGACTGTTTGCCCCTGGAAACACTGTTCATGGACACAGACACTCACAATGCTGATACCTGCAGGGTGCTACCAGTGTGCTTGATAACAATGCTTACTGCACTGGTTAAATAAGGGTAGCTTCCCTCAATTTCATTCAAGCACTGTTAAGCTGCACAGAAGGAAGAAAAAGCCAGGCTTTGGCTTTCCTCCCTTACATCATAACCACTGGGAGTCCTGCAGCGATCCTCGGAGGTGTGGTGAGCCCACTGCCTTCCACCCGCAGGGGCACAGATGGTGATGTGCCAGCGGGGCTGGTTCTGCCAGGGCAGGGACGACACTTGTTTCACGCACGCTCCCACAGACACATCTCTTACCATGGCCTAATGTATTCCTCCAGGGGTTTTGCCAGCACTGGTTTCTTCCTATAGACCTGTGGTTCAGGGAACAGGCAATAAGTATAATTAAAACTGCTTCTACTTATTTCCTGAGAACTGAGCTTCTCTTGCTTCCAGCTGTGTTCCCTGCTAGGAGAGGTGCCAGCTGAAATTGCAAATGTCTTCCCTATGGCTGAAAAGGTAGAAGAAATCACTGTGTCTCAGTATTGTCTTTCTGCTCCTTAGGAACCTCAGAACTTTTCAGGGCTGCCAGATCATAAAGGCTAGGCCTTATGGTATCCCAGCACATGCATCTCCATAAACTGAATTCCTCAGTCAGAGTTTTGGTTGGGTGTGCGTTTATTTGTCCTGTAAACCTGCCTGCTCTCTCACTGTTTTGAAGAAAGCTTGCACTGGCTGTGGTGAAGTGTTCTCCTGTTTGGTCATGGGCTGGACCCATGTCCCAGACAACTTTTGCAGGGCATCATCCTATGGACAACCATGGCTTTCTGGTGTGAGAAGGGATGATAGCCCTTCCCATCATAGCCACAATGGGAAGCATGAGGGCCCAGCTCTGAGACCTCAGCATCCTCTTCCCTCATAGCTGTGTGTCCTGGCAAAGCAGGGCTTAGACAGATCTATCACATCCACTGAGTACAGAGGTAGTGACTAGTGTCTTGCCTCATATTCAGTATGATTTCTTTCCACCATGGTTGTAATTTGCTGCTGCTGTGCATTTCAGAAACCTTACTTTACTCCCCTGGAAAAAATAATAAAAACAATCAATCTCCATGAACATACAGCCATTCAACATCCTGACATTTATGAGCTCACTGTAGGAGTTTAATTAATTAAGGATGATTCTGCATTCTTCACAAGGAAGATTGGCTTTTTTGTTTACTTTGTCATAAACAGTTTTGTATGCTGGAACATTTTGGAAAGTGCCAAGGAAATATGCTTCCCTCCTACTTTGAGAATATTCTCCCTCCTCAGCATTTTTGCGTGCTGTTTTTATTATCTTTTCCTCCAGTATAAACCCTAAGAAAGGCATGATTTTCAAGGAGAAGACTTCTGTACAAACAGTCTTCAGTGCATGTTAACAGATTTAAAGGAAGATTGAAGATAAGAACAAGATTAACAGGAAATGTGAAAATAAAAAGCTAAATCAATCCTGCCAATATTGTCAGGTCCCAGTTTTTGTTTCCCTCATGATAAAACTATATCTCCCAAAGTGTTGCACCCTTCAGTTTTAAAAAGTATTTCAATGTAAAATAAAATACTTTATTCAAAATGACCATCACTGCTTTTAAGATTCAATTCTAAAAAGAGGAAGCGCCAATGAGAATCATGTGTCGCAGCTGAGATCAGCTCTGTAGGAGTAAGAATAGGACAATAATCTCTGGTGACAGGAGAGAAGGAACAGGATAATGCAGCAAGAATCCAGATTCCAAGATTGCAGCACACGTCCGAGCAGCTTTGTAGGGCATGTAACTGCACTGTTACCAGTGCTAAGCTGAGGCATGTAGTCCCGTAGTTCTACAGGCCTGAAATTTCCTTCCAATAGGAAATCCTGATACCACGGCCTCTGTGTGTGCCTGAGACCTGGGGCAGAAAGAAGGCGAGCGTGAAGTAACATGTCTTGGCAGCCCAGTAGTTACAGTGCTTACTTCAGGAAGGGGTTTGGGGTTCCCTTCTCTGCCCGCAAGATTGTTTGTGGTTTGATACTCTGAGCATCCAAAGGAAGTCATAGCCCATCTCTGACGGAACCAAGCTTCTGGTATCAGGCGATGAGACACCCTCAGGCCTGCTCCCCTCACATCCCACGGCTCCTGAGGTCCTGGAACAGCAGTGCAGCTGCATTAGGAGAATCGTCCTACCTCTCTCTTTTGCATCCTTGTGGTTATGAGGATTGTATAGGAGATAAAAGATATGAATGTGAATTCTACTCAGCCAAGGGATGCAATTAACTCTATTAGACAATTAAGGTGAAAATGGTTTCGGGAAACAGGTTACCTGAGCTAATAGATGAATATCACTGAGAGGCAGATCACTTACTTCCATTATTGACTTTATGCCAAACCCACCAGTCATAGGGCAGCTTGTAGACCCATAAACTCACTAATCCATGAAATGATGAGATGAGGTGAGGTGAGGTGAGGTGAGATGAGAGGAGACACCACAAATAACTTCTTGCTATATAAATTAATTAATTTGCTGTCTGGCAGACAAGTCTGAGAAATGGAAGGGGTGGAAAGGACCACCTTAATCTGGGAAGAAAGTGAAATCTTCCCTTTCAGCAACAGTAGGCCAATGGATTAGGCCCACAGCTAAATGCCACATTTCCATTTCTGGCAAATCCAGCAGCCACAAATGGATATCTAGAAAACTTTTAGTTTGAGCAGGAAGCCTAGTGTGGAAATGCTAAAGAAGATGCAGGATCTTAACTTTTTTTTACCTCGCATACTTAAATTTTGCTTACATCCCATTTTAGACATCAGAATAGGCTTTGTTTATGCATTTGCCTTGTCTCAGCTTTGAGACTTTGGTTTTTATGCTTCTGCTGCTAAATTAAAGGCTCCCATAGTTCTTGTGTAACTACTTTCTGATAAACTAAGTAATTTGATCCCTTTAAGTCTCTTACTGCAAGGCATTTTCTCCAGTGCTTTTGAAGCTTCTTTTTTTGTGGCTTTTCCAATTCAATATAATTTTCATCCTAAGTCTTCTCAGGACATTTGTAAATTATTTTGTTGTTCATTAAAAATTCAACAAAACCCCAGTGCATCCCTGGGGCAACTTGTTACTCTGTGACTGACAAGGCACTAGTCTGAATCCAGAATATTTTCCTATTAAAAACATGAGAAGTCTTTCTGTCCCCATACTTCAGTACATATGAGTAACCCAGAAGCAAAATAACAGTCTGGAAAAATCTTTGCTTCACAGAAAAGATCTGACAATAGAAGACACTATTGCATATGCAGTTCAAACACATAGTGATTTTTCAGGTGTTGCCTGGAAGGTATTTTTAAGTATATTTTTGAAAGATACATTACTTTTGAGTATGGCAAAGTCATATGGTTAGTCAAAATTATACATATGTCTATAGGATTAACAGCTGTGTGGAAATTAGCATTTTATATTTTGTTGCTTATTCTTGGTAAAACCAAAGTATTTTTCAGAGTCTTTTTACTTAATAATAAAAATACAGCGATTAGATCAAATGAAAAATGACATCATTATGACATCATACAGATAGCTGTTCAAGCTAGTGACTCATGTATTTACATACAAATATCTGTATTTGGATGAAAATTGAAAGCATAGCACAAAGCCTTAAAAGACAGACAGGATCCCATTTCCAGAAGATGCTGACAGTGTCCTGGCATTCCAGGAGGAAAACACATAAAACAAAATTATTGGTTCTCATCCTTATGCATTTAGGAGATGCACAGGTTGCTTTTACTCTCTTCTTCACTACTTCTTGGTATTTTCTTCCACTAAAAGCATTACATAAAATGGTCAAGTAATTTCTCAGTCTTTCTAACTATCTAAACAATGCTGATCTTTTCATCATGCCCTCTTGGTACTCCATGTTTCAAGATGATAAACTGGAGATTACAAAAGTCTTGAAATATATTGTATTACCCTTAGTAGATCTGGAGGTGGCCACTCAGCTGCAACAGAATTCCCCTACTCCCTGGGGTGTTGGGAGAGGCTTTGGGAGACTTTAACTTCTGCAAAAAAACCCTTCAGGAGATCTGACTTGCAGGCTAACTTACTGATTGTGGCGGCATATCTCCAGTGAAAGGGAACTTCACTAGGTCTGCTTATGCTTCCCCACCTGCCAGCAGCACCTCTGTTCTTTTTCTGCTGAGCTTTAACTTGCTGTGTGACTTACATTGTGGACATGTGTTCTGTATAACTTCCTTGCCGATAAACGTCAGAGATAAGAAAGTGCCCTCTCTGCAGCCTGCACATGCCATGCTTCAGCACTGCCTGCTATGGCACTTCCCTGATGCCAATACAACATGGGTTTGATCATGACTGTAGACAGATTGGTTTCTGTGTATTTATCCTGCACTCAGATAAAAGCCACACATATATCCATATCCATATCCATATCCATGTCAGGCTTTGTGGTCTCCATGCTAAATCATAGCTATGTTGTTGCCAGGTGAGGGGACACATACTGGAATCTCTAACTCGGTTGTGGTATGCTATGAGACCTGATTTGGGTTTGCACCTCTTAGTGGCCCACTAAATCAAGGCACTTTAAACCGGGAGTGTTGATGTGCTGAAAATCCAAACCAGACACTTGTAGATGGAAGACTTACTAACTGGCATAAAATATGCTAGGCTGATCTCAGCACCTGGTTATATATTAATATAGGTCTTCCCTTGCCATATCTCATTTGGCCACACATCTGACTACACACAGTGTGACCTTTCTTATATTATTTGCAGCTAGCCCCACAAATGAGAAATTCTGCCTCTATCTCAGATACTCATCCGAGGAATAAACATCTAAAAACTAGCTCTGCAAGATTGCCAACCATCTGGAACAAGAAAAAAATAATTTCCAAAATGTAACGACAAAGCAATCTCCACATATCCTCTCTGGAGCACGGGCTCACAGCCAACAATAACTTTTCTATGTAATGTATTGCGAAATATTTGCAGTTCTGTACTGGTGTTTCCTTTTATTATTTTTCTCTAAAGTCCTGGTAAGCTATCTCCTTGGTTGGTGAGGATTTAGCCCACCTTTGTAGAACATAAGTTATATGCAGTAAAATGCTTATTTTGGTTGTTTATCCAGCACTGCTTGTCTTTTTAACAGATGAGTCCACTAGAGATCTATATTGACTGATTTGCTTGTCTGAAACAAATGTACAGAGTTAAAATATTGAATTAATCTGCCGTTCAGAACTATCTGAAGGAGTAGAACTACATCCAAGATTAATTTTTTTCAGTATTTCTCTGGTACATTTGCTTTTTCTTTCTTTCTGTAGAGACTTGAAATATTAGCACCAAATTGTCTGAAGCATTTATCTCTTGCCAATGTAGACTATCAGTTCAGACCTAGTAAAACATGTTCAAGCTTTTCTAACATAAGCACTATGCACTTTATGAAGTCTAAATTAGGTTCTTTACAAAATCAGCATTGGTTATATAACTACTGTACAGTTTCATTAAATATGGATTATTATTGAGAACATTCTTTTTGGAGAATTTTGCAAGCTCTTTTCCAAGGGGAGTGGACAAAGTCTTTCAATCTGACACACTGGAAAGAAGGAAATAACTGTTGATTTTTCATATTTAGATGCAGTGCGTTTCTGCTTGGGTCATGTTTCGTTTGAACCTGTCTCTCTGTCTCTGAGGATGTTGAGGAGGTACTCTGGGATAAGTTCATTTGAATATCTCCTAAATGTATTTCTGGGCAGCTCTTTAGAAGACTGGACTTTTCCAAACACCTGATTATTTTATATCTATTTCTGTGCTTAAATTTCTGGGTAACATTTGTATAATCTGGTCTTGGGCATGTTCCTTGTAGTCCCAAAGGTTGCTGAGCTTCAAGGTGACACATGACCTCTGTGTACAAAGCCAGTAACTGTTTCTAGGAAAGAATGGAGTAACTTTTTTTTTACTCCAAATTACTCGCCAAATTTTTATAGCTGACGATTCACACTCGGTGTTTGGATTTTAGGGGTTTTTTTTTAATTCGATTTTCTATGGCTAGATGCTTTGTGCCATTTTCCTGAGACAGCTGCTGCTGTTTTAAAGCTGTGTAGGAACAGCAAAGTATCTCTCCCATCCTATTCTCCACTATCTTTCTTCCCTTTTCTCACTGTTGAGCCAGGAAGTGCTCATCTCACTCCAGTATTTGGGGAGTGTATGAATTTGCCTACTAGAAGACTATGTAGACTAATGTAGAAAATTTAGATAAATGAGGTAATGTAAAGGTGGAATCCATGGAAAAAAAGCTGTGCTATTTTCTCCTCCCTTAAGTCAAACTAATACAGCACTTGGTATTTTTTGGGGAAATTAAATTTTTAAAAGTGTTTTATTTAAAATGTATGGGGCAAAATATCATCAGCAAATAATTTCTGGAAGTAAACAATATACTTTGGTATGAAACTTCCTGACACTGCCTTTCAAGACATGAATTCAGTAAAATAGTAGTCTTCGAATATTTATGGTGCATAGGGACTAATGGTGTCTACAAAAAGATGTTTATAGAGGATGAAGGGATATTGGGCTCTTTGGTGTATAAGCTGAGGTATTTTGCTTTTGCTGCTGAGAGAATTCCCAGCTGATGTGGAATGTCATTTTGGTTAGGACTTTCACTTCTGCCAAGGTCCAGCATCACAACAATAACAAGTTTTTTATATCGACTTTCCTGCCCTTAAAAGCCACCTTCTGCACAGCAGTGCAATGAGAGGTGTGTTGCCATAGGCTGTTTGAAGGATCCCCAGCTGACTTGTTTTCACAGGTCAAGACATGGCTATCATAAATCTAGGTATGTCCTAACAAGGATGGGAGAGAACAAGGGTTTACATCATTATGGCATGACAATGTCATTGAAGTGCTCACCAACCTCAGCTCGAAATACATATGGGGAAAAGGGAAAGGGTGAGGGATGACTTCTAAGGGAAAAAGGAGCTGCAACCTGAATTATAACAGCTCACAGATTGGCCAAAGGCAAAAAATACTTACATTTACAGTCTCAGAAGTACTGGATTCAATAGATGTTTCCTATATAAACTTTCTGTTCATGAGTCAATGAGTTTTTATGGATAGAATAATGATCAAGTAGAAGCACTTAGTCTGAACACACTTCAGGTGCCATTTCATAGCAAAGAGATAAAACTATTTCTGTTGTGTTGTATAAAACCTATGACCCTCAAAGAAAGGCAGCAGCAAGGTATCAGTTCCAGAAATATATAAGGTCTTATCCACACAAACGATTTCACGTTTTTAGCATATACCAGCATGCCTGTGGTGTTTTTCAGAATGTAAGCTTTAGTTTTAATATAAGTAACTTTATACTCTGTATGCTAAATGATGATACAGACCAGTCTTCTCTGGAAACTGAGTTTTACAAGAGATGTCATTTAGAATTGGATGGAGAGACAGTAAGGAAACAGAAGAATTAATAATTATTTATAGAAAAGACTTTTTACATGACTTGAGTGATATAAGGGTCTTTAAGTGGTTCTAATGTCAATGAAAGGTAGTCTGGAAGGTGGAGTAAGTTATAGTGCAAAAAATTCCTCCTGTAAATGACAGCTAAAGCCTCATGTATTTTCAAGTACATGAATTCCAGGACTTCCATGAGATATGACACTACCATATTGTATAAGAAGAATGTGGTTTGAAATGAAAGAATGAACGAAAACTTCAGAGATGAGGGGATACCCGTGATGGGAACATGTTAAAGAGCAAGAAGTAGAGGGGTCAGTCAGTGTCTGGAGAACAAAGTGAGATTTATCATGTGTGGGAGGAAAAGAGAGGGGATTGGCCTTCTCATCTGTGCATTTGCACTGTAACTCTGACTTTCCCACATTTGATCCTTTCTCCCTATGCCAATTCAAATCTGTGGCAAGGTCTGTTATTCAGTCATTCAGAACTTTTCTGTCATATAGAATTACAGTGACCCAAATTCGGCATAAAAAGGAGACATCAAAGCAAAGGATGACCAATTCCATTACAAACTTCTTTGACAATGTGAAAAACAGGATTCAGCTCAATCCCCCTCAACTCATTCTAGCCCGGAGGTCACTTGAGCAGCAAACAAGCCTTTTAGTTTCCAGCCAAAACGCTGTTGTTTTCCTATGGGTACAAAAGGAGGCCCACGAGTTTGAAATTTTCTGTAAGTGAAAAGCTCTTATTGAATGAGAAACTACATCCTATTCAAAGGGACAATTTCAAAAAAAATCTCTGTGTAGGTGGATGAACATTTCCACCCATCTCTCCTACACGTGTGAACAAATGATCAAGATTTAAAAGTTTGCATCTCAAACAGATGTTTGAAGCTCCCATTGTTGTTTGAGACTCCATTGATGTTTGAGTCTCCCATTTCCAATATCATAATTTGCTCCATCTTAGGACAAGTGGCCTTTCACAAGTTTCATGATGAAATAACAATTTAACATTTTATCCAGTACGTCATTGGATGCAGATTTCTAATGCTTAAACTAAGACCTTGCAAAGTCTTAGAACTGGTTTATCTGTCTTTTGGTCTATATTTCCTCTTTGACTGCTTACAATAAATTTTGTGAAGGGCAGAAAGGTTGTATTCAGGCCTATGATATCATCGTGTGTTCTTTGCTGGGTACACTGTGATATGTGCTGTTTGCTGATCTGGAATAAGATCTATTTGGTAGAATGATTACTCTTGCAGTCTGATGAATCTCTGATGTGCTTTCAGTTTTGGCAGTGCTGGATTACTTTGGGAGATATTGTTGCTCAGAATTGAGCATCTGATCTTGCAAAGCAGAGGTATACCTCCAAGGAGATACTGAGACAAAACATATTTTTGTGGCAGTCAAAGGCACATTTTGCATTTTTGCTAAGTATTCTTGTAGTAAAATTGCTATAATAATAACATAGTAGTTACTCTAGTTCTCTTAATTTTCAGGGGGTTTTTTTTGTTGTTGGGGTTTTTTTTTAGTTTGTTGGGGGTTTTTTGTTTGTTTGTTTTGTTTTGTTTTGTTTTGTTTTGTTTTGTTTGGGTTTTTTTTTTATATAAAGGGATTTGAAGCATTTTGTCTTGGGGAACCTCAGTATTTTCCACAAAGCAGAGCAAAGTCTTCTGTAGGGAACATATATGCCAGTTGAGAGTAGTATGGGTATAATTTCACATTAATTACATCTAATCTTCAGTAAGTACAGACCTTTTCTTTAGAGTCTAACCAAATCCCACTTTTCTTTTTCTCTATCTCTATTTCCTATTGTTTTTTGGGGGGTTTTTTATAGTCATATATAGAAGTTGTTTGCATTGGAAAGTTAATTTTCCTTCCAGGCGGGAAAGTGATCTGAACTGGCCTGCCCTACAGCTCCCCAGTTGCTTGTCTGCTTCTGGCACCAGAAAGGCAGCAGAACTCAAGGAGGGGACAGTCAGGCAGCTCACTGCAGTAGCTGCTTTGGAATTGTATTGGTTTGGTGTAATATGAGATGCTCCCACAGCTGTCCTTTCCAAATTCTTTAGAAGTAGACCCTTGATCCTCAGGGATCTGTAAACCACAGAGGAAAACCACTGCTTAACTAATTGGATTATCAGCTAGCTCACTTGCATGTAATACATAGCTAAAAACTGCTTAATTTGGGATATTAATTACAGCCTACACTGAAAGAATATGCATAAGTCTTTAATTACATGGAAAGATCTTCAAATTGGTGGTTGGAACTCTTGTTCCAAGAGTTTAAGAAACTCATAATTGCTTGTGATAACCATTTCACTCTGTAAATTGGTTTTGGCAATATATTGGCAAGGTACTGACTGCTCTGTGTTGCCAAATGCCACTCAGATGGAACCCAAAACAGCCTACAGTTTGGTAAATATGACACTTCTTCATAAAGCTTCAACATTGTCCCAGTTGGTTGTCTTATATATCTGATTGACTGTGAGTGAGCTCAGGCTAAACTTTTTTTTTTTTCATTCTTAATTGTCTTTGTAATAAACTTCATGTTTTGCAATGTGAAATGTGAACTCCTTACGTTCTGGGCTGAACTAATGTGGGACTGTGCCCAGCAGTGTGTTTAGTGCATAGAAAGTAAATACTGTATGTCCCATGACTGGCTTCTTATCAAAACAGCACTGATGTGTTTACTGACCCTGTTTGTAACCACATTATGTGTGAAAGGATGTCAATGCCCTTCTGACACGTGGAAGTCCGTTATTTTCAGAACAAATAGTGTCAGATTTTGGGGAATCTGTAAAAGAGTTCCTTTCAAACTTCTTGAACTAAATTGACACGTGGAGAGCTTGCACATTGAGCAAAGCTGAAAACAAAGGTAGTGATTGAGAGATACTTTTAATTCAGTTTTCTGTGTAGGATTGATCCCACTTTAATGATCCATAGATAAATCCTTAGAAGTTATTGAAAGAATACTATTTGGAGGGTAAGACACAATGAAAATTTCTCTTGGCTTAAAATAATTCAAACAGGATTAGATCTTGCCTTTCAACCTTTCTGAACACATTTTTGGCAGTTTGTTATATTAATTTGAAGAAAAAAAATTAAATACCCTTAAAAGTACTTAGAACTTCCTTGAAGCAAAATTCTGATACGGGTCCAATGGGGAGCACACAAATACACAGAGCAGAGAGACAATCACAAGCCTTGCTGAAACCCATACCAGGATGCATATCCTAAAATGAATAGGGTGAAGCTCATGGTGAAGGGAGAGGGCCTACATAATTGCATTTTTTACATAGCTTTTCACAAAGGCTTTGCAGGAGGGACTCTTGCAGCAGATTTCTTCACAAAAGAAGGTAATTCTGAGCTATATCTGATGCACTGGTGATAGCTTCCCTATGGAGATGATTCAATTCTATAAATTTGTTATGGAATTAATAGAGTATCTGTAATATATGCAATGAAATTTATCTCTCAGTTGCCAGTTAAAAAATACCAAACTTTATTGCTTCCAGACTTGTGAATCTTCTCATTTCAGTAGTATATTGGATGAATTCAGTACTAATTAATGAAACTAATAAAAAATCAATTATGAATCTGGTAACCAGTAATAGGTCTAACCCTTCTGTTATAGTCTACAAGTGTAAGAAAAATTGCAATGTTCACAGGATATCAACCTACCTTTTATGGCTGCCTGCAGTTGTCCAACTTTCATCAAATTAATATAATCATGAAATTAGTTTATCTAGAATATTATAAACATTTCATTGTTTACTGCTGTACTTCCCTGTACTGCTCCAACATGCAACAAACTTCTCTCAGCTGAGGAAAATCTCATTGTAAATATCGCATAAATGACATGAAGACTTCTGGCTGATATCTAATACCTAGGCAATGCGAAAGTCATAGTGAAAAGAAAGAAATAATATCCAATTTAAGTTACATATATAAATTTCTGACATAAAAACCTGCCTAAATACAAAAATATTATGGAGTAAATATAATTAGTACAAACACATTTCTTGACCTATCTGCCCAGCAACTATACACAGAAGCCCTTCTCTCAGTCCTGCTCTGGCCCAGCCTTGCCACTCTGTTTTGATTTCAATGATAAACTAACAAATCTGCTGTGTCTGTTTTTGCTATAGGTGAGATTTTCAAGGCTGTTTAGTTTTACCTTCCATTAAAGGTAATGGCAATATTTCTCTTTTAATCAATTTAAATAATCCAGGCCAGCATGGATTATCCTCAGAAATCTCATTGTGCTTGTTATGTGAAGAAATCACACTTAAGCAATGAGAACGAGAAAAAACCCTATGTAGACTAATTTGTCATTTCTTCACTTTCTAATTTTGACTTTGATACGTGGCAGTAAAGAAATGCAAGGACAGCTAGAGATGTTAAAATAGTCGTAACTGGCTGTTTAACACCTGACAGTGATATACTCATAGAGAAATCTCTCTGATGGCATTTTAAAAGCAGTGAGCTCCTGTTATTCTCAGATAGCCTTGCATGAGGCCAGAGTTGGCAAGCTCAGCAGAAGAGGTGGAATAAAATGGGTTCCTAGCAATGATTACATTAGATATTTTTCAGCTAATTCAAAATCTAGAAAGAACTGATGTTTTCTCTGAGGCAAGAAACAACTAGTTTCAGTCTTGTTATAAATACAGTACCTTTTCAAAAACCGGGAGAGCTTAGATTGACAGGCCTAGAAGTTCTACATTTACCTCTAAGCCTTTTATCAGTAATGCATGGTCGTTTTGAAGTAGTTGCCTTCACACTGTAAGCCACCCTGTGTTGGTATAGTTTGTACTTGCTGCCAGAAGGGAAACAAAGAGGCCCCAGATGAACCACAGCTTTGAAAAAGAAGCAATGCAAATTAGCCTGTGTTACAGTCCCACAATTAAATGGCTCCTGGTATCTGGTGTGGCTTCTGAGCACTTAAAGTCAATGTGAAAGTATCTGTCCTACACTGTCTGCATAACACAGATACTCCCACAACCTCTGCAAGTTCTTGTTGTAAGTCTTCTGGGAAGCCTTCCTCCTGTAGGGACTATATGAACTGGAGTATTTCTAAAGAATCAGGAAAGCTGGAAGTGACCCCTGGGACATCTGGAGGTCTCTAACCCAATGTCCTGCTTGAAGCACCTCCCATGAAACTAGGTTGTTCAGAGCCTTGTCCTGTCAGCTTTTGAAAGTCTTCAGACATGGGGGTTCTGCCACCTCTCTGTGCAACCCAAACCCTCATAAAAAGTTTTCTCTATATTGAGTCAGAATTTCTACTGTTACACTTTGTACCTTTTTTTT
>VZRN01006218.1:350327-363843 GCA_013397935.1 Dasyornis broadbenti
AAACCCAAAAAAAAACCCCCACAAACCAAAACAAAAAAAATAGCCCCCCACAAAAGCCCCCAAAACCAACAACCAAACAAACAAGCCCCCCCAGAAAAGAAACTTTCTGCTGATTTTCTTGGCATCCTGGCAGTGTAGTGGCTGGAATGGATGGTGGCAGTACCCTGCTGCTGTACTGAAGTCTTCCTGCAGTCCTGACAAACACTTCCCAGCGTAGCTCTAAACCACTCTTCTGCTTTGGTCCCAATAGGCCTCCAACCATCTGTGCTGCAGATCAGCTGTGCAACAGCTCTGTGTTTCTTGCCTTGGTGAACAGATAGGAGTAAAGGTCGACCAACTCAGATTCAGATGAAGCAAGGAAGAGTGAATTCCAAGGACTCTCCACTTTGTGCCATAGCTTCAGCTGCCAGGCATTTAAATCCACAGGCTATGAGCAAGAGACAGCATGTAAAATATGAGAGGTTGCCAAGTTTATTTAATATGATGGCTTTTCCACTGGTCTTGGCACTGTTATCAGAACACTTAATTTAGTTACATGGAGCAACTTGGAGAAACACTAGGGAACATAAAATGAAAAAGCTACTTCAAGGTAGCTTCCAAATTAAGTATTAGTCCCTTTGCATTGCTGGAAATCTAATAAGGCACTGATTACATAGAGGGCTGATGAGTTTTAAAACATGCTCAGCTTCATCTTTTACATAGATATTGCTCAAAAAAACCTTGGGGCAGGAAATATGAAGTCATCTTCTCAGGACCTCAGCACAGATACAACTTGGTCTTTTGAGCTGGCTCCTCGAATGCTTTCTCTATATTCCCACATGGCAGCTGGGAAAGAGCCAACTGTATGTGCTTGGGAGTCACTTTCCTTAGTCATTCTTTTGGGATGGGACCACTGTAGCAAGAAGATGAGTTAATCAGCCCTCCAGTATGAGCTAGTCCAGCTAATTGGAAATCCCAAGTAAGGCAGGTCATGTGGCAAATCCTGGGAAGCATGACAGCAGCCACCAGCTGAGGTCCACAGAGTTCACTGGAGCTGCAGGCTCTGTGAGGGTTTGCTCTGCTGAGAAGATAAGCTTGTCCATGTGCTTTGCTGAAGAGTGAGACTTACGCAGTAGAAGAGAGGGCTTATTTAAAGGGGACTTAAATGGACAAATTAGATGTGCTTCCCACAGCCACCCACCACCCTTTCCTCTCGTAGTTGCTTGAACAGTCTATGCAGCATGACTGGAGAGTGCTGGAGCTCATGCCAAGGCTGCCTAGAACATGGAAGTGAACAGTGGTCAGCTCTTTGCTCCCATGTTGACTTGAACCTGTATATAACCAGGATGGGAAAACAGCCACTCTCTGGGAGCACCTCGGACTACAGCATCCTCTGCAGACACAGGCACATCATGATTTGCTACCTTTGCTGTAACTCTGGCTTTTACACCATTCATGCCCTGCCCTACCTTCTGGCTCTTGATTTGGTTGCATTTTGCACAAGAGTGAAATCCAGCTGCTTCACCCATTCTTCCTCTCACTTCTCTTCACCACATATCCTTGCTGCTTGCCTTGTTGCCAGCTCTGGCACTGCTCCAATTACAGAATAAGAATATGCCAATTCAACTCACAAGAACGGTAGAGAATTCAGTCAGGACAAGTAAATAGGGAGAGGGAGGAATGTGGAAATGGGGATGGAGGGGAAGGGAAATTGCAGAGGAGGATAGCAAAGTCTTTACTTTTGTGGCAGCCAGATTTTAACTTGGTTCAGTGGTCAGAGGTTACTGGTGGAGTTGGTATTATAGCTTGAGTTACATGCAGATGTATTACCTATTTAAAGAGCAATGTTCCAACATTGATGGATTGATTGATTGATTGATTGATAGATTGATGCTGTGTCACAGGAAGGCTGTGCTTGGGACATCATACAGCTTCCAAGTCCTGGCTTGCTGAACACTTCCCATCCAGAATATTCATGGCTAGAAGAGGAAATCCAAAACTCTCAGTCAAAGCAGGATGCAGGTCTTTGAACTTGCTGGGTCAGCTGAACAAGAGACTTGAACACTAATGCTGGGACACATTTGAAAGGATTTTCCTTTTTAGAAGGCAATCTACCTCTTCAAAATGTCATGCCTTCATGTAAGAAGGACATTCATAAAGTAATTTGAAATCACTCCCACAAATGTTCAGCCCTGTTTGAAGCCTGACCAGCTACAGAAACCTGCACAACACAAAAGCCAGCAGGGGAGGAGGCAGAATGTCAGCCTATGAGTATTTGCTACAAAATATAATACAAAAAGAAGAGACATTCCCCAAAACCTTCTGAAGCAAAGCCAGGGGTGACTGCACCAGCCTGCTATGGTATGCTGGCACTCAGGCTGGCATTTGACACTCCCTGAATTTCCTTCCTCCTCTGTGCAGTTGTATTTTATTAGCAGGCAAGTGTGAGCGGGAGGGGGAAGATGATGTCAGCATCTGTACCAGGGCCGGAGTGGGTCTGGTGTGGGTTTGCAAGCAAAGCAGTCAAGAATCACAAGGTAACTTGGTAAATCAGAAGGCAGGAATTCAAATGAATGTAACAAGGTCCGATGGAAAGAGAGCATTTGATCTTTCACTGTTTTTTCCTGATTTTTCTCCTACCAGAGTTCTCTGGCAGTGTGTCCAGGTGCAAGTATTGCATCATCTGAATGGATACCTCAATGATTCAAAGTTCCCAGGGCCCTGAAGGGCAAAGGAGCTGCACAGCAGCTTTAAACAAATTAACACTTTCCTGGGACTTATTCCTGTCTATGTCAAGAAAGAGCTTTTCCTTGAGAGGAGATGAAAGGTCTGCAGCGTTGTGCAAACCATCCATCTATCCTCACCACAGCTTGTAAAGGATGTGCTGGGACAGATCTCAGGCTCAGCTAGGAAATAGCAATAACAGCTATTGTTAAGGGAAGGCTGCAGCTGACCCATGTTAAGATGTTATTGTACACTGAGCCCTTCTTCCCCTTCTTTCCCATCATAATACACTCCAGCCCAAGCATGGTCCTGCTTCCTGACTGCATCTTGTGAATGCTCTGTCACTCCTGTGTGAGATGGTTTATCTCACAGGCTGTAGAAAAACAGGGAAAATTAAAAAAAAAAACCAAAACATTTTCTGTTGCTTATGTGAGCTGAACTGCTTCATCAAATTGTCAGAGGAACCATGGAGCTGGCATGAGGTGGGGGCAAAAACCACTGCCCAGGAGGGAGAGAGGAGGCTCTGCCCTGTTTCAGTGGTAACACGGCATTAACTAAGGCATGCACCTGGTGAAACCTTACCCTCTGATGCAGTGATATCACTGCTCATTTCGTCACTCCCTGGCACAGTTCTGTGAAAATGATCTGTACTAGCCTCAGGGATTTTCACAGGAGATTTTTGTTTTCCAGATCATTTTGAGAATGAGTGGATACAAAAGGTGCCACCCTGTTGGCACATCTGAGGAGGTAGTAACCTTCATGGAAGTGTGAGAGGGATAAAGAAATAACCTCTTAACCCTGTTAATCTGTGGTCTGGACAACATCTCTGTGTCTTAAGGGTACAGTCAGGCAGTATATTTGAACTGGGCTAAAACATAACTACTGCCAAAAAGTGCCGGGCAGCCCCTTTTCCCTTTCCACTTGGGTACACTCCTGCTGTTTCACTTGGAGCATCACTGATGCTCGTCTTGACTCTGTGGTGAGCTGGTAAAGGAGTTAATACAAGGCAAAACAATTCCACAGGAAGAAAATGAAGATTTTTCTGTTCTTTGAGTAAGATAGATCAGGTAATGGTAAAGTCAGACAAACTCCAGGTCCAGCATAAAGAGGACAGCCCTTTCATCAGCAGCTGCTGCTGTGAGTGGCACAGCTTCATCACCAAGAGCTGTAGGCAGCAAATACTTAGCACTTGCATCCCCATTTGAATATAGGATGCCTGCCTCATCAGACATGGTCTTTTTGCTGTAGCTGATATATCCACAACTGTGGTATTTAGGGTCTGGATCCAATAAAGTTCAAAAATAAGGTGATGTCAAGATACTTTTCAGAATACCATACTGAAACGGGGTACATGCACAAAGTTTAGAAAGCTTGAGCAAGTGAAACAGCCACAAAATTAGCTCAGTCAGTTGATTTGCTTTGGGTAAGGAGCATCCCTTCAAAAACCAGGAATTTCAGTTTTAGCTTTTTAAAGACTAGACCACAAACCTTGTTTGCTGTGTGCTTTTATTCTGGATTTTGCCTTTTCAGTTCGCCTCAGTATTTTGTGGCTTTTTGTGGACCGTGTCTTGTTGAACTTAGTAGGACCCCAAGGAAATGATTCTGTAAATCTCAATTTATGGTCGAAGCACCGAGGAGGTCAGTCCTAAAATGGGAAGGAGTTCTCAGCCCCAGCTCTGACAATCTGCTAATCCCTCCAGACACTGTTGAAAGGACTTTTTAGACTGCCATTGCTGGGCATAAATCAGTATCACATTCTATAGAATAGTTCAAGAATGCTTATAGAAAGTTTATGATTTGCATCAAGGGCTTTGTGGGTTCCTGTTCGTGCCTTGTATTGTTTTGTTCCCTATGGCTAAGGCAGTACCCAAACTTCCCACTCTACCATGCATCTCCCAGCAAATAGGTCTTTGGCACACATTGCAATGTAAATAGATGCCGAAGTGGCCAGAATAATTAAGCTTTAAAATTCTATCTGAAAATCCATTGTCACACAAAACAGCCCATACAGATAAGAAGGAGGTAATGAGAACAGCCTTTTACTGTCTGCACTTAACCATAAATGCTGGCCAGAATTCAGGAAGGATTAAGTGTTTCTACAGGAACCAGAGCATTTGCAAACATAGCACTAAGCAGCTGCTTTGTGCTCCCAGCTCTGGGCCAGAGCCCTATTCTTGAGTTCCTTCACTACTTTGCTTTCTGAAACACCTTTACTAAAGGCCGTAGGACTTTTCTGCCATCTCATCAGTATAGAGGTTCATCTTCAATAGGAGGTCTAGTAAGTGTGCTTCTGCAACTTTCTGCTATCTTATGAAATCCTGTGAATGATGTTGTCAAATTGCTACAATTCCCAGTTATCTATGTGCAGTAAGGCAGTCTAATTATGATATAATTTCTAAGTACATAGTTCAAGCAGGTTATTTTCACATTTTGGTAAAAAAAAGATTCAGAAATACAAAGCTAAACAAACTTAGCACAAACAATATTGAAAAATAATATAGAACATATATGGCTTCACCCCCCACCGTCACCCCCAATTAATAGCTTTAACTTCGTGGATCTGGGCTCAATTTACAAAGAGAAGAGTGACTTTAGTACTTATAATTCTGCTAACATCAGAATATTCGTTTGGTATGCTCAAGGTACAGAAATAAATTGGCTTTACTTCTTGTATATTTTATTATTTTTTGCTAGATGATGATACATTATTCTATATATTTTCTATACCCAATGGTTTACAATCTGTAAGACAAGGAAATAATATTATCCCATATGACTGAGAGGGCACAAGCACAAACAAGGTTAGATGGGAATTTAATAATACAAATAAGCTAGTGTAACTGAGGGCTGCTGTTCTGCTGTCCCACTGCACTGCCCACCCATCTGCCTGGACTGCATCCAGCAGTTGCACAACTGTAGCCAGGTCAGCTTAACAAGCTGATGAAATGGAAAATTATGGCTTTTGGGTGCATTGGTTTTCAAGTGGATCTGCCCAGTGAAACAGCTGCCCCAGTTGCCCCAGCACAGTTGCAGTGCACAGCAAACACAAACTGTGGAAAGGGATGGAAGGAAAAAGTGAGGGTGACACTTACCTTGAGCCTTGCAAGTCGTGGTCACCAGCTGCTCAGGTGCAGTGTCAAACTGAGCTCAACAGCAAGTCCAAAGAAAACCTGGCCAGAAGCATAGCTGCCTTACACCACCTTGGTGCCACCAGGCTACAAACACATCCAGTTGTTCCATGGATTTCAGTGAATCATTCATGGAGCCAGAGCATGGGGATAGTGGTCCACCTTTTTAGACCTGTTTTAAAATATATTAAGAACTTAACTAAACCTTGTCTACTGAAAATATTTTGTCTTTACATGCACAGTGAAATATACAGCAGCATGGTTTTGTGCCAGAGCTTTACAAGCTTCATACCTACTAGTTTCTTAAAACATATACAACATTTAAAATAGCACCTATATATTTGGTATCGAGTCAGAATATTAGCTAGTGGTAATGTGAAAAATATGTACTGATGCTGGAACTATATTTCAGAATCTATCCTTAAAAAGTGCAATGAAATGTCTTCAAAGGGTGTGACTTCTGAAGTTCTGAATGCACATTTAAGCTTCTCTTTTCTTTTTCTCTTCTCTTCTCTTTTCTCATTTAAATGACAGCACAGGAAATGATTCTCAGCTACAGCCCAGTAAAAAGATGTGGATTAAGAATTTATCTGATTTTTTGTGGTTTTGTTTATGTTTTATTTTGGTTTTGGGGGCCGGGGGTGGGGGGAAGAAGAAGATGAGCATGGTGTGAAGAAAATGAAGCTGCCTGTGTGTTGAGGGGAAGGTTAGGGTCACTTATAATGCATTTCAAGGTTGGAGGATCTAGAAGCCAGATCTCTCACTCTTTATGTTGCTCTGCTGCTTCTGAGCTTAAGCACACATTTAACCCTGATCAGACAGAAAATTTTCTGTAGCAAATACAATTAGATTCTTAGAGATACTTGTAAATCAGGCCGTTTTATTAAGGCAACACTGAGTTAAAATACTGAAACGTTGCTTGTAAAACTCTTTTCAACTCGAAACACCAAGGTTCTGGTTTTGTTATTTTACCCCCCACCCCCATCCTTTTGCAATTGGGGTCAAAAAAGCCCTGCAGGATATCATGGTTTGCACAAGCCTGCCAGGCTGCTCCCATAGCCTAAATTACCAGTAAAAGGGCTAGAAATCTGCATGCAGGTCTGTGTAGGGTGGCAGCAGTTTGGATGAGGGGATGCATTAAAACCCATTAAACCCCACGTGATCCCTGCAGCACAATTCTCTTTTATCTTTCTTCTCTTCACTGCCCAGAGACTAAAGAGCTCATCTCCATAGGACTCATCTCCATAGAACTGGGGAAGCAAAGTCTTCCATAGGCTTTACTTGTTTCTGACCCTCTGCTCTTTCTCACAGAATCTACTGTGGCTTTACAAATTTTATTGGGAACTTTTAAATTGTTTTAAGCATCTTTGGAGAAATCGGATGAATATATGTGAATAAGTTAGAGGAAACATACAAAATATTTTGTGACCTCCTAAAAAAGTTCCTAAAATTTTAGTTCACTTAGGTATTAGAAATGAGCTGTTTAACTGAATATTGATTCCCCACCCCCACCCCCCCCCGCCTTTTTACTTGGCAATACATTTCCTTCAAAGACTTGTGGAAGTCCTTAATATTATCTGCTACAATGAAGCAAACCCTCGGTCTGGGTGGGAAGTCTCTAGTGTATAAAGGTCCAGTCTCTTTATTTCTTCCTTGGACAAATAAAACCACACAAACCAGCCCACTGCACGCTGGATAAATCTTTCACATAATGAATTGTTTTATGCAGAGGGCTTCTGAGGGGGGCAAAAACTTAAATGTGGTTACTATGTCAACAAACGACGGGATTTCGGCATTTCTCTCAAGGACTTACGTCTGCGGAAGACTGAGGGAGAATTTATGGAGCGTGTTCTTCTGACACCCTTCCAGCTGTTCCTCCCCCCCGAGCAGAGGAGGCAGCGGAACGGCTCCGGGGGCGGCGGCGCCTTCGGGGACCACCGGGCCCTTGGAGGGCTGGGATTCCTCACGGAGGGAAACCCGGCTGCACGCAGGGGCGGTTCGGGGAAGGCGGGAGCGCCCCTGCTTTTCTTCGTGCAGAGCGGAGATCCTTGTGTGATTTTTTGGGAAAGATTTGTACACGCAAGCGTCTGCTGCGCTTTCTGAGGAATCGGCAGAGAGGTAAGGCGGGTATTTTCTCTCACGAGTTTCCTTTCGTGCTCTTTCCCCCTTCTCTCGCCAAGTTACGAACGCCCACCAGCATCCCGGTCCTCCGAGCGCGACCGCCGCTGCCGCGTCCCAGCGGTGGCTCTGCAGACACCCAGGCGGGAGCGGGTGCTCTGCGGGCTGCCAGGAGCACCCCTGGGAGCTGTCGTGTCCCAGGGATGGCTTTGCAGGCACCCAGGCGGGAGCGGGGACTCTGCGGGCTGACAGGAGCACCCCTGGGAGCCAAGCCTCGGCCGCAGCCGCAGGGCTGGGCGGCTCTGGGGTCCCGTGGGGCTGCGGCCTGCGCAAAAGCCTGAGACGGAATTCATGCTCGAGTGATGCTATCCCCAGTTTGGGGTTATTTGGGGGTCGCGAGCACTTGTGGCTTTTGCTATTGCATGAATCAGCTCTTGTATGTACATGTGATCATTCCTGTCCATGTCTGATCTCTCAATATTAGAAAGTAGTTCGGACGTCTGAGGAATGGTAGAAGTTGCTGAGAGGGATTCAAGTGTTGTCTGGTACATGAGATGTGCTGGCAACTGTCCATGTGTAGCTGGAGTTGTCCTCTGCATGTGCTCCACTTTCCTTCTCCTGTACAGCTGTCCATGTCTCACCCTTCCTTTTCCAGCACAGATCTCTGGCAATTCCCCCACCCCATCCTGATGTATCACAGCTACTCTCATTTGGGATAGTTTGCTCATGGGATTTTGGAATTCATCACACAAGCACATTTTTTTACTGTGAAAGTGAAGCCAGTGTGTAGTATTTTCAGCTTCCTTTACACCCACAAACTCCGAGTCTTAAAAAGCTTCTGCCTCCTTGATTCCCTGAAACAGAAAAGGGGGCCTCATGAACCAGACCAAAGAATAACCATCTCAGTGCTCCTGTACGAAAAGAACAGCTGTGTGGAAAGATCAATAAACACCACCACTTGCTCCAAAAGTCATAAAATGGAAAGACTCCACAAAATAAAATGTGTGGCAGGGGACCCTGGCTCCAGACGCTGCAGGAGAACTCCTGGGAAATGCAGTAATTAGTGGGACAAATCTCAAAACAAGTCTCAGACTTGTTTTCTTTCAGTGGTTCCAAGCATAAAAATATTTGGTTTGGGAGATGAAATCATGTTGCAGGAAGAAATACTTACCTATGCAAAAGGAAAGCTTGTTTATGCTTAAAGCATTGGAGAAATGGTTCCTGAACGGTTTATGTCAGTGAAAATAAAACACTTGCAATGCTGCCAAGGCCACAGACCCCAGGTGAGCTGTGTATGTACTGGCTGGTCCTGTGAGCTGAAAGAATCTGAGGCTGCTTTGGTTTTTTTCACTCTTAAAAAAAAAAAAAAAAAAAGTGATAAGCTGTTTCTGTGAAATTTCCTTTTTTCTACCTGCCTTTTCATGTTACTGTAGCTCTTCACTCCTTTGTTTAATCTACATATTTCTCTAAGTTTTCCTTCACCGCCAAAGAGAGGAATCATTTGGGAAGGCCCAGCTTCTCCTTGATGGCTCTCTCTTGCCTCTCCATCACCACCTGGAGGCCCCTCTGTCATCTTCGCAGATCTCTCCTCTCCAACTCTTGCTCTCCTCAGCCACTCAGGGTGTGATGGTCTTTCCCCATCGTTCTCACATCTCCTCCAACCCCATCCACTCCTGCTCTCCTACCTGAATCCTGTTGCTACTTTCACACTCACATTGGGCAGCCTATGTCACCTCCTCCCAGCTCTGTCGCCACTTCGGGGACTGTTGTTCCTCCTGAGCCTTACCTGAGAGCACCTTGTCACAACAAGTTTCCTGAGGAATGCCACAGGCTCCATAGTGATGTCCTGTAAAGGAGAAAGAACAGCCTAGGGCTCTAGCTTTGCTGCCAGGCAGGCTGTACAAAATTCATGCAGAGTTCTGAGTGCATTTACTCCATGAAAGTGGCTGTAGAAATGCCCCATGATTCTCCTGCCTGTACAGAGCTTGACATGAGGGGTTGCTTTTCTTCCCTTCCCTTTCACATTTCTTCTTGAAGATTTTTGACAGCTGTGTGCCCATAAGTTTAGGTCTTGAGGTGTGATTGATAGACAAATTAAGATTTCTACATGGTTATAAAGCTGACTCCTAAAATTAGAATAATTTGTGTTGTGTAGGGGTTTGTATACATGTGGAAACTTAACAGTAGAATTATGGCAGTAACTTAAACCTCTTCAACTCACATAGGGATTTGCAAGAGGATCGGAAGGAGTGGGTGAGGCCCTACATCCCCTCTGGATGCAGTGCTTTCTCCATGCAGTGTGCCAGAGCAGTTGGGCCCTCCTGCCATTTCCTTCCCCAACTGTTCAGGCCTCTAATTCATCACATGGAAACCTGCAGTCCAGCAAAGACGTACACATTGTGTCTTGTGTCACTACAACAGTATTAGTAGCAGAGTGATCCTGGCTGGCCTTACTGTAATGGCCAGTGGCCTGCTTTGAGTCTTACTTCTGCAACCTTTTGCTCCTGTGGGATCCCATCCAAAACTCTCTGAATTCCCATTCATCTTGTTGGGCTTCCACTCTGCCTCACTGCAGCTAATGTCATAGATAAGAGCTCCAGGACCGATTTTTTTGATTCTGCCTGAAATCAATATTAAATTCTAAGATAAACTCTGAGTATCCCTTCATGCAGGTAGTCAATAAAGATATTAAACAGGCCTGGCTCCATAGTGAGCCCTTGGAAACACCACCGGTGACCGGCTGCCAGATGGATGCAACTGCGTTCGCCACCACACTCTGGTCTCAGCCATCTCATTTTTAGCCGGTGCACAGTGCATCTGTCCTTGCCATGAACAGCCAGCTTCTCCAGGAGAATGATGTGATAGATATAAAATCATGACTACACCATGTGGTGCGAACACTTGTCACACTGTGGTCTAATTTCCTTGTTGGAGATACAGGAATCCTGGGAAGCTCTAGGAGAGCCATGAGATTCTGCCCATGGACAGGGATTTTGTCTCATGGACATGATGGGCTATGGTCCCTAAAACTTTGGACTTGCTGTGTGTCCCTAATGCCCCACATCCCATGTGCAGGATGTGCACATGCATGGCAGCAGCATGCCTGAGGGTCTCGTTGGCTCATTGAAGCCTCTCGTGGGTTCAGTCATCTGTCACCTAGAAGTCCTTGGCAAATGGTCTAATTCCTCCTTTTCCAATCAGACTACATTTCTGGATGGAAGAAATGTAGCCTGATTTGAGTGAGCAGGTAAGGCTTATAAGGGAATTTAAAATCAAGTTAGTTTTACCTTGCCCTCCACTTTCATGCCCTTAGGTGAAGCAAATTGATGGGCATAATTCCTGAAGACATGGTGCACCAATTAGATACACTTATCAGGGAGAGCTGGAAATGAAGATTTCCTTGTAGACATTATAAGTCCTTTCCAAAGGCTTCTTCCTTTTTGTTGATTAGTAGAATCAGCAAGCAAATCTCAAATGAATGCAGAACAATCAGATATGCTACAGCTGTGAGTGGCTAATTGGTACTTGTTGCCTTTCTTCCAGTTTGCAATGTTATTCCTGGCATTACATGTCATCTGTTCTCAGAGGGGTCACAAATCTTCCTGGAGAATCACATATTTAATTACATTTTTGTTTCTCCTCTCATAAGAATGCTAACATATTGTCCTATGAGGTTTGAAAAGAGCATAGTCCATTTACTGTATCTGTTTCAGTCCTTGTTTCTCCTGCAGTTTTTGTCATCTAAATATAACTGTCCTTTAGATTCCAACACACAAGGAACAGTGTGTTTTGCCAGTCCTTGATGCTCCTCTCTCTGCGTATTCTGTTTTCAGGGTCCTAGAAGGACATAGACAGAACCCACTTCCAAGAATTTATGAAGCAGCTCTGATGCTAAACTAAGGCTGTTACTCAAAAAAAGCTGGTACCTCTAAATGAATTGAATGAATGTTTTTCAAATGCAGTACTTGGAGGGAAAAGGGGATAAAGGGAAATTATTTACGATTATTAGAATCATTTAATATGACTATATCAGAAATACTTCTTGTTTGTGATGCTTGAAAAATTGTTAGTATGAGCAAATGAAGATGCAGTATTTCTGTCTATTCCCTGCCCAATTAATAATTACAAATATTGGAACTTTTTTTTTTTTTTTTTTAAATAAAGTAGTAGTGATGTAAAAGGAGATCAGTAGATAGGTGATCCAGAAGTTTTACATTTAATGACATAGTGTCATTGTAGTCTATTTAACACAATAGTAAGTGTGAAAGACATAAGTATTTATGGGAAAATGAAGTCTCTAGGAGCTGGACACGGTAACGCTTTTCCTGCCTGCTGCGATACAACAGACTGCCATACCTGTATGTGTCCCAGCTGAGGGGAAAAGGTTAAGGGCTGCAAGAAGGACTTGAATAAGGCCATAGAGGGTTTTAATTAGAGGATTTTAACAAGCTTCCCAACTAGATGAGAATTACAGCTGTGGGTGAGCTCCTGTGGCAGTATAGGGCAGCAGCAGCAGCAGCAATCCTCATATGCTTCATGAAGCGTGGACAGCTTTTGAATGGCAGTTGTGTAATGAATTGATTTAGTAGAGGCAGGCTCAAGACCCTTTTCTGCAACTGTCAAAAGCAACCCCATCTTCAAGAAAATCAGTGTGTACTCTGCACTGGTGGGGCAGCAGACAGATTGTTTGCTTATGGAGAGACTTCTAGTTTTATAAGCCAATATATTCAAAAACTAGCCAACACAGTGTAAATCCCCACCATGTAAAACTAGTAACCTAAGTTGCACAGCCTGGCTATTAAAATGTTATTTTAAGTCTTTCTGGTCTGTTTTAGATTTAAGCAAATTATCTGGCACAACTGACCACTTAGTAAAGTGAAGCGAAAAGAAAACACAAGTTTGAATCTGCTGATTAGGGATTTTATTTCTAACTGTGACAGGTTTACCACTCTATGTAGAGATTTACTCTACCGGCACTACTTATTGACAGAAAAGAGATACTTTTTTTTACCTGCATGAAATGGAAAGATTGTTGTCTCCTAGCACATTGTAGAATTGCAAAATGCTGAAACAAGCATGGAGTCAAGGAGTGAACCTGGCTCATATGACTGTCTTACATTGTGTTAATCTAAGAATGTTTTGATGGATAACTATATACACAAAGTGCAAACACACACATATGATTTTAAAGATGAAACACTGGACAGATGTAGTAGGTAGGCAATGAGAATGTGAAGGATATATTGGTTGTAAGTCTTCCCTTTGACCTTCTTGGTGGAGTTTAAATAGCTCCTACATTATAAGCCCTATGTGTGTGAGGAGAGGTGCGACTTTAGATCTCAGGGCTTTAAGAGTGCCCACTTGAGTGGCTCTGTGCTGGGCAAGGCAGAGACTGGAGGAGTAAAAGCCTTTTTGGCTTTTCAGGTGTATTTGTATCCTTTGACCATGAATTTTGGGGAAAAAAGGCAAGGCAAATTGATTCTTTGGGCCATCAGCTGAGCCATACTGACCTTCTGTAAAAGAATCCATGAGGAAAAAACCCAAACACTTTTTTCGCTCCCCTTAAA
>VZRN01006220.1:0-87220 GCA_013397935.1 Dasyornis broadbenti
AAGGAAGGAAGGAAGGAAATCAGTCTTGCTGTGACTCTCACTGAGCATATATGTCTTTCAGTAACTGAGCATCAGTGCAGGATGAGCAGAGAACTTAGTGAAGAAATAATTTCAACAAATATCAACTGCTGAGATGATTTTCAATGAAGCACAAAGCTTTATTCTAACATGTTTTGCTTGGTGGAGAAATACTGTCCTGGCAGTATATTCAAGTAGCACTTCACCCTATATGAAACGCACAGAGGAACTTAGAAGGGAGCCTAACGTCATCTTAAATGCAGGTATAATTTAATCCAAATCCAAAAATGCTTCTCAAGCTCAGCCCTATGAGCAGATTTATGTCTGTGGATACTTTGCTCAAAAACACACACAGCACTGTTCTACCACTTTGGGGACAGTCTCTTCTATGCTAGCCCAAAGCAGGACTCACAATGAAAAATCTCAGAATAACTTCTTCCTTCTATGTGTAGTTATGTAAGGCTTTTTTAAAAAAATGATCTTTCAACTCAGGCTTACAGTGATAACAGTATGATAATGGTGTTTCCAACAGTGTGCAGCTCTCCCCAAGAGACACTGGAAGATATTTTTTGATATTAGTTCCTCAACATCACTAAGTCTTGGGAAAAACGTACAGATCATAGTTGGGCCTGCGCCCTTCCATGCTAGTGAAGGCTGGAATAGCATTTCTGCCAATAATAGCTTCAATCAGGCAGTTCTTGCTCCAAAGAAAAGTCCTCCTAAAACTCAAGACAAGACTTCAATTACACAATCACATACTATTCTGGCTTTAAGATCCCCAGAACAGACTGGATGGTACGTCTTGAATGAAGAAGAATGAAACAGTTTTAAGTCATTTTCTGAAACAGGAGTAGAAAAAACTCTATTCAGTTTTTAAAATGAGGTTAACTTTCTCTGCAGACAACAGAACACAAAGCCACTTAAAATATCTGGTAAGTATTATATAATGCTTTTTAAAAACTTTCCCTGTTCAATCCAGCTTAAACTGGGATATGAACTATAGTCAGTGGAAGTCTTTTTGCTGACATCAATGGGTTCTGAATTAGGACCTCATTGCTTGCAACCCAGCTTGTGTGCTACATTAATTCAGAAATGGGTTTTAACAGCTTCTTTCACCTAACAATCTCCTCTGAGAGCTGTGCACTGAGAGACAGAGGGCTTTTTTCCCCCCTCTTTTTGAAGGACAGCACGGCACAGCAAAGCGATAGCTACAGTGTGACCTGCACTTTGCAAGTGGAATTTCCAAGAGGCAGAAACTGCTTTTCAGAGAAAAAACGTTCTCCAAGTGTTCTCCAAAACAAAAAAAAAGCCAGTTACAGGAAACTATTCCAGTAACAACCTGGATCAGGAACATATAAATCATAATAAGAATGTGAGTGGACACAGTTTGGAGAAACTGGGAAAGGGGACAGGACCAGTTTTGGAGAACAACTGAAATACAAATAGCTTTACAAATTGTACTGTAATCAAGAAATAATATCCTAACCTTAGTACTCCCAAACAAACACTGTCAACAGACACACACTCCAGCTTGGTATAAATGAGGTGATAAGGGACAGGAGTACTGCTGTCATCCTGTCACTCACTGTCCCTTCACCCTGCAATCATACAATTAACACAGCTTTGGTGCACAGGGAAATGTTCTTATAAACTGTTGTTCTGCCCATAACTTCACCTCTATTTAAGAAGATGAAAGTAAACACAGTTTTGGTTCATCTAGCTTTTTAAAAGAAAGAGTATTTTTATTCACCTGTGAGATGCCTGCTTTCATACTATCCTTAGTGGACCAATAGCACATAAAGATTGCTGGCTTTCAGACAAGAGGTTTTATAGTCCATCAGGTCCATTCATGGACTTGTTTATTAAAATGGTATTTGTATTGTTTTACTGATATGAGGGTGCATTAGTGCCACTAATGCCACAGTGTTTTCTTCCTCACAAGGACAGGTAGCTCGTGCTACCTCACACACCCATTCCCAGCTGAGCTCTGGAACACAGGGCAACCACAAGCTCTTGTGGCTTGTGGTCCCACCAGTGACCACCCAGCCCTGGAAACCATAGCTTTGAATGCAGCATGTTCTGCCTCACTGAACTGACCCACTCTACTACCAGCTGTGGGTACTGGCTGACATGGTTACACTATAACAGACCCCAGCAATGCGAAGAATAAATTCTTTGGACAGAAATTTTCAGGTTGAGCTATTTCCCCAAGGATATATTAGAGAGGCTCTGAAGTGCAGCACAATGGCCGATTCCATTGTGGGGGAAGACAACCAAAGCTGCAGACCTCCAGCTTTTTGTCAAACTTGTGCTGCCTTTGATAAAGCACACGATGTCTTGTCTTTGTGTGACCAGACTACGTAAGAACATTCCCTCTACATGGCAGAGAGAGACTACATTAAACACACATCCATGCATCCACCGCTAATCTGTCCTTCACAGTCTAACATGTGTTTATTCATTCTCTTACCAAAGTCTAAACTTGCATCCTCAACTGCATGGGCAGGGAATAGATCTCAAAGGACACTGCCCTGAATTCCTAAAAATGGCAGCCATCGCTGTCTGACTGAATATAAGTCATACACCGGTTGATGTGTCCAGAGGTGAACCAGAGAGAAATAATAAACAACCCAGGAAACACATAGTTCTCAATGCCAAATACAGGTTTATGCAGAAATCTATCTGGACTGCAGTGATCAACTGATTTGAATTTATAGCTAATGAGTCTTCACTGTACCATATCAATCAAATCCCAAGTTTCATAAGCAGGCCTAAAAGAGTGATGGTGGGTGACCAGAACTTCACAGTCCATCACACTCTCAAGTAACACTCCAGATGCAGCGGAAGAGAGGACCTGGCCAACACTGAAGAAAAGGATGTAGGAATAATGGATGAATGGATAAAGGGAAAAAGAAGAGTTGTAAACATCTGGGAAAGACATTTATGCTTCAGCATGTACACTGCCTTTGACATGACACAGGATGAGGTAAGCTTGTATTTACAGCTTATGGCAAAACAAAGGAACCCTAAAACTCATCATCACAATCCACAAGACACCAAGCCTGAAGGAACAATTCAGCTGAGATATTGGCTCTTTCAGATAAAATGCAGCTTACTCAACCAATCAGAGTTTTTCCCCAAACACAGTGAGCAAGGCTTAATTAGGAACATAATGTCATGTGTGATGGACATTTTGTTAAAAATACACTGCATGTACTGAAGAATTCTAGTTTTTTCATACGATGTGACATAAAACAGGTACTGAACCAAAACACCACAGAATTATTAGGTTTATGCTATCCCACTGGACTACCATACAACATTTAACATTGAGAAAGTATTGCAGATATATAGTAGATGATGTCTAAATATTCTTTTACAATATTGCCACAATGACTGCTTTTCTTCCATGTTACCACTGCCATTAAGAGAGAGCTAGCAACAAAAGTCATCATAAAACAACTCAACCTCAACCTTTGGAAAAGATATATAACCTTTTTTGTTACTCCTTCTTCTCTGTCTTCTAATCTAGACTTCATATTGAGCCCAGTTTTGTATTTTCTTAGCAGCAAAAATTAGAAGCAACTCTATTCAAGTCAATAAAATTATTGCAACATGAAGAAGGAATCATTCATCTGCAAAAAACAGTCTAACAGGTAATTTTCCACTGACAGCTCTTACCATAAAACAGGTTACAGACATTACTCTTTTATCTAACACTGAAAGTAAACAATTAATGCAAAATGTACAGTGCTTTTAAAGACAGTAGGTCCTCCACCTGTGCCCTTTATATGTAATTATTTTCATCTTAGCAAGCAGACAGTTAAGAAAGTCTACCATCAAATTGTAGATGGAGCCTATTCATCATACAAAACAGGAAGCTAAACATCTCTATTTATTTATGCATTATTTTGCCTTTTGTTCCCCCTTTGGAAAGCATATGGAATCTATGAGACATTTTCACGTATCATTTCTTGTAGAAGAACATCATGTCACCTTTTATGCCCTCAGGCAAACTTCTCTGATCTGATCGCAGTAACTATCCATATCAAAATTATTTTTCATACCTTGTGTAAGCAGCTGGAGGTTTCGGACTTCTTCTCTCACCTTCAGCTGAAGGACTTGCTGCAGAATGTGCTGTCGCAGACTTTCCTGGGCAATGCCCATTCGTTCAAGCTTTTTGTCAGTAAGTCTCAGCAAAGCACGGCCTGCACGCGAAAACCAAAAAGAAAAATCACCCAAGGATTTCCATTAGTGCAATAGTCTCACTGACATGATAATTTGCTGCAGAAAAGATTCTCAGCCCTTAAATACCTCATTCTGAAAGGATATTGTTCCATCAGCTAGGTACTTTCTTATTGTTAGAGATTTATGTGCCACTCCTCCCTTTTCTATTGTTTTCCTGTATTATTTTGGTGCTTTGTGAGAGATACAGGCAGGTAAAATAGATACCTTGTGCTGTTTAGATAACCAATCGCTGTTCTTAAGGGCCAGTCGGTCTCCCATAGGTAGGATAACCCCTCTAAGTCTATAGCTGACATAGATGCCTACACAGATACTCACTTGTTTTCAAGCATCATGTCAAGAAATGAGTGAAAACCAGTGACCGTGGGTTTTACAAATTAAATCAATTTAAGATATACCAAGGATGAATATTGTTGCAATTCAGTTATGTCTATAATGTGGCAGTACCATTTTGCAGGATGGTTCTGTATTTCATGGTTCAGCCTTCCACATCCCTCTCAACAGCAAACTATCACAGTAAAATTGGAAAAAAAGCACTAGAGATTTCTATCAATTATACCTAAATAATTCCAGAAAAATATTTTGTCCAACTATAAAAAGACATCTGCCCAACTATAAGGAGCCTATGGTCTTTGCAGAAAATCACTCCCAGTTTGTGACTGATCTTTATTATTAGGTAATGTTGAAACACAGTCCCAGGCACATTGTAGATGTTAAAAAAATCAAACCATCTACATTCTCCCGATTTTGGTAGTGGAACTCTGACTCCATCTTTTGGGCATGGATATGCTGTAAATAAACAGGAGCAAGACTGTACATTGGCTGAGACAACACTAAGGAAATATTTGGACCAAGCACAGAATCAAAGCATCAAGCAGAATTTTACGCTAGAGAGAAAACCAAAACTTACTTTCTTAGGTCTTCAGCATTGCTGTGGGGTAGTACAGTGAGGAGAGTCTTGCAGCCCTCTACTGACTCTTGATTCCCACTATATACATTTGCTATCTAAAGGTGCCCTGGCCAATACCAACAAATGAAACTGGAGCTACATTGATACTACCTTGAAAATTACATGTTTGGTTCACGTTTTTAAACAGGTTCAACTTTTTACCTCCTCTAGTTCTTTTTAATTATTAAAATTTCCTTCTTTGACTTCTCAAGCCTTATTTTGAAACCAGAAGACGATAGCAAAGAGCAAGTTATTCCCTCTGCAACACAGCAGCCTCTGTGCTACCATTACTGTGACTTTTGGCTGAATGGTACAATTTAGCTCATCAGAAAGCGTTACTCAACACAGCCAGATATGGCCCTTATTCAATCTTTCCTTACAAAACAGCAAGGAGTACAGAATTTTTGTAATTATTTTAATTTAAGATAAATGACAAAAATTTAAAGGGGCACAGAGTATCTGCCCTAAACCAAGGAATTTGCAGCATGCCTTTCACAAACTGCTAGATTTCACTCACAAGCAGTTCCATAGAATCTTGATAGGATGTAATGTAAAATACTGGGATATTACTATTAATAAAGCAAGATGTTATTGATCAGATAAAAATGAGAGCATTCATAGATTTTCTGCCCTTCTGTGTCTCTCAAACACTACATGCTATAGAGGATGACCTTTTGATTAGGAAACCTTTCTTTGAAATCACAAACAAGAAGAATTCTAAGGGTTAATGTAATAACAAACTCTGGAAATTAAGTTTCTTGCAGATCAATGCCAGCTGTCCCATTCCCCTGGTGATAAAGGCAGCAAAAATGACTTCAATTTTTATATTGTCTTATCACACTAAAACATCTTAAAGCAATTTATAAAGGATGTACGACAGTTCAAGAGTATGGTCTGTAAGGTCAAATTAGCAACTGAAAGCAAATAAAAATACAAGACACCAGTTTAAAGAGTGCCAACACACTTGTCATCTTAGGATAGGGAGTCAGCAAGAGTAATATGAAAGGACAGACAGAGGTCATGCATCGCATCCAGTGACCTCCACCTCTTTTTGGCCATGGATACAGTCATTACTCTTTCCTTCCTCTGGGCAACTCTTTAGTTCATATTCAAATAGTTTTTCTACCCCAGCCACTGCCTTTGGAAGTTGCGTATGCACAAAACAGAGATGTCTGTTTTCAACTCTTGGCATGCCAGTTCCTCTGAGGCTTAGGCTCAAAGCACAATGCTATTGACTCATACTATCTGTAGCAGATTGCACAGGTTGCCTTAAATTAACTCCTTCTTGCACCGAATCCAAAGTGATATCTTGAGGCAGTGATGAGGTGAGAAAGCACACATCCAAACGTGGCATTTCAAGAATGCAGTAAGTGACCTGAAGGGTGAAAATTCAATCCTCCCCATACCCTCTTCCACCTCAACACTTAGAACAACATCATCCAAGCCAGAACTGGAATAATTTTCATTCTAATACTAAAGTATGCCTTTGAAAAGGTATTTTTAATGCCTGGATCAGTCACTAAAGCCAATTAGCCACTAAGGCCAAGATCCTGACAATCAGCTAATGATTTTGGATGCTTCCCTGTCTTGCGCTTCCTGTATTATGGATATCTGAAAGAGTAATCATTTTGTGCTAAGAACTCTGTGTTATTGAGAATCAAAACCAACTGTCCAGAGAATTTGTGGAGTCTCTATCTTTGGAAGCATTTAAAACCTGGTTGACAAGGTCCTGAGCTGTACTTGTCCTATTTTGAGTAGATGATTGCCAGAGGTACCTTCCAACATCATCTGTTCTGTGAAATAACCTGCATGAAGGATCTTGATCTTAAGATCTACTCTTTTAAAAAAAGCTAAGATTGTCAAAGGAAATTAGTAAGAATACACAAAAGATGGTCATTTTATCAAGCAACACAGTTAAAACAGAGAGACAGCTATACAGTAAAAACTGGGGGTAGATTTTTAATTTTCATTGAGTGTGGATATAATATATTATCAAAAATGGAACATGTGACAAAAGTAACATTTTCTAAAAGTGTACACTGATCTTTGCTCAGACATGAGTAGAATGAACTAAACTTCCACTGCAGGAAAATTTCCCAACACTACAGAACAGGCACTACCTCTTAGATACAGCAACTACCTGCCTAATAGAGAACAGGACATTTTTTTTCAAAAGCACCTTGACCAATAGAACCACTGAGAAATGTCTCAGTGACAAACACCTAGGCCTTGGCTCAAGCTAGTTGCAAGGCTGGAAACCAAATGTTTTAAACATTTAAAATTCCCCAACTCCGTCAGTATCTGTGTGCATCTTTTAGCACCTAAACCACAGCCCTCTCAGGGCAGATCAGCCGTAGAATGCTCTGAGACACCCTGAGGGTGTACACAAAATATAAAACACTTTCCAGCTTAATAATGGATTGATGGCCTAATTTTTTCTAATATGACTTAGCTGCTGCAGATCTCATTTGATCAAGCTGGAATTAGATGAAAATTTGAATGGAGGGAGAAACATTGCGTGCCACAGAACATTAGCATAAGTGTAGGCATTGGTCCAATGAAACTGGCATTGGCCTTTGAGCAAGGAATGCGGCACAGTCTGCTGTACCTAATCAGAAATGCTCAGTCCTCCCTGCACTGGTATACCCTACTGCTCTTGCCCCAACTGCCAGTTCACAGACACACAGAGAGGGACACCTTGTGAGAAGCCTTGAAAGAACACTTGTGAGGCAGGCAAATGGACAAGTAAGAAAGGACTTATTTTTAATGTGTAGAACGAAATGAAGAAATACAAGGAAATGAGTAGATAGCTAGTAAGGCACTGATCTCACACAAAACCCTGAAGAAAACTATGAGTAATTTAAAGCTGATGAATATGATAAACCATTAGTGGGAACAAATGATGGTGCTAACTACGGTCAAGAAAGGTGATCTTGTCTACTGAGTACAATATGAAAAGATACCTGATTATCAAGACAAGTAGTTCAATTTACTTACCTGCAAAACCTGAAAAAAACAGGAAAATGAGATTCACTAAGTCCCTAAATTATGCAAGATGAAAACTTTTTCAAGCTTATATTTAAATCCTGCAAATGCTGTTTTATTCTTAGTTAATGGATAATAGTGTGCTTATATATTTCTTCAAATGTGGTGCCTCTGTCTTTACTTGAAATAGTCTGATCACAGCTTTCCTCTTGCTTATAGAGGCTGAGTGTTGGCTTCTCTTGACTTCAGTGCTTAAAAACAAGCCTCAGTGGACATATCAAGTAAGAAATTTCCATGACAGAGACACAGACATAAATATCATTGTTCAGGTGCTGGTGAGGCACAAGTATAAAACTCTCATCATATACTCAGGAAAGAATGCAAATAAGAATGGGCAGAGAAAGAGGCTATGATTTCATAGTGAGGAATGGCAAAATTACGAGAGGATGCAAAAGAAAGAACAGTCACCTACAGAATGAGAATGGCCTCATGATGGCAATGGAGGGAGATGAACACTGGGAAAAGAGAAGAACTATTAAACTAGGAAACTGATTTGAAAAGAGAACAAATAGATATGAATACAATTGAGGATGCTGAGTTCAGAAATATAAAAGAAACAGCACAAACCAGAAATCAATCCAATTTTCAGTGCAAACTTGATAGGACTTCATGATGCTTTTCTGGATAACCTATCAGATCTTCTACAGTACTACATTTTCAGCTTTTCCCATAAGAATTGAAGAGCATGTCTCTCCTTCTCATGCCTGTCTCATCACTAGTCAACCAAACACATTAGCCACTTTGTCATCAATGCCTTGTGGCAAACCTACAGCTTTTCTTGCAAAAACAGTTAGATCTGGTTTACCTTACTAATCATTTTAGCCCTGAGACTAATGCAGACTCTTGGTAAACTGCAACTTGCACTACCATCCTCTTTGTCCCACATCAGATATCTAATATGTCACTGATCAGGGAAGACTTACTTACTTTAAAAGTAGAAATGGATTCATTTTTCATCAGACTCACCATAGCAGCAAACACCTTATTGATCAACCTGCTAGCATAAGGGCAGCTGCCAGCCTAGGCAAAGGAGATTAGCTCCCAAAATTGCTATTGGCACCTGCCAGGCACTTCTGATACGATGAACAAATCTCAGCTGGGGACCAGCTTAAATAGATAGGAGACACAAGGGATACGGGTACAGAAATAAAGAAGGAACAGTAGTTTCTAATGATAGGGACCCAGAGGAGCAAAGAAGACTATTTAATTTTGAAAAATATTAAAGATCTCCAACTGAAGAAGTTCTCCAAAATCGGAGCCAGCATTCTCGTGCTTTCTCATCCTGTTAACAAAAGCAGTAAACCTCCATGAAGCCATAGGAATGACCTTCTGGTAAGACACAGGAATAGAAGAAGCCCATGACTCCAGTATGTCTCCAGTGGAAGCACAGGAAAGCATAGGAAGGCTCATGTATCAATTTGCTCATGTATCAAATTAGCTTTGGACACGGTTTTATTTGTTAGCACCATCAAAGATGATTCTCTGTCTCTTTCTCATTCATTATTTGCTGGATCTGGATGAGACCCACTCTATAATACAATTTCTCAAAGAAAACACAGTCATACTGGTCAATAAATGTCTGATTAAACTCAAAAAAGCATCTATGTGAACACAGGCACTTATTGAATATTATCTACATCCCTTGTCTCAACATTGTATCTATTTATAGTTCTGACAAGAGGAAGCGATGACTATTTTTACTTCTGCCAATAAAACTACAATAAAACAAGTTTATTTCCATAAAACCTCTCTCAGGTCTCAGTTTTCTTGCACCATCCTGTCCTTCCTCCACACTTCTGAACCACAAGCATAAAGACACTATGAAAGAGAAGTGAATCAACAGAATTGTTAACTTAGCTGCCTTATCAAAAACAAAACTAGCAACAACCAAAACATGGCTTTGTTTCTAAAATTGTTTCTGACAAACTTATCAAGATGTCAGTGTGGTATCTGTGAAGCTGTTTAACTCATTACTTAGTTTGGTGCAACTTCCTCTCACCTTAGTACTGCCTTTCCCAATTCCCTTTCTATTCCATCCTATACCACTGCCATTTTCTATTCTCTTAATTCTGACACAATTCTTTGAGCTATGTATCCCCTGTTCAATGATGGTCTCTGAAATTGTAAGTTAGATGTCTTTCTGACACTCAGTTTTTCCTTGGCTCTTCCCAAGGTTGTGTCTCAGCTAGCTATCCCCAGCAGCTTCCCCCCAGGCCAGTATCTTCAAGGCTCCCATGCTCCTTACACAAGCTGAAGCATGTCCATCAGCTCAGTCACAACCACATTGGATTTATGCTATTAAAAAAAACCAAAAAAGCTGCAGTAATGGTGAAGTCATGTAAAAGTACTGAAAGACAGTGAGTTAACAGAGCACAGATCTGGAATACTCAATTTAGGAACTGCATTTTACAAGTATGCTTACTTTGCCCCTAGTAGACACTTCCAGCCCAAAGCTCAAAAGAGTCCAGGTTCCTTGAAAATTAATGCTGAAGACAAAAATCCCTCTCCAGAAGTTAAACTCTCCTGACTCCCAACTCCTCCCATAAAGAAAGCAAGCAATTCCTGCTCCTTGACTTGCCCACGCATTTCCAAGAAAGTATTTAATTGTGTACTTTAATTGTGTGGGAGCACCATACATCCCTGTATGATAGAATTGTTTAGGTTGGAAAACGCCTCTCAGATCAACCATTAACCCAGCACTGTCAAGACCACCACTAAACCATGCCCTAAGTGGCACAGCCACATGCCTTTTAAATACCTCCAGGCATGGTGACTCCACCATTTCCCTAGGCAGCCTGTTCCAGTGCTTGACAAACCTTTACGTGAAGAAATTTTTCCTGATGTCCAATATAAGCCTTTGCTGGTAGGGTTGTTGTGACCCATGTGCAGGACCTGGCACTTCACCTTGTTAAACCATACATTTGGCCTTGGACCATCAATCCAGCCTGTCCAGATCTCTCTGTGGAGCCTTCCTGCTCTCCAGGAAATCAACACTCCCACCCAACTTGGTGCTGTCTGCAAACTTACCAAGAATGCCCTCAATCCTTTTGTCCAGATCATCAATAAAGGTATTAAACAGAGCTACTACAGATACATATGAGCCTTAGTTATAAAATTCTGACTGCATTACTCTAGTGTCTAATGATTTACAAATATATTCAAAAATATCTTTATTCTAAGACAATATTAGAATACAAATCTCAATACAGAGAAGGGAAGGGGTTAATGAGAAACTGCATCATGATTACTGGAAGTGGTTCAGTTGGTAATTTACTGTACTGATGGGAACTATATTGATTTCTTACAAGTCTTGAGCAAAAGACTATTAGATGGTCCTGTTTTTTAGATGAACATATTCAGCACCTGATGATTTTAATAGGAGGAAATAGTAATAACTTGAATTCCCTTCTGAAATATAAATTCAGGCACAAATCATATTACAGCACTTTTCAAGCGTACTGTAAAATGTGAGACAACCATTTTTAGTGCTCTCAGGAAGGACCCAATAGGACCCACAAAGTAAATTAAGGATAAATGTAAACCTTTAGCAGGCAGTCTATAAATCCACACTGTTTGTTGTATATACATCTGCCAACCTACTTCCTGGACATACAAAATTATATATAATCTACAGCTATATATAAAGATAATACAGACATATAATAATGAGCTCTTATTATATTGCACATCGTATTTTTTAAGAAAAAAACCCAGGACTATTGTTTGTTGGTACCTGTGTGCTAGATTTATGGTCGCCCTATTCAAATAAACAGCCTCAAGGTCTTTCCTGTTCATGATGGAGCAAGTGAATCTGTCAACATCTTTGATTTTATACAACACCAGCAGGATATGTAGTTCTTCAATTCCTAGTTAATATAGGAATTATATGCTCTCTGTGCAACACAGTATGCACTATATATCTGATTTCTTTATTAATTTGGAAAAAAAAAATCACATTAGATCATACCTGCTAGCAAGAGTCCTGTTTATTTATTCATATATTATAATGTACAGCTTCTACACAGAACAGATTAGGAAAGGAAAAGACAATTTGGAAAGCATTAGAACTGACTGAAGTCCTTAAAGCAAACTCAAACAAGAACCTTTCCTGTAACTCCTAATGTCAAACTTTACGAAAATCAGACTTCTTCCAGAAAGAAGGGATCATTTATTACCACAAGAAAAACAACCACACATACATGCACACAAAAAGACCCCAACACTCATTCTTGAAGTGCCCAACCCAAGTGGAACTGGAAAATCCTGGAAATCATACAGAAAACACTCAATTTATAAGCAAAATCTTTCATCGATTTCAAGCATAGAGTCTAGCTGAGGCAGAGCTCATTTTCCCCTCAGCAGTCCTCAGAGCCTGTGCTTTGTACCAGTAGCTGGGAAGCTGTTGAGAACACAGTGTTTTGGCTACTGCTGAGCAGTGCTCCCAGCATCCAGGCTATCTTCCCAAAATTTGCCCCCACACCAGTAGGCTTTAGACAGGCAAAATCTTGGGAGAGGACATAACCAGGACACCTGACACAAACTGACCAAAATTCTATACCATATGACATATGCTCAGATATAAAAGCTAAGAAAAAGGAAGAGGAAGGGAGGGCATTCATTACTTTACAATGTTTGCCTTCCAGAGCAACCACTACATACGTTGAAGTCCTGCTTCCCAGGAAGTGGCCAGATATTGCTTCCTGATGGGAAGGAGAGAATAAAATCTTTGGAGTTTTTCCCTTGCTTGAGCGTCATATTTTATTTTAGTAAACTGCCTATATCTCAGCCTATGAGGTTTTTTCCATCTTACTTTCTTCCCCCGCCTTGCTGACGAGAGGAGTGATAGAGAGGCTTGGGGGGGACCCGGTGTCAAGTGAAGATCAACCCACCACAGTCACACCTCAAAAGGAGATCTTGGGGGCCATCTGACTCATTTTGCTAGGGAAAGCCATCCCTTCTTCCTCCTGATTATTCTAACTGCCATACAGCATTTAGGGAAAAACCTACACAAAGAAGAAGTATTCAAAACATGTTTAATTCATTTTCTGAGTTTATTTTAATGCCAAACTTGTGGGAAGCAAGGAGGACCAACATAATGTGAGCAGACAGCCTACTGTACTGCATTGCGGAAGGTTTGTGGGCCATCAAAGCTCCAGCAGACCAGAATTTGAGAATATACATTTTCTAATAACATTTTCCAATCACTGCTTTGTTTAAAAGAAAAAGAGAAAAATTAAAATTTTATTAAATATTAAAATAAGCATTCATATCCCAATGCTGAGGTACATACAGTATTAAAACACTTCCCAGTCTGTATCCCTAGCTCCCTCCTGTTCCACATTATCTCCAAGCAGCTTTCACTGATGCTTTCTCCCACGTCCATACCAGCTTCATCCTTCATTTTTTTAATAAAAAATGAAATTGAGAAAGGCTTTGTGTTAATATTCATGAGGTTAATAATTCATACTAATAAAAATGGAAAATTAAAAGCAACATATTCATAGGTTAAGCACTGTAGAGTGCTTCAACTCTCCTAACCTAAAAGAGGAACTAGCCATATCTCTCCAGATGAAATTTTTGTTCTAGCATTTCTCTTTCTGGGCTTTAATTAGAAGTCTGGCACCTGTCAAGCTGCCCACACGCCTCTGATGGGCCTTGAACTTACTGTCTATGCTGTCCATTTTATAACCTAGGGAAAGATAATTTTCCTGTTGTAAAAGTTACCTCTACTTGATTATTTGCAGTCTTACAGACACAGGCACTAATCAATCTGTTGCTGAATTGTTGGCTCAGTAGTACACCAAACTTTGCAGAGCTCCTTTGCATTTCTTTCAGCCTTTATTACCATAGCTGTGAGGAGAATCAGGACATAAGGATTTTACTTTGTTGGTCTATTGGTCTTGGTCTCCTATTTAATAGTTATACTTTACTCTTGGCAAATGACAACAGTAATTTTGAATCAGAAAAAACCCAGATACCTAAGAAATACATTATTGTACCTAGTTTTTAAGCAACTCATCCCTGTAACAGAATCCAAACCTTATTTTTTAAAATTCTGTCTTCTGTACCCCAAGCATTTGGCTTAACAATAATAATAATATTAATAATAATGATAAAACACTAATGTGCAGGAGTATTACCAGAGGCTGCAGCCTAGCATTGTGGTTCAAACAGAACACGCAGCCCAGTCCCTGGCTCTAGCTTTGGTCTCACTCTCCCAAGCAAAAATAATAGCTCATTTTCCACTACAAAGTGCAGGAAAGTGCGCACTACAAAGTGGTGTGACCTTTTTTATAAAAATAACTGCTATAGCTAGGAGCAAGGGAGCTCTTCCAAAAAGAGAGAGGCAGCTCATCTTCAAACTACCAGCAAAATGTGCCAAGGCCCACTTTCTGCTTCAGGCCAGGGGCCGGCCCCAGCCCTCCCGAGGTGAAGCTGCACTGACCTTGGTGTGATGCACTTGGGAATCTCTATGCAAGGTGCAAGGGCTCCAACCTCTGTCAGCTTCCAGCCTCTTTCCAAGAGCAGACACAGAGAACCCTCCACCCCTCCATTTCCTGCATGCTAGAGAAAGGGCCAGCGTTCCAGGGAGATCAATAATTTGGAGGCAGTATTTGAAAGCCCTCAGCCTGAAGGGGAAGCCAGACTTATTTTCCCTTCTGCTTTTCTGCTCAAGACTGGGACAATTTTGGGCAGGTATAAAAAAGCAACTGCAGGCGCTGAGGTAAATTCATGGCTAAAATAAAAAGGGAAATAGGATGTTCTGGTGCCTCCAGGCTTTTTCAGAAACCACACAAGGGACTATTCTGGATGATAATTTAGGAATTCACTTTTCAATCCAGAGCATCATATCTAGGTCCTGAGTTAGGCATAATGGGATCTGTGTGTGTGTTACTCTGGCTGTTCAGCAGCTGATGTCAAAAAAAGAGCTTAGGAGCAAAGCGAGACCATAACAACGCTTGCCCAAATACTCTGTCATTCTCCAAAAGCTTGTAATTTAGCGACTAATTAACAAAATCAGAGTTGGCTAAGTTTAGCTACAGTTGAGCCTAAGGTCAGTGGATGGTTTCCAGTGACTACAGCAATAGAGCTGTTTGTGAGAGGAATCTCACCTACATTCTAAAATGGCAGAATAATACTGCCATTTCCAATGTGATTTGATCTAGCAGGAAGGGCAAAACAAGAAAAAAGTGCTGCAAGGTAAACCCAAACTAATTCAAATGAGACACTGGTTAAATGATGAGGCTAATTCACAATCAGAGCCACCTAGCAGTGAAATGGTTCTCAGGTGCTTGTGGTCTTGAAATGGAGGTTTTGGTAAAGACTGTTCAGAGGAGCTCAGGTTATTGGGGTCTGCACAAGAGGGAGGCAGCAGTACTGCAGGGCTCTTTATCTCTGCATGAGATCCAACATTTGAAAAGGCCTTGGGAAAAAAGTGTGGGAAAGTGTAAAAGGAAGAAAAGGAAATTTATATAAATCAAACAAGTACCAGTAAACTCCCAAATCTCAGGTAATATCGGGAGTGCGGGGGGGGGGCAGTTTGCTTTATATTATATTGTTTTTCAGATAGCTTCAGTGGGTTTTCTTTCTACTACAAATTAAATTTTTCCTTTCAGAGAGAACAGTAAACATTAAATCACTGTATTATGTTTGAATTTCAGTTACACCTTGTTTTTAAGAAAGAGTTTATGGAGAGGACACATTTGAATGCGTGACATGATCCATCTTTAAGTCTTTCTTTAAAGAGGCACTGAGTTGAACAAACACTAATCAACCAGTAAAATCAGATTAGAGAAAAAGCAACAACTACGGCTAGTGAATGTATTATAACCCATATCGGCAATTTGCCTATAATAATTTATATAGAGGAAAAGACTGGAAACTATAATCACAGAAATTTACTACAGTAATACTATAGACTAACCCTCTAAGCAGACCCAAAGAGCAGATGTCATACTGTTTAAGCACACTGCTTTTACTCACAGAATATGCATTAGGAACCAGTGACACACGGGTTAAGTGCAGGGCAAGACACAACTGATGCAAAGAGGGACTATTCTGACAGGTTGAATGAAGATGCTTTCACTCATATGAGAGCTCAGACACAAATGTGCAAAATCATTTTTCCACTGGTTGACACACACACATACAAAAAACAGAGAGAAGAAAAACATTTTCAGCCTGGCAAAACTTTCCTAAACCACAAGAGTCTAGAGAATGTTTTCTGAGTACTAACACTGAACCACAAATTGAATCCTCAGTCAAGTACTAAATTGTTTATCTTCATCTCCATTCGTTAGCTTGCACTCAGTCTTCAATACAAAAGAGAAATCATTTTAGGGTTAGTTTCAAATGTGATTTTGGTTATGCACAAAACACAATTTCTTGTTTCTATGTTATAAATAAACATTTAGGCTTAACTCTCTTTCCTGGGTTGTAGACGCATGTCTTGTAAAACTCCAGCAAGCAGCAATATTCACACAAGAGCTGAATAGCAGAAATACAAACCAAAAAAGGCAACAAGAGATACTAAAAAATTATTTACTTCATCTTCCAGTGTATAATTAAAATTCTAAATCAAATATCCAGATATTTAAATACTCTTCACACAGTTCATTTATATTTCTTTGTAATGTTCTCCTTTGAGTCATCTTTGTGATACACTTTTTGCTTGGTTTTCCTCACCAGTTTTTTTCTGTTTTCTTCCCACTGGAAGAAGTTCTTTTCTGCAGTTTTCTCAGACTGCAAAGCTTCCCTGGTTAAGCCATATGTGAGCACTGACAGTATGAATTCCTGTCAATACCCCTGAATTAAATCAGCTGGATGGTAAGTAGGATCACAGCTGTCTATAGATTGAAGTATCAATTACAAATCCTTTGGCACGGTTGCATAAGAAGCTGATCTAAATTAAGTTATTTCTAGCCTGCTCCCAAGCAATTCTCTGGTGACCTTTGAAGATGGGCAAGCCAAGATCCTTTCTGCAACATACAGCAAGACATGGGCACTCCCAGTCATGGCCTCAAGACCTTTTATCTGCTCTCAGCAGCCATGTCCTACTTAAAAAATAAGGATGAGATCACATCAGATCCATTCATAATGGTGTAAGAAACCTTTTTTTATTCAGTGAGAAAGAAAAGGACCTGGGATCCTGGTGAATTCCAAGCTGAATGTAAGCAGGCAACGTGCCTTTTCAACAAAGAAGGCCAGCAGTTTCCTGGGCTGCAGTAGGATACAGCATTTCCAGCAGGTCAGAGGAGGTGATCCTTTGCTTCTACTTGACTCTGATGAGGCCACATCTGGAATACTGCATCTTGTTCTGGAATCCTCAGTACAAGACAGACATACTCGAGCAAGCACAGCAAACGACCACAAAGATGATTAATAGATTAGAGCATTTGTAAGATAAGGAAAGGCTGAGAGAGTTGAGATTGCTCAGCGAAGAGAAGGCTCAGGGGGAGCTTTCCAACATGTCTAAACACCTGATAGAAGGAATAAAGAGACAATGGCCACAAACTGAAACACAGGAAATTCTGTGTAAATGTAATGAACCTTTCTGGATTGTGCTTGAACACTGGAACAAATGTTCAGAAAAGTTGCAGAGTTTCCATTCTCGGAGATACAACTGACAAGACACAGCCCTGGACAACCTGCTCTAGCTGGCCCTACCTTGAGCAGGAGGTTGGACAAGATGATCTTCAGAGGTGCCTTCTAACCACAGTAACTGTGATTCTATCCCATGAAGGTACAGAGAAGCAAATCAGGCTGCCTGAACTTAACAGAGTTAGCAAAGCCACAGCAGGTATTGAATACAAGAGTCTTACATAATTTGCATATCAATGTATTTGCTTGAAATGTGCAAACCAAGGAGTCAGGTAAAAAAATACCTACCTACTTGGAACCTCCCTCAAAATTGTTTAGATACAAGTGTATACCACCTGCAAAAAACCTCAAAAAATTTATAATTTAGATTAGGGTTAGTAGCAGCATTCTGACACTGGATTTCTCTAAAGGAAATGCTATATGTAGCAAGGTTAGAAAGGCAGAAGCATGGGGTCTATTAGGCTTGTAAAACATGGGGTATTTTTCAGCCCTTTGAAGCTCACCTGTTGTCACACATTCTGAAAAGAAGATGTTCCAAGAACATCCATTCTCCACTGCTGTCCATTCTATTAAATTTACCAATTCCATCAAGGTCCAGGTGCTGGAACTCAGTTGTTTGTACTATCAAATCACCCCCGAGATTTCATGAGATTATATTGGCCTGGGCCACTTAACAGCTCCTCATAAACTTACAGGTATATTTCAGGAATGAGCAGAGACTGAGGGCTATTTCCCACAGAAGAGTAAGAACCCCTAGCAGCATGGGCACAAGTTGTCATAATTCCTTACTAATTAGCCTCAGTGTCAAATGCTGTTTGAGGAAACACCACTGACATCAACATGGCAATATTACAGAGCCACAAGTTCTCTTGGCAAAACCCAACCAGCTCTACCAACATAATACATCTGCTGTGTAAGGGCCTGTTCAATCTTAAAAGACAAGAAGACTTCCAGGATTCATTCACTCTTCCTGAAAAGTAAAAGCATAAGCTGGTTTCTCAGAAATCAGAAGAGTCAGAGGAAAGACAAAATTATTTCTTTCCTCATGAAATCTATATGTCCATTGGCACAAGCGAGAGCAGCTGGAAAGGATTTCCTCTGCCGTTTCTTACTTGTTCTAAACTTTTAAATTACGTGCTTCTTTCAACAGTGAAAATTATGAAAAGCAATGAGAAAGAGGTGTCTGGTTAAGTTTTTAATGACTATGGCAATTTTATTTAGATTTAACTTTCACTTCTAGGCATTTTATGGATTCTGCTGGCTTTAGGCCTTGTCTCAGGTCTTACTTTATGAGTAAGTTGTTCCAACATTTTCAAACACCGGAAATGAGAAGGAGAAAGAGAAGAGGTGTAAATGACTGGGATACTGTGTTTGAGGAAAGCAACACATTTCTTCAAGGAATGCTGCTTCTGTGAAATCCTGTAAGAGACAATGTGTGAAAAAGAGCCCAAAAAGCAGTAATGCCAAGTCCAATTTTGGATTACTTCTGAAGGGCAACATGCTGCATATCACATTGCACAAGTCAGAAGAGCTGTCAAGGATTTTTACACATATATTCTGCCTGATTCACAGGGACCATTAATTATAGTTGTAGGGTATGCCTGTGTCAGTTCACTTGTAATTCTTGCAAGACCCTTAATGTCTTCTGCAATCCTGACCTCTAAGCCAGTACTGTTTCTCAAGCACTGACAGGACACATGGAAAAAATGCTATTGGTCTCCTCCCACTCACAAGTACAATTAGACCACTGGCACAGTCACCACAGGAACAGCTTTACAGCAAGGGCAATAAAAGAGCTGAGATAGGAATACTGACAAAAATCTGTCACTTCTAAAGACAGTTACAAGGTTTTGGTCTTTACCTAAGCACAGTAATTAATGGGATATGATTCCAGACTTCGGATAAACACTAACTATGTGATCAAAGTAAATCACTTTCCTACAGCTCCACAGACTGAACACCTCCTGCAAAGTAACTTCCCCAGTATTGGAAAGCACCTCCCCTTTGTTAGCCAAGAGCCTCCTGTTGTTACAGAGTGACTGGGTAGTGGCAGAGCTACTACAGGACTGCGGTACAAGACAAGAAAACTACTCTGCTGTCACAAAAGTAGTCAATATGAAAACAGCTCCTAATGGTTTGTTGCGTCAGTGTTCCTGAATGGTACAAAGAAACATTGCCACTTCCCACTCTTAATTTTTAGATTCACCACAGATATTTTCATTAAGCTTTAAAGCACCACTGCACTCTGACCACTGCAAAAGTTTTATTTGAAGAAGTAATGGAAGAGATTAAAAAGTGCCACAATGCTGGGACTTTAGAAAGGCCCTGACTTACACACACACACATGCTGACAACAAGAACATTTGCATCTACAGAGAGAGGAGCATCTCCTGAGATGAGTCTGGACTTGCAGCATTCTGGGACTGCCAGCCATTCAATGCATTCCCCAAGTTTGCAAAACCTTTCACTGAATCCTTGCCCAGAAAAGAGAATCAATTCAAGTCTGCCATAAGAAGTCCCATAACAATCAGGGAAAATAGCTTTTTAGAGAGCAGCTAACCAGGCTCTTAACATAGAAACGTTTCTTGCTGTGACTGACTTCCGCAATGCAATCGAGAATTTTCTGAAAGCAAGAGACCTGCACTTCAATATACAGTATCAGATCATCTCAGTTACATGAAACAGCCACTATGAAATGAAGTGATTTTAAAAAGAGAGACTCCTGTTTCAAATCCAGGAGGTGTTAATGGGAAATCCATATTCTTAGATAAGAAATTTTACTTGTGTGATAGAGTAAAATGTTGCTCCATATATACTGTCATGGTTTAACCCAAGCTGGCAGCTCAGTATCATGCAGCCACAGGATGGCGAAGAGAACAAGGGAAGGAAAAAACCTCATAGGTTGAGACAAGAATAGTTTATAATTGAAACAAAGTAAAATATAGTAATACTAATGATAGTAAAATATACTGCTACTACTGCTGATGATAATACTTGTAACAGGAAAAAATAAAACCCAGGAAAACAGCACATGTTCAGTACAGTTGCTCTCCACTCGCTGACCAGTGACCACCTCATCCCCTAGCAGCAATTGGCCCCTCCTGGCCAATTTCCCCAGTTTATATACTGGACATGATGTTCTATGGTATGGAACATCCCTTTGGTCAGTTCATGGCTGTCCTGGCCTTGCTCCCTCCCATCTTCTTCTGCAGATCCTTAGGGGCAGAACTTGAGAAAGTCCTTGACTTGGGGCAAGCATTGCTAAGCAACAACCAAAACATCAGCGTGTTACCAACATTACCCTCACATAAAACCAATCACAGCAATGTACCAGTGACTAAAAAGAAAATGAACTTCATCCAAGCCAAAACCAGGACAACACTAACCTAGCTGAGTGTGAACTCATACAAAATGCTACTCATAATTGAAGCATTGACATTCTCATTCATATTGTACAGCTTCAATATTAATGAACTGTTACATACAAAGTTATTTTCACATAATTCTTGTTCTCTGTTTGTTATAGGGCCTGTTTGGATATTATGACAGTTGTGCTTCAAAACAAAAAGAGAAGAGTATGAAGCCATCAAATGACATCATAATATCCTGACAATGACGTGTCAGGATATTATTTACTATTTTTAATAATTAAACTTCAATAGTTGTTTACATTAAAACATTTTTATTGCAGAATCCTAAGGCTGTCCAAAGCTAGAACAGCCTTTGCTTAAGGAGGATAAATTATTTCTCTATCAGTTACATTTCCATCTCCTCATACTGATTCTACAATGAAAAAAAGCACGTGAGCTGTGTCCAGTGCCTTTCTAAAGGACCTTTAAATCAGGTAATTCTGTTATTTTTTATCTTTTATTAGTACTTTTTGATTGTGGTAAAAACCCACATAGTGGACAGACAAGTATAACTTTTCTGAGCTTTCTTATCACCCTAAAAGAAGAACAAAGAATTTGCATCACCTCTAAGTGCTACAGTCAGTACAGGGGTGGTGTGGCAGGAAGGCTGAAAGTATATAATTTCTCCTTCCATTAAGTTCTATTTCTACATAGCCTTAAATATTTACAGGAATTGGAAATGTGATTGGTTGAGGTAGAGAGCTAGAGTCCAGGTTTTTCTTGTTTCTTGTTCTAACTTGGGCTCACTAAAGATTTCTATGGCTCCACATGCTTCAGCAGCTCATGGGTTTGGGTAAGAGTTATATTATTCACACCACCACAAGGTCTGAAAGCAATATGGCACCTCTAACAAGAGATGCAGAAGATTTTTACAGAATCACATCTCTGATGGTATTGTTGAGAGGCAATAGGCAATACAATATAGTTTGACCACAGCTATTCCATTTTACAAAGGCAGAGAGAGCCCTGGCTGCCTCCTTGCTTGCAACCTGCCTGACTCCTGACTTTATAGCTCTGTGAAACTTCTGCCTGACACCTGGCAAAGATAAAGCTCCCCTCTCCAGGGGTCAATTACACTGAGTATTTCCAGTACATGACCACAATACAGTTGCCTGAGGCATGACTGGGGACCAATCAGGACAAAGATACGTGATCACCCCACAAACTTGAACTGCATGGGGTGGTCATGGTTGCACACTAATATTTAAAACTGGAGATGAAACCCTGCCTGAATGCCCCTGGAGCAGGAGCGAACACATCAGTCTCTACTGAGCTACTGCATTACTGGCTATATGAGTTATAAGGAACTACTCAGAACACCTAGTGTGCTTTCAAGAATTGCAAGAGGATACAAGGACATCTATCTATCTACAAGGACATCCTCCTTTGTGGAGGGCAAATCCAACCCACTTCTAAGTTAACCCACTTCCAATGTAGTTTGACAACCACATGACACACAAAGCTTAGAGTCACAGGGCTTGTTAGTGCAAAATGATTTGAAGTTGAGTCAAACTCATTTGTAGTCCATGTTGGGCCACTGCAGTTCCAATCAGTTTAAGGACTGCTCAACAACCTCCTTCAGAGGACAGTTACATGACTCGTCACTGTGGATTGCATTAAACAAAACAAGTTCAATATTCCAGCTATGATTTTGGTCCAAGGTCAAATTTGGCAACTTCACTTTTCTGCACTTGAGAAAGCCATTAATTATTGAAAACCAGCAAGCTGCATGTTTGGTTTTTTAAATCACATATCAGTCCAGAATTAGCAAGTCCTCAAATTCTTTGGGAAATCTGTTTAATCGTTTTGATATATTTTTGAGAGATTGTATCAAAAGACACTGCTTCCCACAGTCTCTCACTACCAATTATAACTGCAGGTTTGTACAAGGGAGTGTTTCAGACTACAATTGTTTATACTATTCTTTTACTGTGGGTAATTCATTGAAGTACAGAATAGATCCAGCACATCAAAGCTTTTGCTATACAAAAGTGTTAATGGCACTGCAGTTTACAGCGTTTTTCTGCCAGATGGATGATCACATTGGTGTAACAGTTCCCAGCAATTCTTGCAAGTCAGCAATAGACTGCTCAAGATTTAGTGGATGCTGTTTAGCTAGAGCTTGCTTACATAGAGAGTATGCAAATACTTGCTTACTACTGAAGGATTCACTCAGATGGAATGTAGAAAAACCATATTCTACTCTGCTTTATATTTTCAAGAGTACTATGATGAAAAAGAGATAAAGTTTCCATCTTTTTCTGTAAGATGTATTCTGGCATCTGGTGTTCCAGAACAAGCAATAAATGCTCAGATACTGTAATTGTTATTTTACTGACAACTAACTATCTCTCTAATAAAGGAGAAAAACAAACAAACAGAGAGTCAGCCCTGAAGCACACCTGGTGAAAATAAACAGTCTGTCAGGGAAATGAAAGCCAGGCATCATTCATCAAATTCAACAAAACAAAAAGGCTCTGTGAGCTCTTCAGAAGTGGTGTCTCTGAAGGTCAGAACTGTATTGCAACAGTAGGGATCTGTAAGTAAATACTGTTAAATTCTTCAAAGCTAACTTCCATCAGTGTTGACAGAAATATCTCAGTCTGTGGTTATTCAGTCTGTAGAAGAGAAGGCTCCAGGGAGTCCTTATTGCTGCCTTTCAGTATTTAAAGGGGACCTGTAAGAAAGATGGGGTCAAACATTTTAGTGAGGCCTGTTTTTTAACCTGAAAGAGGATAGACTCAGAGCAGATATAAGGAAGACCTTTTTTCAGTGAGGGTGGTGAAACAGTGGAACAGGTTGCCCAGAGAGGCTGTAGATGCCCCATGTCTGGGAACATTCAAGGTCAAGGCTGAACAGAGCTTTGAGCAACTTGATCTAGTTGAAGGTGTCCCTGGTCATGGTGGGGGAAGGGGGGGGATGGAGTTGGACTTTTGGGATCCTTATGGGATGACCTTTAAGGGAGTCTTGCGACCAAAACCATTGTATGAATCAAGCACCACAAACCTGGATCATGTATGAAAAGTGAAAGAGACTCACAGGAGCATTTCAGTTGCATTTTCTGCTCATTCAGGGCATTTTTCTGGACATAAGAGTATTTGTGCCATCAACTAACCCAGAAAATAAATTTTTAAACTACAATATTAATCAATAGTAATTAAAAAACCAAGCCCAAGGGGCACACAGTTTTCTTACTCATCAGCCTGATGGTTTTTGTTTGTGTTTTGTTTGACTTTTTTTTTAATACTCTTATTACTCCCTTCCATCTTTAAATGTTCCTCTCTTCTAGTACAAAACACAGTACCACCAGCACATGCAAAGTCAATGTTAAAGCTGCACTGCTTAGATCTCAGAAATCAGGAAATGACAGCTTTCAGGTTCCATGTCCTTTATATATACATACTACCACAAAGATTTGGGCTATGTGTTCAAATAGAGGTTGCTCAAACATGAGTTACCCTACACTGTGCAAGACTGTGAACACAAAACTGTCGGAAGGCAAGGAGGGTATTAGGAGGAAATATGCTTGTCTTGTATTCACACTCCTCCCTAAGCATTACCTTTAGACAACAAGAGGATCCTAGGCTGGATACATCTTCAGAACACTCATAACTGATGTAGCACACTCATAACTACAGCTACATCACTGCTTTAAAGATGCACATAGAACAGATTTGAAAACCATGTGTACTTAGTTTGAGAGAGAATCCATGAAAATCATTACACATAGAAAATGCACATACAACATATTATGCATAAGAAATAAAAGTTACTGCTAATTATTTTCTATATAATGAATGATAGTGTATTTCTAGTTTGAAAAATTCATTTTAAAATAAAGCAATATAAGAAGAAAATGAAAGCTTCCATAAAAGTATACTCTTCATCCACAGAATAGCAGCAGTCCCTCTAAACACACATTCCCTTTACAGACAGAAATGTGCAATGCAGCCAAATAGAGAGACTTGTAACAATGAGCCATTGCATATATTCCTTACAAAGGAGACCAAATACATGTTTTGGTACACACATACAGCACAGGTATCAATGACTATGATTATAGCTGCTTGATACCTTTCATAATCATCAAGTGTTGCTGAACCTCAACCACTGAGGCTAAAAATTTCCATGTCAGTTATTTTGCATCATACTGATTCTTTAGGCTTAATTGTTGTTACCAAAATTTCAATGATTTTCAATGCAAGATCAGGGAAAATACTTGCAGTTCAGTTAAAAGAATTAAGTAACTGTTGGGAAGAAGAAAAATACCCCACAGTTTCTAACTGGAAAGCACAACTTGATAGCAAGCCTTTGTGCCAACATGCTGTCTTCATGAAGATCAACGTAAATTTGTTCATGTAAGAACCTTCAAAGCACTTCAGTCTGCAACCACTCAACAGACCCACTCAAAGAGTCATTTCAAGAGACTGTGAATGCTCCTGTCCTAGGCTTAGGACAGAGTCATCCAAGCCAGGTAGTGCCTTTGTGGAGCTGGATACAATGAGAGAACTATCATTCCTGCACTTCTAAAGGTTTTCACCACTGGAAAGGAAGACCGTTCAACAGAAGGACAAAATGTCTCAAAACAGAAGGAAAAAGAGACTAAGTCTAGGACAAACCAACACTGGAAAGTCTCAGCTAGGTATGACCCAAACGGGACTGAATTTGCAATGCTTTGAATGGACATTAATCAGTACCTGAAACAGAGGACTCTCAATACTTCCTCTACTGTCAGCCAGCTGCTGTGAAATTCACTGGCAAATTAAAACCCTCATTGTCCTCCAGTGACTTGTTCCTGTAGAAGATTAGAAACCATCACCTACATCTCTAATCAACTGTAAGCAGTCAGGGACAGCTCCACTGAATTCGGCTCTGATGACGAGCAATGTGGGAATCTATGCAGTTCAACATTTTGAGTTAAAGCTGCAGTCTGCAGGTCCATATGCATAGAAGAATGTATTCCTCCACTGCAGTGTCACGAACCATTGCCTCAAAGCTCCACCTCACTCACAGCCCAGAAAGAAGACTGCTCATGAATACTCCATATGATCCTTCACTAGCCTGAGAGCTGTGCTTAGGCAAAGCTGTTCCATGCTGCAGCAGTGCAGATGTAAAAATTACAAGGTCCAGGAAATTAGACTCAGATGATTCAGTTTCTCTTTGAAACATGTGTGCAGTAGTTTAAGATTCAGCCTCATTAAAAAAAAAGAATAAAAAAGAAAAAAGAAAAAAAAAAGTCTTGTGCAGTCTTATGGACAATATTCTCTGACCTGAGCAGGTAACTGTTTCTGCTTTTGCTAAAGAAAATCATGCACCAATGTAAAATCTCCTGAAAGCCTATAGTCTTTTCTGAATTACTTTTCTGAATGGACATCAGATAACACCTGAACTTCCCCACCTGACTCCCTTAAGAGCTTTTGTAAAATCTCGAACCCTGAGATTATTTAGTCTATTTAAACCCAAAGAAGTCATAAACCCAGAAGAAAAGCAAGGGCATTTGCACAAATAGAATATACTCTTGCCTAAAAATGTAACACACACAGCCAGTGTGAACCTTGCTTTCTGTCAGATTGATGTGATGTCTGCACTTTGCAGCTCTAAGTCCCATCCCAGCAACACAGTTAGGACAGCAAACCTTATGGCACTACTGTATGTAGCATATGGAGGCCAAAGATAGTTCCATGGCTAAACTCCTTCTATTGATGTGATCCAGGCTGCATCAGTTGATGGCCACACATTTCTGAACTGGAAAAAATAATTAAAGAGTTGCGCTTTCAGAAGAAATGGTCTTCAGTAGTTATTTTTCATTATCATTATTAGCACAGTGCAAGAGCCACTCTTGAAGTGACAAATGTAAAGAAATTCCCAGGTACCAGCTCAAGAAGTTAGTCTCCTACCAGACTGCAGGTTCTGGTACCTGTCCCAGCAAAAGAGCATCACATGCAGCTTCAGCAACAAATGTTTATCTGCTGTAAGAAGAATGTGTACATAGACATGGAAAACAGATGGTGTTAACAGGCTATGTGGGGAATCTTGTACAGAAATGATGCCTAAGAAGAGAATTAAAGGAATGGCAGGTATGTGAGCATGCATCAGCATCCAACTGGGCTCGCAAGAAATGTGTAATAGATTGTTTACAGACATCATCTTTGCACATCACATTTGGAACATTTGCAAAATGCAAATCAGACGGGAATTCAAAGAGAAGACAAACAAGAACTTCAGATCTCAGATTTTGATTTTCCATACTATGTGTATGTAGTCTAGCTTGCTCTCTGGTCAAACACAAAAATATAAGAGATTTGAACCATATGAGAGAGCTGTCAGGAAAATACCATATAGTTTCCCAAGTACAAATACTTATTCCAAACGTGATGTTACAACAGGGCTATATCTAGTAGCATGAAGGACTGCTCACATTCAGCTTGAAGTGGGAATGCCTGTATACCAGAAGTTTTACCCTAGACCTAGTCTGACATACTGATTGAACGAGTAGGAAGAAACACGTGTAGAGCATAGGAGGAACAACGGTAGATCGTTTTACCTGTAGTTTTGCTAACTGGCTTCTCCTGCTATGTTGGGTGCCTAATTCAAGGCTCACATGAGCTTCTGAGGGGTGTTTGCTTCTAAAGGTGTAGACTCTCAAGAAGCAGGAAAATAAAACTGCAAATAGAAATCATCCCCTACCCAAATTCACACAATGAGGTTGCAGAGTGTACTGGAATCTACAGACTGCAGCTATTTCTGCTCAAGGACCACTATGACCATGCAGCCTGGGTACTGCATGTGCACATGCTTACCGTGTATTTTTCCACCCACTTTTTCTCACCTTTTGAAAACTTGAATTTGTCAAAGTCTATCCTTTTTTCTAGTCAGTACTTCCACTGCTGAGTGACCTGCAAAGCCAGGATTCATTTTCCGATTACTGAATCACTCAAGCTTCCAATTTCAGCTTCTGAACACACACTGTTGTCCTGCTAAGTCCCTATATCCAGTTATCAAGTCACCTATGAACCTTCCTTTCAGTAGCTTCATCTCTTGTAACATGACAACACAAGGCTCACCTTCCAGGCTTGGAAAAAGGCTGTGCTCTGCTTTCTATCTACTTCTACACTACTCTTAGAATTAAAACATCACAACTGGACACAGCATCCTTGTAGATTTAAGCAGCCTGACATGTGTATGCTACAATCCCTGCTATTCAATGCAACTTTTATAACAAGAGATTACATTAGTCCCATTAGCTTTTCATTTAGAGTACATGTAACATGTCTACCTGCACTAACTCCCAACTCATTTTCTTCCTTGACTGCCTGCTTTCCAAGGGAGAAGAGGCTGTACCTGCGGGATGAAGGGGTTTTTTATATACCGTGCTACATTTGGCTTAATAAAACAAATTTTCTCAGAACCATTTAGCTGGATTATTTATACCACACCTGTACCATTAACGTGCCCTGCTGACTGTTTGCTACCACATCAACTGCTACGCTTAGGCAACCAACACAGAAAGGCTGAACGATGCTGCACAACCAGCTAAACCAGGGGACACCAATAACGGCCCTTTTCATTAGTGTCTCCCTACTGCATACAGGCATCTGTCAATGAAGCAGCCTCATTCCAGCATGCAGCATACGGAATTAAAAGGCACATGTTTAATTAAGATGTCATGTGATCCTAAGCTGTATGCTTTCGGGGCAAAAAAAGGTACTGTATTCTGCATGGTAGCTGTTAAAAACTAAACTTGTACCCTTTCCAACAGAAAAAAAAAAAAAACAACCGAAAGAAACAAAAATGTATCAGGTTAGTTTGACAGGCTGAGCATCAAGATAACTGGTATTACCTATACAATGCAATTCTTTGTTGACAGAAGCCCAAATTAACTGTTCCATTCTTTTGACAGAATTGGTGAGAGGCTAATAGGTCTGTAGTTCCTTGTGTTGAGAGTAATAAACAAATCGCAGACCGTCATTTATTAACAGAAAGAAGCTTTTTCCATGAGAGAGACTTAGAATGAGTCGCTATGATGTGGGTCTGCATATGGCTTAATGTGACATAAAAAAGGACTGCACACATCTGTGAATGGCAAATTCAGCAGCAGATTAGCCTAGGATAATGGTTACAGGTGACATTCATCACAATCAAGCTGTCTTTTGTTTGATTTTGATAAGCCAATATATGACAAGCTTTATCTATATGTGTATAGCATCCATAAACCAATGGACACAAGCAATTCGCACGGCAATTCAACTAGAGCCTGACAGTGGATTGGATTACAGTACTTCATAGGTTTGATACGTTCATAACAGATTGTCACATTCCTGGCATTTCTCCAGACAGTGTTTATACTTAAAAACAGCAACAAAAAATTGGAACACGCACCAAACATTTCCTTATAGGCCATTTGGGATCATTGCACATTTGGCACTCTTTTTTGAATAACCTTATTAATCCATCTTCAGGTTCTGAGATATTATATCTAGATCAAGAACAAGTACTGTACGATAAAAGCTACACAGCCTATGGAAAATAAACATCAAAAAGTATACCTTCAAAGTTATAGTCAAGGAAAACCTTGATTAAATAGTACAACTGTGACCACATTCAAAACCCAATTGGACACACTCCTGGACAATCTGTTCTAGTGGAACCTGCTTGAGCAGGAGGATTGGACTAGATGTTTCAAAAGGACACTTCTAACCAAAATAGTTACAGGATCTGGTGATTTTGACCTGCAAACAGGTAAATCATCTCAATTCAGCAATTCCCTGCACTCAACAGAACCCGCAGGGAAACTGACTGGGGTTTATACACATAAACTTGTTTTATGGATCAAACATTTTAGTAAATGTCCTCCCTGTAATCATAGCACAGTGTCACCAGGCCCTGTGCAATGCAGGTGCCCTGTCAGTACAGCTGACAGGACTGGGATTACATTGACAGCTTGTCTCAAACACATGGCACACTGACAAAAGATACACATTTCCTCAAGGGCATCATTGTTCAGCATTTCACAAAACAGAACAAAACCTCAAATTCCCCTTGGGAGAGCATTTGGATTTTTTATTCAGTGATTAAGAAGCAACACTTTTGTCTGTGGAACTTGGCGGCATCTCTTTACCAACGTGGCAGACAAGAATTGCTCATGCTTCAAGCAGAAATACTGGGAAGCAGAGTAAGGTCTGCACAGCCTGATGGGTTGCAGGCTCTTGAGATTATGAAAACTTCTGTGGGACAGCTCAGGTTTTGACATGATTTTTTGGTTTTTTGGGTGTTTTTTAAATTTATTTGCGTTTGTTTGGGGATTTTTCCCCCCATCCTTTTCTGCAGGGTTAAAAGACTAAAATCAAGGCTAAAGAAAGACTAAAATCCACAGCAGACTGCAGCAACTGAGGAAAAGAGCACCTTATTTTCAGCAGGAACATAGCTATCAAATATAAGCACTCACATATTGGATTATGTTAGATAGTAGCTGTAGTTAACAACAGGCCATCAGAATAAGAGTCCCTCAAGTTTTATCTGAGGAGTGTTGATTGCTCTATAGCAAGAATTTGCCTCTAGTAAGTATTTTGGGGCTCAGTAACATTAATGAAACCTCAGGGGAGGGAAGACTATTTTGTTGTGTTTTTTTTTAAGCAGTCACATCTTTAGTTCACCTTGTCAAAAAGATTCATGGATAAATCCACATGTACATGCTTCAGGCCAAAATGGCTTATTAAAATCCTAAGGCTTTGTCAGTAGACCCACATTTGTAAGTATGGGGTTTCGCTTCACAGATAACAGAATCAATTAAAAGATACAAGTTTCTCATAGTTGATTCCTCTTTTTGAGCAGCAAGCATTTGTCTGGATGCATATAGACAGACAGGAAGCCTTCTTCTGCATCAGTTCAGTGCTGGTCACCACTAGGATCTGAGGAATCAGATAAATACTTCACAGGGTGTGCAGATCCTTGCTGGGTGAAGGAATGAAAATCAATTCCTGAATGCAGTAAGGGCTTGGATAGAATCCAGCCTCTTCTTTTTTTATCTTTTCTTTTTCTCATTCCAAGAGCTCCTTCCACAGAATTCACAGGAAAATTCTGGAGCTGGGTCCTTACATCTTTGCTGAAGTGCCAGGTATTTGTGACCTCCCTGCACTGTGCATTCTGCTATAACAAGGACGAATCTCAGGGTCAGATGCACTGCCCCAGACCCTGTCAGACTTTCAACCTGTTCAATTAACTATATCAAATCAAACAATTTCCACCGGAGCACCAAGAGATACTTCTTTTTTAGTGAAAGCTATTCCCTTGGCAAATCCTGACTAGTAGAGGGCAGCTGCTTTAGCACTTCAGCAGCTAAAAAAAAAAAAAAAAAGCAGATTTGGATTTTATTTTTATTGTAATAGGAGTGAGGTAGAGAAGGGAGAAATCCTTTCTGCCCTAGTCTCTTTGCTCTCTGCAAAAGACTCAGCTGTCTGGGCTGGTATGTCCAAAAACAGAATCAAACAGGGACATGACAAACTCGGCGCTGACAAGCTCATTAGCATAACGGGGAGGTTTAAATGAGGACGGCACGTCTGCGCCCTGCCGAGCGCAGTGCTCACGACTCCGCGGGGCTGCGCGAACCCCACGATCCCCCCGGGATCCCTGTGCGACCGCGCCGGGGCCGCAGCTCCTTCACGTTCCGCTGCCGGCGGCCGCCGTTCCCGGTGCGGCGGCGCCCCCTGGAGGCGGCGCGCGGGAAGAGGCGGAACCCGCAGCTTTCCCAAGGGCATCCCCCTGCTCAATCCAAACACCAGCCCGGAGCCGCTGAAGTGCTGAAGGACTGCAGGGAAATCCCGAAAGATGCAGGTGGCTGTTTGCCGGCCGCAGCGGAGGAATTCGGGCGGGGGCAGCTGCAGGAGCCAGCCCAGCTCCTATGGGCTGTGCCTCGAGTCCCGGCAGAGGAACCAGAACACAGCTGAGAACACAAGGTTGTGACAGATGTGGTTAATCCAGTTGTCAGAGACTTGGTGCAAGAGTGGAGTTGTTGTCTACATATGTATTAAAAAACAGAGACCATGAAGAAGCTGGAATCACAGCATAACCTGGAATCACAGGTGGAGTGCATCTGGAGGCAACAGCAAGTCAGAGGTGAGAGCGGAAACACAGGCCGTTGCAGACTGACTACATAAGAGAGATTAAATACACACATCATCGAATCATTAAGGCTGGAGAAGACCGCCAAGATCATGAAGTCCAGTCTTTGACCAAACACCACCAAGTCAACTAAACCATAGAACTAGATGTCATGTCCAGCCATTTCTTGAACGTTTCTGGGGATGGGGACTCCACCACCTCCCTGGGCAGTTTTCTCCAAAGCCTAACCACTCTCTTTCAGTGAATAAATTCTTCCTGAGGTTCAAAATAGAAGTCAAACTCTCAGCCATGGCTTCATACAGGTTCAGATATCAGGAGCTTCCTTCTGCGTTTCATCATGAGGTTGAATGTGTTATTAGACTGAGGAACACTGCCAAATAATTATAAGATTACACTAAGTCTAAATCCCTGTATCATGAATAGCACATGCTGGCAAGTAACAAGCTGAAATAAAAAGAATCAGCTCTAGCTGCTCACTGATATCACAAACACACACCCACTAAGCACCAAATTAATTCACTTTTTCAAAATGAAGAACTGTATGGTCCTCTAACAACTCCTCCACTTAATCAGCTCTAGTTTTCCTTACCTACAACTGAGCCATAAAATTGACGTCACAGCTGCACAGCAAAGGCAACAAATATTTCTTCCCAAACAATAGCATAAGTTACCTGAAATGAGACCCTGCAATATCTCCCATTTCTTTTCCTGGTACACCAGAATGGGATCCAGAACTTCTTAAGTGCTGCAGAGAAACCTGACTTGATGGGAAATGAGAGCTCAGCAGTGCTAGCCATTAGTTGAACCAAGCTGGAAAAATAATTTCCAGACTCCACAAACATAGCAGGAGTTTTAAAAAAGCAACACAGAGTAACAGCCTAATCAGACTTCAGCCAGGGCACAGCAGCTGGAATCAACACAATTCATGGAAAGGTCCAAGTATTCAATGGCCAATTCTAAACTAAGGACCCCATCCTTCAAGTGGAAAAACACCAGACCATTATGCACCATCTTGAAGTTGTTCATCAGTATTAATCAAGTAGGGTAATTTATAAAAGGGAAATAAAGAAGTGCCATCAGAGTTAAGAATGCTGCATTCCATGGCTTCAGGCTATTCCTTGGAGCTCTTCCAAATAACAACAGAGATTCATCTTGCCCAGCTTCTAGGTAAAGGGCTCCCACAGCCTTTATTGATGAAGGAACATGGTAAAGCAATAATGTAATCACTAACAGTTAGTAGTAGATCCAAAAATATGTAGATAAAGAACACCCTAAGAAATAAAATGAGCAGGTAGAGCTTTGATATTGGCCAAAATGTTAGAACTTTTAATACAGTAATCAATAACCCTGTAAAGCAGATAAAGACAAAATACTTGATAAAAAGCAGGCTTTGCCCAGAACATGTGAAGGATCACAAAACAAAAGGTAGACAAAGGAAATGTGATGAACATAAAAAGGGTGTTTTCATAACATCTCCTCTTAGCTATATTAAGTCCACTAAATTCATCTGTTTGGAGGCAATCCTTTCCTCTCCACTTATTACTTCAGCAATTTACCCTCTTACCCTTGGTTTTACAAAGCCCACTTAAGGTGGATGCCTGAGTTACCTAAGATAGACAGGTAAGCACCCAAAGGCTAAATCAGTAGCTCCTAAGCTTTTTGGCTCTGTCAGTGGATCACAGTGTTCAGTTCTTCTTGTAGATACACTGTGCAGCCTTATCAGTAAACTACGAAATATCACAAAGCTTTACAATATAGATTGAGAATTCCTGAAATAGGCTTTGCTAAGACATTTGATACAGTTTTCTATATCTTACCCTAATTCACATTTTTAGATCTCTTCTGAGTAAGGAACAGAAATTGATTTTGAAACTGGCTGCCATGGTGAGAGTTTCTGGTGATGCATTGTATATGATATTGATGTGAATCAGTGTTCTGTAGAAAATACAGTGGATCAGGTATAAAAGGACTGTACAACAAAGATCTTTCCAAGGAGAGCAGTAAAACATGATATGATCTCTAGTTAAGAAAAAAATTACCAAAATAAATATAACAAGATTAAATTAAAAATGAAAGAAACCCTTGTATTAGAGGGAAGGAATAATCCAATTATCATTGTATGTGTAATTATGAAACATTAATTCCCCAACATCTGACAGCATATGAAGAATAAGTACCAAGGAACAATTAAACACCGCTTCAAATGAAGAGCAATATACCATTTTCTTCTCTCCCCTAAATGCACATACTCTAAGAGTACAGAAGAACTCATCTACATTAAGTTGACAGGGAATTTAATATCTGAAGCTAAAGGACTGGAATTATACTTTTCAGTTCAAAGATGATTTGGATTCTGTGTTCTACATCAGGCAGGAGTAATAGCTACAGCAAATCTGGCTACCACAGCTCTACTGAATACTGAAGGAAAGAAAAAGAGGCAGCTAGAGTGCAATTCACTTCTGAGTACGCTGTACAGCAATTGTTTACTGAGACCATGAGAGATCTTCCCATGTAAAGTTGAGACAGCATACCAAGGAAAAGCTGCCTGACCCAAAAACTATCCACTAAGACAGGAAACCGTGCAAAATGTTCATCAGCTACTTGGACAGCAGATCTCACAGCTGATAATGGATTAAGAGCGTGGAAACTTCACTCTGAATTTAGTAGACATAGAATTTACTGTCATTGAAAAGCGAGGCCAAAAATGCCTCTATCATTCTTTATCAAATTCCCTTTTCTACCAAACAGAACAGATTATATTATCACTTCTTCCACACCGAATTTCATATAACAAATAAGAACACCAAACACTGCCCACTGCTTTTTGCACAGAGGAGAAAAAAATTCATTAGTAACTGACAAACTCCACAGATTATTTATCACAGAAAAGACAATTGATCAGAAAATAATCAACTATGTTAGTATTCAAGTTACAACTCCCATGAAGTGTTCGAATGCCTCGCTGTCCCTTCTCAACTGCACATGAGCATTCCTGGTCACACCAGATCTCTCGGCAGCCATTACAGCTTTGTCTCATGTTGTGGCATTTTGCCATATATTGCATGAGCTATCATCGGACTGAAAAGCCAGACCCAGAAACCATTGCTGAGACATGAGAGAAGATTACTTTCACACAAAATTTTCTATGTCAGTAGGAGGCTGAATATTGAAAAGAGATTTCTACTTTTCCCATTTCTTTCAATTCTACAGGGTTACACAGAAACACAGGGTTATAAACCCTGTTATAAACACAAGGTTACATTAAAATATTTCTGATACTATTTTCCATGCAAAAGGAACAGTTGCCACATATTATGCAAACAGAAGCCTTATCCCAACACCCATCACTCTTTGATGTGTTCCACATGTTAAAAATTTGAAAGCAGCCAAGTATGAAACAGCGAAAATTCTTCAGTCCCTCACATTTTCCAACACAAGCATCACAGCTCTACAAAGAATGGTGCAAATGGGCCTGACCTTATCTAGACAGCAGAATAAAAGCTCTCTCCAGGGTGAAGCAGTGATTTTATTCTATTTTTCAAACGGCAGATGGATGTAGTCAGGATTGATCTGACAGCCCACCAACCAACATTGCTGTTAAGACCTCACAAAAGAGCACGGGAAAGTGGCATAAATAAGTACCAAGGGTAAGGCTGGTTTAAACTTTGCACCACAGAAAAGCGAAGCTCTTTGCAGAGACGGCTGGAGATGAAAGTTGCTGCTGCTCTCCACTATCAGACTAACACTGCTTGGCACACGCTTGGCAGAAGACACCTATTGTGCTGAAGAGCACTGTCACATGCAAAACAAGGAAGTTAATGAGTACTTTATCAGAAATGCCCTCCATTTAGACACAATGAAGGTGCTTTCTGAGATACATGACAATGGTGAAGAATGCTCAAAACTTTCCCACAGTTTGGGAACAAGCAAAGAAAAATGTGGTAATCAAAACTTTAATAATGCTTTAAAGGAGCTTTAAGTACTTCCTACAATACCTTGCCCTGACCCAGGACCTTCTTTGCTTGGTATCTGACCATAAACACTCCTCTACCAATAACAATCGAGAGGGTAGGCTGTGACCAGTTTATAAGGGACAATAAAACAATGTGCAATAAAATAACCTAAGGAAAGGTGCCGGTTTGTGTAGTCTTCTGCAATGTAACTACAAAAGGATTTGAGAAGACTCTGGAGGGACAGGTGTCAGGTAACACCCAGGGAACACGTACAAAGGCCATGTTACAGAAGACCTCATTTTGCTTCTTGCATCAGACCTCACATTAGGTGTGTTATGTCATTGGCACAAGAGACATTTTGAGTCAGTGTGATACTCATCAATAATGGAAGGATAGAAGATAACATGGGAATCACTTGCCAAGGTCAGGAAGTGAGCAGATGTTGTTCCAAGTGAAACAGACCTGTTAACAGGAAGGCTCAGCTGACTCAAACAATACCTTTTATACACATATCACAACACATTTAACAATGCTGGAATCTTTATCTCTGTTGTACATAAACTAAAACTTATGGCAAAGGATGAACACAATCAGGAAGTCACAACACAGTGAATAAACCCACCTGGTTTTGGTCACCCTTCTTGCCCTAGTGCCAGGAATGAAACATAGGCCCCTGCATTCCACTGCACACCTTTCATCCCCAAGTCACTGCACTAGCTGCACCACAAAACTCACCTGAGGTCCATGAAACAAAAGGCAGAATTAAATTATATATGTTCTGAAAATTGGAAAGACATCTGGCAACACTTTGATTAAAAAAAAACCTTTCTCTGTATAGACAGAGGAACTTAGATCCTGAGGATTCAGTGGCTTCCAAAGAATACCAGAGTAACCTGAAATAGAGACAAGATGTCTCCAATTCCAGGGTGGTATCTTAAACCATGGGACCATCCCTTCACTAATACACTAAATAGCTCAAGCACTTCATCTGATGTGATAAACTCTAACATCTACAATGTTAGTGAAAAAGTGAAAAAAATTAATCAATGCAGATTTAAAAAGCATAATTTCATATGAATTTCATAAAAATATGTCAATAAAGTTGATTTAATGCAAGCATATTTAGAAGATATAGAATTAGCCAGATTTTAAGACTATTTGCAGCAGATTTTCAGTAGCAGTTCATATTTCATTTTCCCAGGTGCCATTTGGTATTTACTGAATATTCAGAAATTCTGGTCTTTTCTAAAACTAAAATGAGGTTTTCTTGAGTCCTGTTCCTTTCCTTCTTAAAATTTTAATTTGAAAAGGCTTGAGTCCTTACAAGTACTTCCTATCAAATTCCTTCAATTGGACCAAGGTACCTCTTGGGTATTACTCTGACAGAATGAGGTTTGTTTAATGATCATAGCATTAAAACCCCTTGCTCTGAAGACATGCATTAGCACACTGCAGAACATAGTGTAAAAACAAAATATGAAGCAGGGTTTCCTTCCTTCCGTGCCTTCCTTCCTTCCAGGCCTTCCTTCCTTCCACGCCTTCCTGCCTGCCTGCCTTCCTGCTCTCCCTATAAATCAGACATCCACAAACTGTTACTTAGGTATCTGCTTTAATACTTTGTCAACGGACCATTTGCCCCAAAATGGTTATTCCTTAGTCATTCTATGCCCAGTCTTGTCCCTGTTAATGCTGAGACATTGAAAAAAATCTTCATTTCCTTCAATGGTACAGGATAAGACCATTAAAGAACAACTCTAGAACTCCCCAGTCATCTAAAAGTATTACTGCCCAGCAAACTCAAAGCCACAAATGCACACAAAGCAAGATACATGTCTCAGGTTTATCCCCAGGAATATACCTAGGGAGTATAAAATAAGAGGGGAAGACTGGCAGGTCAGTGCAACTCTTTGTGTCTCCTCCTACTGGTGCAAACGCCAACACCAGTTGTAGAGTCTCCAGTGACATGGCCCTACCATGGCACTGCCTTCTTGGTTGTACAGGCCACTGTCATCTTTGTTCCTCCCCTTTCTTTGTCTTATTTTTCCCATCACTGCTTATTCCTGTAATATGCCCTTAGATCTCACTCAGCAGTACTCCCTCAAATTCTTTCCATTCTGTCTCTGGGTCCAACACCTTAAAGATACTTCTCACCTGTTGCTGAATAAGTCAACCACATGCTCCACTCCCAGAATCCAAGGATTTTATGTATTAAAAAATCTCCCAGTTTCTTATTAGACTTTTCCACATTTAATTCTCCCTAACTGGCTGCAAAATGCATTTCACTGGCTGGTTCTGAGGTACTCAGTAAGTACTCAGCAAATCATAGGCCCATAGAAGAATTCAGATTGGAAGGGACCCAGCAGATCTCTAGCCCAACCTCCTGATTAAAACAAGGTCAGCTATGAGATCAGATTGGGTTTCTCAAGGTTTTATCTAGCTGGGGTTGAAATCTTCCCAGGAGCAAAACAGAGCCACTCATTCCAATGCTCAAAAGTCCTCATGGGAGAAAAAAGTTTCTCCTTATGTTCAGCCTCAGCCTTGTGTCTCTCATACATCACTGTGAAGGGCCGGGTTCCATCTTTTTGACAACCTCCTTCTGTATGCTCCGACTCCAGCAAGACACCTCTTCTCCAGACTGAACAAGCCCAGCTCCTTCAATCCACTGGTCACAGGGCAAGTTCTCCAGCCCTGAGTATCTTTGTGGCTCTCACCTTAACTTGCACCAGAGATCTAAGAACCGTAGTCTAAAAAGTACAGAGTAAAGGGAATAATGACTATTCTTGATCAGGTTACTATGTTCCTGTTAATAGTGCCAGCATTCTTTGCTAGCAAGGTACAACACTGGCTCATTTTGTGTTCCTAACTATCAAGGTCCTCTTCACCAGAGCCACTTCCCAGCCAACCAGCCCCAGGTGAAATGGGGTGCAAGAGCCTTGGCCTTCCCAGCTGCATAACTTTGCAATTGTCCTTGCTGAATTTCATAAGGTTCCTATGGACTGGTACCCCCAACTTGCTGTCATCTGCAAATCTGATGAGAGTACACTCTGCCCCACGACATCCTCAAGATCACTGTTAATATAATAACCTTTTTTCTTATTAAGTAAGTTTCCAGATGAAGAACTTTTTCTTATACATCTGCAGCTGCTCTTTGTCAGAAGTAGTAAAAAGGTATAAAATCTCCACAAAGACAAGGACATTTTAGGTTGCATCTTTGTCCCCAATTCAATAAACTGTTATTAGCAACTAACAGTCTCAAGTAGAAACCACACTTCTCAACACCTATGGTTAACAACTGTTAGATATGTTTGCTCAAGATTATTTTCCTGGCTTATGACCATGCCTTCGACTTTATCTTCAAATGAAGTTTAAATATCCTTTTCATGTCACTTTCTTTAAGCTCTTTTGCATCATATTTCTCCATATCAAAACAGCCTGTAAAGTCACATTTATTCCTGAGAAATTTTCAACAATCCGTTTTGCACAGCCATATCTGGGAATAGTTACATTACTTTGGCTTAATCTTCACATTAAGTTTCCATGCTCCTTCTATGCTCTACTTTTTCTGAGTCACAAATCCACTGTTCTTTCTCTTTATTAAATTTCAAATAATCAAGAGTCATGGGGGCCAACAGCACTGGAAATTTCCTACTGAGTTAATGATTCCACTTGCAATATTATCACAATATACTTTTATAAAATCTGTACAGACATTGATCATGTTTCTTCTTTGGTAGTTGCTGAATTGAAGTTCTATTCTTTCCTGTAGATTTATTTTCTAACACTAGTACCAATATTTTCCCTATACCTCTTTTGTGTAAAGTAAGAAGGATTGATCTCGATTCTTTTTCATAGAGGTCTATAAAGTTCAAAGTTTTGCACATCTGCAATGAAACAATAAGGTTTCCATCTGTGTTTATGTTGAAATGAAAATGTCTTCCTTTCAACTTCATCTCACAGTGCCTTAATTCTAGAAAGAGAATATAATAAAGCAGTACTAGAAAATGTTTTTAAATAGTGTCGTTTTCTTTTGGTAGCACTCTGGATGCAGTCAGCTCTGTACACATGGGTGGAGACACAGACTACATTCCTACAGACTGCATTCAGCAGATGGTGACTGAGAGGAAATGGGCACAATGGTTACGTACTAAACGTCAACACTTACCAAACCAATATAAACCACCTCATACATATGTGTATGTGTACTCACGGCTACATAGTAAACAAATATGGATAGTTTAGTTTGCCATGTTTGCAATAATTCACATACTATCAGAAAGAAAATAGCAACAGAAATGAAGGTACAATTGGCAACACCGCAAGTACACCTGTACGTGATCAGACACTGACTGAAACACACATTAGTTAACAACGTGTTATTGTAAGACTGAGATTTGCATGTGAAACTCAAATCCCTGCTTAACATTAAATGGCTGAATGCCAATTTCCAGTTTTGTATACCACTACTGCAGAGAACAAATCAGTGTTCCATAATAAACTTTTTACAGATTAATTACTGTTTGGTATATGAGCAAAAATGCTATTTAACTCCCAAGTTATATTTGCTAAACTCATGTCAGTTCAAAGTGGTCAGCCAAAAGACAACTACAGCAAACTGAGTAGGGAGTTAACAAGTCAAGCAGATCAACAAAATCAATATCAACTTCTAAAGTAAATAAGAAAACAAGACAATTATGTTTTCAATGTATTGTTTTGAGACAAGAGACCAAGTTTTGAAGGTTTTGAGGTCCTGTATGTATTTGGGGAGTAACCATGATAGAACAACGAAATATTTTTTAGACTAGACAAGGAAAGTATGTGCAACTGAGAAGCACCCTATACAGTGAAGGAAAGACTGTAAGAAAGAGTGGTTGGTTGTACTCAAGCCAAATTTGGGACAGAAATCAGTTTTGTTTGCTGGAAATAATAGTTTAGATTGATCCCAGGAAAATATCGACTTTAAGAGCCACGAAATACTGGAATAGAGAGATGCAAAAATTTGCTTCCTTGAAAGTTTTCTAGGACAAAGTTAGACAAATATCCATCAAAAATGAACGTTCTTTCTGTACTGATCCTACTTCAGGCTAAGGGAGGGGCTCAGTTGGGATTACTTCCCATCCTACACATTAAGGGCACTAAGGTTATTTTTTTTTTTTTTAAAGAGCGGGAAGGGGCACAGAAAAGGAATATGAATTTAAGGACAAACACCTCAATGAAAAAGAGAATTTACATAAATTACATTTTTCTCATAGGATGTCTCTTAATGGTTAGATTTTGGCTTTTTTAATTTGGAATTAACAGAGTGAGGCCTTTACCTACATAGAGACTGCCTTCTTTCCTTGTTATATTGACCCTGAACTATCTGAAATTGTCTTTTAAAGAAATGAGGAAATCACTTACCACATCCTATGAAAGCTGAAATACTCCCCCTGCTCTAAACCTTGCAACTCTCTAGTCATACAATCAACAAAAAGCCCTCACTGCAGAGTCATAGTCTATTAACAGCAAAGTAAAACAATTCGCCACATTTTAAGTAAGTAAAATATTTCTGATAGTGCATACTTTACCAGTTATGTCATGCTGCTTGAATGACTCACTGTAGATTTGATACTGATTAGGGCAATGTTTCTTCAGCCATTTGCAGACATCCTGCTGGGTCCATAACGCCACAGGCTTGGTCAGCTTCACAGTCCCAGACTAGGAACACAAAATGAAGAACAGAAAAGATGTTTAGTCTGCACACAAGTTTCAGAAATATTAATCTGTGACATTAATATTAAAATACTAAGTGCAAAACAGGAGCTGCTCTGACAGATGTCCAGTAACAGCCAGCACATTACACAAGACCCCGCTGTTCAAATACATCACACAGGAATCACATACAGTGAAAGGTTCTTTAAAATTATTTTTCATTGCATTCATATTCCTTGCATCACAGAACCATATTGCACTTGAATAATTAGTTTTAAGTGACCAACTGATTACAGGCAAGGGGTAACACATGCACACTTGGAAGACTTCAAACTCACAAGAGAGATGGACATTTGTGCCCCAGTTTGGATATAATCACAGAAGACCAGGCAGGAGTACCCTCAGGCCAGGTATGGTCCTCAACTACAATTACAAAAGATCTTGCAACAAAAGCTTTTAGTGCCAACAAGCCTGAAGACTGTTTTTGTTTGGGGAAAGGAGACTACACACCAAAGGACATAGAGCTGGTGATATTGATTCATACTGAGCATTTTGGCTGGCAAAATTTCTAATCTGAATGATGGTTACAAGCAGCTATAGTTTCTCTGCTTCCGTTTTACTTTTACCTTTCCTACAATCACCTTTACATGAAATAAGTAGGACTCCCACTTAAAACAGTTGATCCTTTATAAATGAATAATAATTTTTAAAAATAAAATTGTTCAATACTTTCCTTAGAATTCAGTTTTATAATAGTTTAGCAGTTTTAAAACAAATATTCATAAAATGTTTGCATTATTATATGTATAAAGTAATATTTCATTTAATCAAGCAATTCACCTTCACACATACTTTTTTTAACCATATAAGAATGCTGAGTTCTCAGCTTCCTGAACTGCGGGGATTTAAAACCTCTTGACAAAGTACGCAAAAAACCAAAAATAATACATTCAAAGTGATTTAATCTTTTTTTTTTGGCAACACAATCTGCCCAAAAGACTAAGGAAACTTTAAACAGGTGGGCAGTTATTACCAACAATAAATGTTTCACATTGGACACTGCTGCTGTAAGTGGGTGTGAACATCAATGTATACATTTACTTCATATTTTGTCAAGGAATGTGTCTAGGGAATAAAATCAAAGTGTCTGTTTCAATGCAGAATACTGTCCTCCAGCTGCCTGGTTGGTGTAAACGGTTTAAGAGAGTTTTTCTGCACAAATTTGAGGTGAAGGGGAATGTCATTTCAACCCATCTTTTCTATTAGGACTCATGGCAGACTCCCTCAATGTCAGCAGCCAGGGTTTATCCCAGCATTTACTCAGATGTACTTTGTCAGACAGACCTTTACAAAGTTGCTTTGAAATTTTTCATTATTAGAAGCCCTAAGGACCAAACCAGTTTTAAGCTAGTGCTTTGCATGTCCTATTAAGTCCATAAAGTACATCATGCAAAGATAGTAAGTTAGGGCCAGGGAATATGGCAGACCTAAAAATCCTGCAGGCAAATGTGTCTTGAATTGCTCATGTCCAGTTGTCCCTATCTCTTTTTTATTGTCTGTGTAGAAGTTAAATAAACAGCAGGAAAATTATGGTTGAATATATTATACACATCCCCTAGCTCAGCCTTTTTTGATTTGAAGAAAAATATACTCTTCAGAAACATGAATCCTGTTTTATACACACTAATGGGCATCATCCATATTTAGAGGTGTCATAATAATGCACAAAACCACCACAAAGAATCAGTCTCAGCTTCTGCTGCCGCCCACCAAGACAGAGAAGCTTGACTGACAGACTTGGCCTCCACAGAAAAATTAACTTCTAGAGGTGTTGAGGGTGCACAAAAATCAGAAGAGCACTTGCTCTACCACTACTCTTTTTGAGAAGCTCTTCAGTCTTCACACACACAGGATCCAGATAGGTCTGGAGAAGGAGCAACCTCTGCAGGGAGAGCAAGAGCCCAGTAACTCCCAGTTCCTCATGCAACTCAAAAGATCAAAGGGCCGTCTTTGAACTTCTCTGACCTTCTTATTACTGCTACTTGAGTCAAAGAAGAAACTGAATTTCAATGAAGAGTCCAATATTATGGTATCAGTTAGCTGATTTTTTGTTATATGCATATATAAATGCGTGTCCTTCACAAATTACATCAAAGAAATAAACAAGTAAAAACAGCCATGTGACACAAGCAGTCTCTCTGATTCCATAAGAATCCCTGAACAGGCTCAAGAGTTCACTGCCTATCTTTATATGTGTTACTGCTTAAATTTTTCTTTTGCATTCGAATTTTTGAAGACTAGAGGAAAGTCTGTCAGCCCTTGAAAAATAAACTGTTAATGGTTTTTCTTGTACATCACAAACATATTTAAATGACAAATATTTGTATACAAATACATACAGCTAGCTATAGATTTGCAATTTATTCCTAGGTGAAAGTACACAAGCAGTGCCAATGTTTGTTTAAACCAAGAGGCTGCTCTTTTCAGTTCAGCAGCTATTGTCCTCTTGAAAGGTTTAAGGCACCGTCATGCTAAATATCTGAAGAACAAGTTTATTAGCAATAACAGTACAAATTCTGTGCCTACAGAACTGAAAGACGGTTTCAAATGCAGCTTTCATGCTGTGCAATATACAGATAACTGCATACCAAACATATATGTTGACTTCTTACTGGCCAATGTTTGGAATGATGATAGAAACATTTAAACTTATAATTGCTTTCCTCCCACAAAATTAATTTCTTCATTTCTTCCCTGGTGTGAAGGCTAGATGTCATACAAAAAACCTCCCAGTAAACCAAAGAAAATTACCTTTACCATAAACATAAAAGACACTCCTGCCATTAACTACATATAAACCACGTGGATAGGTGAAAAACATACCACGTTTTACTTTATTTCTGTTTATCAGCTCAATGAAACAATAGGCCCAAACTGATTAAAATAAAATAATGTATTAGAAAAATATCTTTGGTCTGGCTTTCCTTTTAATCTTCCTGACATAAACTCATCCTAAGATCACCCTTTGCTGGCAACTCTTTAATAGTTTTAATCTTGCCAAATGCTATGCAAACTCTTGTGCCAGATACAGATCTAATGAGAATAAAAGTTTACAATATACTCATCTTTTCTTGTATATTTTAAGGAAAATCTGTTTCTTCAGGATTTTGTGACAAACTTTTTCTTGTCAATTGCCCAACCACAGCTTTTCCTACATATATCTCAAAATATAAAAACTACTCCCAAGAATAAGAAAAAACTAACATATTTACTACAGGACAAAATTTCATGCTCTCTTTGTTCCATGGTGCAGAGAAGACATCACCAACTCAAGAATAAATAAATAAACAAATCAAACTTACAGCCTGTGCATTACTAGGGAGTGTATTTCCGTGTTCAGAATAGCATTAGCAACCAAGCCCTGCTCTTCCTAAGCAATGACGGACAAGCTATCTCTTCAGCCTTCCAGGTGCACCTTTACAAAGCCTATCAGCTTGGAAGATCAATTTATTCACCAGAATTTCTTTGTCTTTATTTATCCTATTTTACTCCAGAAAGAAAGGGCTTCTGTATTTTTGAGTGACAAAGGATTCAATCTCTTTATTTACACTACGCCACATACTTTGAGACAAGCTATTTAAGAGTGCTTCCCCAACTCTAACATTTCATGTGGTTACAAACCTGCTCAGATTACAAAATGTAAGGATTGTGGAGATGAGGGTGCTCAGTCAAACAGGGCTGCAGGTCTGCTGGAAGAAGGCTGTCTCATTGTTTGTAAAATCCGATTTGCCAACGTAATGATCCTGACATATAAGCATAGTCAATGCATATTTACATTCAAATTTACTCAAAGTCAGACCCTACAGTTTCTTGTATGAAACAGATTCATAAAAAAGGCACTGCTGAAAGCATTAAAGCAGGTTCTGCTCCAACATACATCTTGAGAGACTCTGCTCTAGGGTTTTCAGTTTAACTAGAAAAAGAGAAAGCAGAACCAATTTTGTTACAGCTGCATTGGTCAAAGGACTGTCATGGTTTAGACTCTGCCCACAAGTATATACCACACAGCTGCTCACTCACTCACTCCCCCAGTGGGATGGGGAGAAGAATCAGGAAAGAAAAGTTAAACTCATGGGCTGATATAAGAAGAGTTTAATAAGTGATACCAAGTAAAACATAATAATACTAATATTAATAGTAACAGTGATAATAATGATGGTGATAACAAATAATAGTGATTAAAAGGAAGGGAAGAAAGAGAAATTAATAAACCCCAGTAAAACCAGTGATGCCCAATACAATTGCTCACCACTTGCTCAGCCATACCCAGCCTGTCCCCAACCAGTGCTTGGCCCCTTCTGGCTGTTGTGGTTTAACCCCAGCTGGCAGCCAAGCCCCAGGCAGCTGCTAACTCACCCTCCCACCAGCAGGACTGGGGAGAGAATCAGAAGGGTAAAAGCCAGAACACTCATGGGTTGAGATAGACAGTTTAATATGGAAAGCAAAAAGCTGTGTGCGCAAGCAAAACAAAACAAGGAATTAAGTCACTGTTTCCCATGGGCAGGCAGGTGTGCAACCAGTGCTCTCCAGGAGAGCAGGACCCCATCACTCGTAAAAGCCATTTGGGAAGACAAACACCATCACTCCAAATGTCCTCCCTTGTCTCTTCTTTCCCCATCTTTATATCTTGAGCATGATGTCATATGGTCTGGAATATATCCCTTTAGTCAGTTTGGATCATCTGTCCTGGCTGTGTCTCCTCCCAGCCTCCCAGGCACCCTCAATTTCCTTGCCAGCATGGCCATATGAAAAAGCAGAAAAGGCCTTGGCTCTGTGTAAGCCATGTGTTCAGCACAAATGCAAAGCATAGCCCTGAACTAGCCTCTGTGAAGAAAATTAACTCTACCCCAGATGAAACTAGCACACTGGCCAACACCCACCCCAGTTTTCATACTAAAAATGACATCCTATGATATTGGAATATCACTTTGGTCAGTTCAGGTCACCTGTCCCGACCATGTTCCGTCCCAGCTTCTGATATAGTTTCTCACAGGCAAAGAATGAGACACTGAAAAGTCCTTGACTCAGGGCAAGCACAGCTTAGCAACAACCAAAACATCCATGTGTTACCAACATTATTCTCATATGGAATCCAAAACACAGCACTGTACCAGTGATTAAGAGGGAAACTAAGTCTATTCCAGCCAAAAACAGGACAGAGCACAAGCAAGGCAAGGCTACAAGGAGAAGCACCACCATTTATTAGACCAGCAGTGTGAGTTCTTCCAGCTGTGCTTCAGCCACAAAGAAGTCTTCTAATGGAGTAGAGGTGAGTAAATTGCTCAATGTTGAACCATTAGGTGAACCCAGGCACGCAGCTTGAGGGGAAAGGAACCCAGTCACAGCTGCGAGGGGCTGTATGAGAAGAGCAGAGGAAAGAAACAGTAAGGTTGTTGCCACCTAGCAGGGACAGAGAGAGAAAGCAGTATGAGTGACTGTCACCCCAAGAATAATACAGAGTCAGCTGTGGCAGGAAACATTAAAATGGGTCAGAAAACCATTGACATGTCTGTGCTCAGAGAAAGAGACTGGAAGGAAGAAATGGGATTGTTTCCTACATCAAGTTGAGAAGGAAATATTTCTTAATTCAAAACATAATGTCTTCTGCAAGCATACTATAAATGGCCAATGATATATTTTAAAAATAGAAAAATAAAATTTTATGTATTTCTGACACAGATACATAAAGCAGGGAACTTAACTACACAGCTCCAGGAGCCATCTAAGTTATGAAATCTTTCAGGCTGCTCCAGAAGCAAGACTAACAGCATCATCTTCATCATTTTATGACAAGAAGCAGCAGGAGCAGCAATGCCAAGTAAGAATTTCAAAAGCATGGGTTTTTTTAAAACATGCTTGAGTTATATTTCTAGAGCTGAGAAAACAAGAATCTCTTTCATATATTCCAAATTACTTTTCCAACATTAAACTGCCTATACAGAATTCAGAATCAATGGCTAACATCAGTGTGGCTTTGCCTTCTGGAAAAAAAATGAACCAGACTTGTGAATGTATTATCTTAAAATATTGAAAAATCTGGAAAGGACACATTTTGGTTTAGAAATACACTTTCTCAGGTAGTCAGATAGTTTATACTTATAGATTTTTCCAGCAAAGAAAATAGGACAGAAGAAAATTATAGTAATAAAGAGACATGCCATAAAACCACTAAACCTCCATTGTATTGGGTTCCCACCCGTGTTGCTCAGAATTTTAATACTAAGAAGAGATGAAAACAACAAACTAAAGGAAATGTGTTCATTACAAAACAAAGGAAAATAATGTAAGATAGCTTATCTTTTATAAGACTGAATGTTAAAAAGATTGCTGATTAAAGATTGAATGTTTAAAACTTAAATTGGATCAGAAATCCAGCCATTGAACAGATGGGGACAGTCTTCTGGCATTGGGGGGGAAAGAAGAAAGTTAAGAGAAAGAGATGAGGATGCTGGGGCAGCACCAGCTTAGGGCTCTGAGCACCCGGTGAACAGGGCCAGGACAGCCCTTGCCAGGAAGGACGAGGTAGGGGAAAGACTGGAGACTGGCAGGAAAGTCATGGAAGGTATGAGAGAAGTGAAAAAGTCCTGTAAAGCAGGTTTTCTATTCCTATCCTTCCTTTTTCTAGAGGAAAAGGAGAAGAACAAATGCCACTGCTAGAGGGCCTGCCTCCTACATTAGCAGCAGTAGTTTCCTGCCTCCCATCCCTCCCCGAGTCTCCCCACCTTTTCACACCACTAAGGCCCAAATCAGTCACCGGCTGCATTTTGTTGCCTCTGATGGACTATAGAAGGCTGTCCCGGCCAACACAATGCTCTGGTGGTGTTTAAAGCCAGCTCTGCATATTTTCTCCCCCAGGGTCCCAAACCAATGTAGCACCACCACTTGTTCAAAGACTGAGTAAAGAGGGAGGCTTTACCTGGCTTTCAATCAACACCAGGACTGACTCAATCCAGGACCTTCTGTACCACTGCCACAAACAGGTGTACTACAAACAGACTGCAAGGGGAGGGTGGGGGGGTGAGGAGGAGAAATAAATTACGAAATATAATGAGATTCATCTGAAAAGTAAGAAATTGTTAGAGGAAGTTAACTCCCTCTGAAGGCTGTCACAAGTAAAACCACCAAAAGGAAAGGATAAAGTTGTCCAAAAATTATCACTGAGCATTATCCTGATCAGGACAGTCAGAACCAAAACAATAAGCAAAGATAAATAAGGTGACATGGTTCCCATGAGAGTTCTCACTTTCCATGAGATATCCCACTCTGAAAGCAAGAATTATGACTGGCAGATGCAGGTGTTGATATAAATGGCAGTGGCACTATCAGCAAACTGTGGAGAACTGAAAAGTCAGAATGAAAAAGGAGAAGACAGAGCATTCCTCAGCATTGTAAAGAGCCTTGCCTAACATCAGTGTAATTGTTATCAAAAATCCTGAAAGCCACAATTGGGACAGACAGATCAACAATAAAATCACAAGTAGGACCAGGAGCACCATCAATTTTAGGTTTTGACCTCCAAATCCAAATCAAAGCATATAATGTTTTAAAATTCACTTCATGTAAAATAACTGTATTTTTAATCTTGCCAAACTTAAGATCCACTTCACTCACTGCAATGAATTCCTTTCAGTTCAAAAATTAAGTATTTGCTTTTGGATATTTGCCAAGAAAACACAGAGAGGAAGAGTTGCTCTGTTGAGGTGAGGTTGCTACCTCACAAGGTATGTCAGTTGTTTGATACTTCATTGATGTGGCTCTGATTCCCCTTCTCTACCTGAGACAATTCAAACCTGTCCAAATCTGGCTCTAACCACCACTATCTTATATCACAGATTACAGTCTTCACAAGTAAATACAAATCATTCTCGTTTTACAAACAGAAACTTACTTTGTATCCTGCACAGATCCGGAGAATAGACAATTTCTGCTCACACAGCAAGTGCCCTACTAACCTGCCTTGCATAGCTACAAAGAGGAAAGACGACTCCTTGACCTTCCCTAGTCTGCTTGCTATCCCTCTTCAGCCAAAGAAAAAGAATGAATTTTATTTAACAGTGCTGGATTGATAGTAATTTACAACAAGTAATTAACTAAGCTTTACTACTAACACATTTTTTACTGCATTTAATAATCCACTTCTGCAACAATAAAAATTTGACACATTCATCCTTGACATGGCACACACAACTTCCAGGTTAGCCCATTTTTTATCTTCTCTCAAGGACTAAGTACTATACCCACTGTGAAGAAGATTCATGGCATAAGTTTTCATCACAGAATATTCTGTTCAGACAGGTAGTAGCCACAGCAGAGTTCCCCACCTTGGTGGAAGCTGTAAGTTCAAATCTATTCAAGTAGATTGATCTATACAGGAAAGCAAACAGGAATATATAATAACTAAGATGGTGATGAAATGTAGCTCCCCATTTCCCGAAAGATTCTCCTGAACTGAGAAACACTGTCACAGCAACTGAAATTCCAATTCTGAGGTATTTCAGTATTTGTAAAAAATATTTTCTCCATCTCTAGATTAAAATAAAAATTAAAAGAAACAACAACACCCAAAATCTACCTATACTATAAAACTAACAATTACAAATGAGTCTCCATTCCCACTTTTTCTTTTTTTAAACCAATTCTGGCATCTCTGCAAATTACATCTTAGGCAACTACATCCACAGTTGAATTAAACCAAGACTGCTTATCAGGAATTCCATTAAAATAAATACAAACCAAGTATGTAAGTAGGTACACTGATTTTCTTGGAATTTCTCACATACTTATTTAAAGATGGTCACATAGAAGAATTTATTACCTGAAATACAGCCTGTAGAGCAGTAAAATCCACTGGCCAAACTAGACTGGAAAAATGCTTAATTTGCACAAAATTAGAAATAACACACTAAAATATTGTTGCCCTTTATTTATAGAAAAATAAGCAGCTAAAACCAAGAGCTAAAAATATAAAGATCTGAAGGACAGAACAAAGTTTTGAATTTACACTTGTAAATTCAATAAAAGGAGTTAAAGAAAGCTGGTCAGCCTATTTGTTTTGTGAATCATGAGACTGCATCTGACTCATAAGCACATGTATTTGATGATACCTTATCTACAGTTCTTCAGTCACTTAACTGTATCCTTTCAAGCATAGCTCAATTATCAATTGTTAGCAGCACAAATCACAAAACAAGCTGCCCTGAAATGAGAAGAACTAGACAGGACTATGACAGTTTTAAATGTACTTGTTTCATATTCACATTATCCATATTAACATGGCTATGAACTGAAATGTAGCAATTAAAAATTATGATGTGTAGATTAATAGCAGAATTTTCTAAGACTTATAAAAATTAATTTTCTTTACTAGGGATTCAACTACAATACAAATAGGTCTTTAATGGGGGAAAAAAAAAAAGATGTTGTACAGAGCAGTACACTAGTCTTTCCAGAGATTTCAGGTAACATTGGTAGCAAAACAAATGTTCCTATGTTTCTCTATGTTCAGGGTATTCTAATCAAAAGATTGTTCAAATATAGGCTAAGCCTGACCTCAGAAACATGTACTTAAGTGTGTCAGTGTCGGTTATGTGGGTTTTGGTGACATGCTTTTAAAGAAATACACATCAATGGCATAATATTGCTTTTGCTGAGGCAGTATTACCTTTCTCTGGGGAATTGTCATTAATGATACTGGCAATTTTTATTATGGGGATTTACTAATAGAATTGCCCTGGCATAAAAAAATCTGTGCAGCTCAGACCACACCTCATTCCTTCCATTTATAATTACAGTATTCTGTTGAGAAGATACTTAACACATCAAAACCTAGGGTTTGAGTACTAGCTGTGAATTTTTTAATAGCTACTGTATATCAGAGCTGGAAGGGTCATTTTCTCATCTTAAACACACAAACAGTGAAGCATTTCTATAGGAAAAGAGCTATAAAAGCTGTCACTTCAGCATTAGCATGTAGTGAGGTTAATTCTGCCATTAGTTCAACAACAGTACATTTGCATAAGGAAAACATCCAACATCCTGAGAGAATCTTAATCCCTATTAAATAGCAAGCTGCTTTCTTACAAGGTCTACTACTTCCGAGTGAATCACATTTTTGGCACCTTTGTTTCCAGCAGATGTGCCAATTAAGAGGCTTGCACTGTAAGAAGTAGTATAACCTTTCCATGCCAACTTTCAGTCTTTACAGATAGGCTCATTCATATGGAGAACGCAAGTGCAACAGCCAAGGCATTTTACACCCCAACAGCAATCAAAGTTTTCTAGATATCTTTGCCAATTGACTCTTAACCATGTTTTCTTGAGCCAAATACATTTTGAGGAGAACAACTTCATAGGCCAGATGTGTACCTAAGTATGAATAAGAAATTGTCTGAGCCTGACCTGACAGGTCAGTCTCCTGCTTTCCCAATAAGACGTGGCTTCCACTTCCAGCAAAAGCAAGAGAAAAAAGGCAGATATCGATAAAAGAGTTACATTAGCCCAACAATCTGATTCATGCAAGAGCATTGCAATGCCTGTGTATAATAGGTCATAATGCATTTCTCAAATAAATATCTAGAAGGCAGATCCACCACATATTTTTGAAAACAAGCAGAGCATTTCTGATGTTAATGTAATTTATTGCTAATTACTTTTGAGAAACTAGTCTTCTCTCCCTAATAAGAGAATTCCTGTGTTCACTTTTATGAAGTCCTATATTCATAAAAAGAACTTAAGCACTACAATGCCCTTTTATCCTCTTCATTAGAGAAAGCAAAAAAGCCTCACAGTGAGATCCATGAAAGCCAGGCCCTTTTACTATTAATATTGCTGTTGCTATTCTTCGTGTCTTATTCCATTGCTTTGGGCTTTTAGCAAATTATTATAGGAGACCCACAGTCTCTCCTTTTTTCCCCCGCTTTTATTGGATGGGGAATGGCTCATTTGGAGTTTGATTTCCTGCTGGTGTTAAAACCAGCACACATGGGAAAATGGGACTTTCCCAGGAACATCCAGCAGGCACCACAGGAAGTCTAAGCAGGGCTGGAATGCCACTGAAGGTCTGTATCTTCAGTTTCAGGTATCATTAAAAAATAAATCCCAGAGAAGCCCAAAATGTCCCAGCAGCATCTTCCTGGAGAAGGCAGCTGTGAGATGTGACAACACAGAAATATGGCATTGAGGTTTTCAATAAAAGTATTATGTCCACCTGACCTCAATATAGGGAACCTCGGTCGTAAGGAGATGAATGTGAGAGAAGGGCTGAGAGAAGGTAAATAAGCATAGTAAGGAACAATATTCATCTGCTGTAATGTGTTGAGTGCATGCAATATATATCTTTTCTGGAGAGAGATCTGTGAAGGGACAACTAAATTAATGTCCAGGGAAGACAAACTGGCCCTGAATAAGAACTAGAAGTATTTTAATTAGATGTCTGAAAGAAACTCAGTTTCCTTCTCTTTCCTGGACCATTTGGTTGCAGTTTAAGATTACATGAAAAATTCACGCTAATCCTTCAGTTTCTGTTTGCAGAAAGACCAGTAGCTCAGGCAGTGAACAGCAGGCAGTTCTCAAGATTCACTCCAGGGGCAAATTCATCTCACAAGCTAAAATTTAACTCTTGGCTAAGTAGCTGATGTTCTGTAAGACCACAGCATAAAGATACACGTAACTTTAAACATTTCAAATTCCCCATTAGGTCTGCCACACTATTCTGCTGCCCAGATCAGGGCTTTTTTCTCAACAGCAGCCTTTGGCACGTGGTATTTTTAAACAATTAACACATTTAACATCTTTTCCTTCAGAGCTGGCATATTAAAAAATGCAGACAAGTCCAATAACACTCCAATCACACTAATAAGGAAATCTTCATTTTTATGCAGGTTTTTATATCCATCCAACTACTGATGCATAAATGACTCCAGGTAAAACTCCAATTTGCACTGATTCATTTAAGTCCTTTCTAAGAAGCATTACATTTAGAAATAAACTTATTCCTATCTATCCAGAAACAGCAGGTAAAACTACAAAGTTAATATGCAAAAGAAAACTTAAAAATCACAAACGACAAATCCGCTTTGCAGTTTCATTTTAGACCACGTTATTGCAGTATTTTACAGGTCAGTTGCCAAATCGAATTAGTCTGCTATTTATTCTCCAATCCACAATGTCTATTCAAGGGTTTTATGTAGGAAGCTTCTGAATTTGTCCAAATTCAAAACAGTATACAAACACAAGCAAAAGTCGTTGACAAAATTCAAGGATGGAGGATGTTTCTAAGGAACCAAGAAAACACCTTTTTGTTTGTTTGTTTTGGCAGTCCATCAAAAGACTGTTTTCTAATCTCCCAGACATCAGAATTCAGATAAATTAACTGTTAAAGAATGTTACCAGACCTTTTACATGAAAACATGGCCAAACACAGGCAGCATGCGTAAATAGCTGATATAAAGAGCACCATCTACTGACAGGCAGCACTTTGACAGCCCCAGAGAGTTCTGCAAGGCACTGCATGGAGCTTCCAGCTTTTAAGGAATTCAGCTTTCTCTAAGCAGTGTGTAGTACTTCTCACATTTTGTTTCTCACCTGCCCTGTCTCATCTATTTAAGCTGTTCTCTTGCTCGTGGCGGCTCACCAGACAGCCCAACTGCTCCAAGATACAGTAGCACAGCATTACCAGTCAGCCCCTCCACCTTTCCACTTCTTTCCCATTTCACTTTGTGATTGAAGTTTCCCACATGGAAATGATCACCCCTTGTACACAGCTCCTATACCACCATCTTACAATTATAAATTAACAGGTTATTACCAGCTGTTTATAATGACGTTTCTTAAACCTCCTTAGTCAACAAGGGTTTTCCACTGAAGTCAAAACCTTTTAAACTGTCCCTGGATGATAAGCAATCACCTCCTTTGAAGGTTTACTCCATGCAATGAAATATCCTTCTGTGTTCTCACGGAGAAAATTACATGGTGATGGAGGTTTCTTCCTCACTTATCCTGTTGCTGTTTTATTTCTTTAAACACAGTACTATAACCTTTTATTATTTTACTACACAAAATTTTTAGTGGATGCACAAAAGAAAAGGCTGTTTCTTGACAGACAAGAAAATATTATCAATATCCACAAATTCCCTTGGCTAATATTATCAGAAATACCTTCTAGGAATGCTACCTAACATCTTGATCACTTCTAAACACAGGCCTAATACAGAGTAAAGATGCACTGAAGTACTCTGGCACTTCATTTGAAAGTACTTGCTAGCACTATCACAATTATTTACTGTGTAAGATTTGTGTTGCAACACCATAAGAGCTAAATTCCTTTTCTATATCTGTATCTATATCTATGCTTCAAGAGAACAAAAATAGTATATCAGAATAACTTTTCTAACAAATTCAGAATAACTTTTCTAACAAAATTCACTGGTCTTAAAAGACTTTCACTAATAATCATAAAAGCCATGTGTTATAACTAATCTCAAAATTGAAAGGAGAAGAAATATGCATGTATGGTTTTTGTTTTGTGCTGCTTCAGTGATTAAAACATCAATAACACACCTCAAGCGCATCACTTACATTCTTATATTTCAAGCTGATTCCAAAGGTCAATGAAACTCAGTTTACTGTTCTTACACAATATTTTTTGTCAATCTATTTAAACCAGGATTAAAAGAAAAACAACTGATAGGCACTTTGCTAAGGGAGCAGCTGCAGTCAATCTGTTTATATATGTGGCAGATTAATAAAAATTAACAAAACTATAAGAGGAACTTCCTAATAGGTAGGAATTTTTCACATTCTCCCTTGTTTCATAGTCCTATTTGCTTATGTCAGCCCAGCAGCTTTATTCTTCTTGTGTATTTGCACGTAGCAGCAACAATTTCCTGTTTTTACCTCCTCCTCAATTCTAAGATTTATAAACACAGTTGGATATTCAGACTCATCCTAGAAATTATTCTTCCTTTGTACTATATTTCATCCTCTGCAGTCAAATTCCCTCTTGATGCACATAATCTGCTACCTTGCCCAATCTCCATCATGCACCCACTACCCCTGCTTTCCTTGGCTTTTTCTTTTGATACTTTGGTCTCTGTCATATATTGTGGTCTATGAGATGGGTAATTCCACTGGTTCCCATTACATTGGTCACTTAATTGTAGCACTGGATGCAACCGGCTGCTACATTTCTCTGAATAAAAAATACCTGCAACGTTTCACTGTAAGATCATCCAATTCTCATCTCTTCAGCATTAGGACAAACTGAAGCATTTGCTAAAGCTGGTGAAATGGTGTTAAAATTAAAATACATTTGGTTATTAATGTTACTACTCTTAGATTGATATCCCCTGTTCCTCATCCTAATCTGATTCAGTCACCCACTAGCTCCATTTAGATTACACTTCCACTGAGTTTCCTCTCAGCAGCAAAAGCAGCAAAGCAGTACTCTCCTTAACTACTGCCAGCACGGCAAAGCGATTAAAATAAGCCAAATTAACAGGGAAATATTGCCAAAGGGGACAGCTCTCACTGGTATCTCTTGACCAACCAGTGCAGAGTACTCTATTGCTAATAAAAGTCAAAGTGAGATAATTCAGGTGGGTGGTAAACTTATCAACTCACTGAACTCAGAGCTGAGCTGCCAAATCAGTAAAAAGAGAGCAAGTAGGGGCTGGGGACTGAAATGTGCTACATTAAATGGAGTGCTTCATCATCAGCTTAGTTCAGCTATGACACACTTCCCCTCCATTGCATCCTGTCTCCTCTCCAGTCTTGTAGAAGTCTTTGTAAGATCCTGGAGGGAAAGGGAACCAGGTTTGTGCAGGGGGGGCAAAAAAGTGCAGGGAGATGGGAACATGACAATGCACAACAGTCCACAAATCCAGAACAAAAACCTAACAATGGGAGAGGGGTCTGAGAGGAGGAAGATGATGAACATGCAGAAAAGAGTTAAATAAGAATTTAATCAACAGTGACCCAGTTTTATTTGCCATCACTGTGCCTCACATAGAGAAGCTAGCTTAATTTTCAAATTCAATTTCACTTACTCAGTTTATTTAGTGGTTTTAGAATCACTTACATTTTGCATATAGTATTTTAGAGCACAATAATAGCATGCACTCTGGTGTGGTTTTTTCCCCCCACACGTCAGCCCTGATCACATAATCTGACTACACTGAACAATATCCTTTTTGGAATCAAAAGCTAAGACAACTTCCTTTCCAATTATACTTCTTTTTGGCTTATATCAGCATTTTTGTGTCCTTTGGAATCAGGAAATCAGGGTGGGGAAGAAAAGGTCAACAGGAAAAAAAACCCAAACAAAACTAAAAAAACTAAACAAAACCAAACAGAAAGGTAGCATCTTATACTGTTTTCTTCCCAGCAAAAGAGGGAAGGCACCATATGTACAATTGACACATGCAACTAATTGACTTTCATCTGAATTTGACAGTTTAATCAACATGTTGAACACTTACCTGATCTAAGCATTTCATTTGGCACTATTCTTTATTTTCTTCTCCCCTTTAAAAAAAAACTTTTTAAGAACTAAGACCTTCCAATACTAAAGTATTTCAACAGAGAGTAAGGGAACACGAAACAGCAGCTATGGAAAACAAAGCAGATAATTATTCAGGAAAAAACTTTTCCAAAATAATCTGCTACCAGTTACTATCGAAAATTAACTACAGTTTTCAAGCCACAAAGTAGCCTTCCCTACAGAAAAAGAAAACCATGGTGACAGTTTAATAAACATGAACCTTAACAAGCACTTCAGATTCTTCTACAGTCAACAATAAAGGCTTCAGAAAAGCTTAGTACATGGAATAACAATCTTATTTTTCCTCATCAGCGTCACATATTACCACCTAATGCTGAAATGTTGACAATTAAGCTATTTGTTCTTCAGGACAAACCTGAAAGAAAAAAGCAAAAATTCTGACTTACTAAAACAGAAGTAAGGTTGAGACAGTCTTGTATCTGAAGGAGAATATACTATTGTGATAATACCTTCAGAAAAAAATTTTCCATTTACTCAGTAAGAATATTGATTATTTAAAAATACATCTTCAAACCTACACATAAGCTCTATTTAGATAAAAGACTGTATTTTCAGCATAGGTGTGCTGAAGTTCAGTCACATCTACTCTTTAATAATGAAAACATATTTACAACATCTTTCATAATCTAAACCATACTGCTAAGATTGAAAGCAATCAGCCTTGAATGAAAGATGAATTAATAGCAGCTCTAAAACCATTAGGTACAGACTCTATTGTCATGTTTTTGTTTAAAGCAAGGGAAAAAAAGGCAAAAAAAGTAGAGGGTGTCTAGGTCAGCAAAGTCATCAGTAGTTGATGGATGCACTTACAGACATTAGAGAAAAAAGAAAAATTGGCAGAACATAGTACCCACGTATAAGATTTTCTATGTTAAATATAGAAAAAAGGCCTCAAGATATGCAGTAACTCTACCTTGGTTCAGTGCTGAAGGTTTTCTATTTTTAGATATGCATGTCGAAGACACATTTAACCCCAGAAGTGCAGCTTGATGCATCATCACAATATTAGTTCCTAGACATTGGTACAATTAGAAACATTCATTCTACCAAGTACGTCTTCTGGCAACAGCCCCTACCAGTAATAACTATGATCTCTGGGTAAGGAACTAGGAGGTAAGGGAGATGGAAGAATTGATGCTCCAGACCATTTAGTGACCACTAGCAGTTGTGTGAGCAGGAAATGCAACGCTTACATTGGCAACAATGGCCAATATCACAGCTTCCTGTAAACCAAAGAGCTGCCCCTCTCCCCAGAAGCCACGGCTCCACACTTTCACTGCTTCTACTCTTGCAGTTCTTGAGGCTGCAAGAAGGGTCACATCTGCGAGCTGTTGAGGGACGTGAGATGGGCATGGCTGCCTCCTGAAACCCACGTTGAGTTTCTCCCACTGCACACTCGCAGTCAGACTGGTAGGAAGCCCTAAGCAGATTCTGCTGGTTATTCATTCTGAATCAGGCATAGCTGGTGGGGCTTAGTAGCACTGCACTGCAGGGATGAGGATCAGCATCTCCCATTTCAGGCAACAGTTTGCAAAGCAAGACTGGATAATACATTAGTCTTACTTGGTGTAGCTAACCCTGACTCAAGTGAACTCTTTGTTCTCCCTAGGGCTGTAGATGAGAAGAAAAGACACTCCCCATCTAGGGAGGGGAAAGATACTCCTCGTCTAGCCTCTAGGGGTGACAAAATCAGCTTGGCAGGTAAAGTGGAGACTGAACTGGTGGGCAGAAGATGGCTATGTGTCAGTCTCTACTGTCTGACAGGGATGGCAGATTGAAGATGGCAGTTGGAATATTCAGAGAATAGGAAAATATCACAAGTTTGCACAAACAGCATGAGAGACAGTTCAAAAGCTAAAGTAAGTAAATAGCCTAAAACCAGAAGGTAATCTCTTTTCTCTTCTTAAACTTTTGATTTGTTGATAGCATTGGATTCACATTCCCTAATATCTTAAAGGGAATTTACTTGTGATGTTTCAAGCCACTATCACCAACGGTATTTGTCTTTTCCAAGTGTTCAGGAATACATTCAGTGCAGGTAGCTCAGTGAGCAGCTGCAGTGAGAGCTGCAGATTGAGCTCTGGGTGGCAGGAGCCTGAGACAAGAGGCTGAGAACTGGCACTGATCCTTTACACAACAAAGGGCATAGGGACCTGTAGCACCAGCCAGGTGACTGGACACTCAGAGACCCAGGAGAAGCCAGTGACTTGGCAGGAAGAGCCCAGACTTTTCAACACTTAGACCATAAGGATACAAAACCTCAGTGTTTCCTTTGTTCAGAGTCTTTCCTAAGAAGCAACAGCTCGAGCTGTTAGTTTGTTATTGCACCATCATTAAATTATTTTAAGGATCTGGACATCTGAGTCTCTGCTATGGGAAAGCCAGGGTCGAGGCAGTAAGGAAACCTTGTCTGACCATGTGAACGTAAGGAGTATGGCTGTGAAGGGGCCTCAGTCCCACCTCAGGTGGTCTGAGTGTGACTGCCAGAGCGGCTCCTGGATGGTGGGATAGGAAAGTTTCCTCAATGCAAGGGCCAAAGGCCTCAGCTGCACATTAGCACCTCCCAAATTCAAAGAAGCATGCTATTGTACTGCTTCTTCACTCCCTCTGCCCTCTCATTGCAAACTTGCAACGCGTCTTTCAGTTTAAGAGTCTGTCATACTTAGACATCATTCTCAGTTTTGGACGAACTCTGCAAATTCCCAGAGTGGTTGATGACAATATAAAAAGCACACCATCAACATAACTAGAAGCACAGAAGTACTAGAAGTAGGACACAGGCACTTAAAGCCATGCCCAAGCTGAATCACTATATCAAAGTTTCACTTAATGGCATCACAGCCAAGGAAGTCCCACATTACTTTGACCAAATGAGTTGGTCAAAAAAACTAAAGAGGGAAAGGGAAGAACTGTCTCTCATTAAACACAATATTTGCCTTACCTTCTTCTCCTCCCCCATGGATGATACCCAGTATCATAGAAAATGCATGCTTTAAAATTTGGGAGTTGTTTCCTTACTGCCTGCAGTGGCACATCAGCAACACAATAATCTGCAGCTGACTGTAGAATAGAGATAAAACCAAAAACGCTTCTGACTGAAGTCCACATTCAGAAATAGCTAAAAGTATTTCTTTGGTATTTGCAAAGTATGAAATGAAAGAATACTGAAAATCCTCCTTGACATCAGAGGTCATTATTGTTGGCATTTCTGCAGTGCCTAGAGGCCCCTCAGAGTGAAACACCATTTGACTTCAGTCTCCATCCACCAAATACTTCCAATCAGAATCAGATGCATGACAAAGACAAAGCACCAGTGCAAGCCTCTACCACTACCCACCAGGGAAAAAAGCTTGAGACTCTGTCCCATGGAGAGGAATGGGACCAGGCAACAAACATGCTGCTGCATTTGTTATTCTCAGACAGCCTGACTTGGACAATCAATTACATGTACATACATATGCAAAAGACAAAATTATGTCAGCAAATTTATTCCAGATCTCAGATTTCTACTGAAACAACAGTTTTAACTGGTCCTAGTTATCAACATTCTTCTATATTTGGGTAAACTGAGTCAGAAAGCAAGAGGTTCACTTCTGGAGAAGAGCAACAAGCTTCTAAAAGACCAAGACCAATTAAATGAAAGGGGTAAAAATGAAACACACACACTCCAATAATTTGATTTTAATCCAGAAGATCAGACTCTTTTTTTTTCAGATTACACAGTATTTGCATGCCAGAATATAATTTTGAACGTAACCATATATATGGGAGTAGTCTATCCTAATTGTTTCAAGTATGATTTTTGAGGTAAATGCAGCTTCTGAAACACAGTCTCCTGACACAAGGTTTCACCTCCACCACACATGGATTGAGATCCAAACACCTGAACTCAAGGGTCAAAACAGTCCCCAAGGTGTAGACAGTTTCAGGTGAGCGGTGCTCACTTCAGACAAAGCCTGATCCCTGTCTTTGCTCCTCTGAGTACTCTGACTAAATTCCACCAGATGTAAGAGGAGTTTACATACCTAGCTTACACAGAGACATGTAATTTCAGTTGCCCTTATCAGCAAACTGAACTCTACCCGTGGAACTCATGGAAAGACAGATCTCACTCTGCCCCAGGCCACCCTTTTCCAGACTCTTCTAATGAAATCCCTCCCGTTCTTAGTGCTGGTGACATAAGAAACTCCTTTCATATATTATCAAGGCAACTACAGTCCCACACCCCTTTAGTGACTGCTGACACTTCCGACTCCCAGTGCTCCACAATTATGTTATTTTTCAAAATGGAAAGGACAAAAATTCCCACTTGTAGAGAAAGGTGGAGGTGATTCTGCCCCTCTACTCCACTCTGGTGAGACCCCACCTGCAGTGCACATCCAGCTCTGGGGTCCTCAGCACAGAAGGACATGGATCTGTTGGGGTGAGTCCAGAGGAGGTCACCAGGATAGGTAGAGGGATGGAGCACATGTCCTATGTGGAAAGGCTGAGAATGGGGATTATTCAGTGAAGAAAAGAACACTCTGAGTGACCTAACTGCAGCCTTGCAGTACCTGAAAGATGCCTGCAAGTAAGATGGAGGAGACTTTTTACAAAGACATGTAGTGACAGGACAAGGGGGAATGGCTTCAAACTGAAAGATAATAGGTTTAGATTAGAGATTAGAAAAAATTCTTTTCTGGGGGGGGATTGAGGCACTGGAACAGGTTGCCCAGGGAAATTGTGAATGCCCCATCCCCAGAAGTGTTCAAGGCCAGGTTGGATGGAGCTCTGAGCAACCTGGTCTAGTCAAAGGTGTCACTGCACACAGCAGGGTGGCTGGAATGACATGATCTTTATGGTTCCTTCCAAAACAAACCATTCTATGATTCCATAGTGACTACAGCAACTGCCAATCAGTTTTGTCCAGAAGTGTCCAGCAAACACATGAGGCAGATTAATAAAATTATTGTTATAACTCAGGTGAGATGCACCATTTGCAGACCTGCGGTGCCAGCAGTAGAACGTTTTCCATTTTAAAGGCTAAATTTTTTTCCATAGTACATTCTGTAATCCCTCTAATAATAATGCTATTATTTTCTTGACCAGGGGATTCTATATATTTTTCCATCCCCAACAATGCAGCTGTGTCATTAAAATGCTGCTTTCTTTTTGAAGCCCTTAAAGTAGCTTCAAAGTGGAAGCAGAGGGTTTGGATGGCTTTGTGTAACAGCTTCACAATGAAGCAAGCAGCAGAACTGGCACTGTAAGTACATTACGCATCCACTCTCTGTATAGAATTGCTTTTTCCTCTAAAAGCCACTCCATCTTTTTATCTACATTTCTTTTTCCCGGAAGCGAAGTTCTTTTCAATGAGGTGTCTATGTCTACATGTGTCTATAGTATTAGACATCCCACTTATTTCTAGAGTACTACGACTTCTAGAGTTCTAGCTTTTTACTGCTTATGTTTGCTAATATGTACTGCAATTGCTGCTCCTTTTCACACTAGTGTAATGGGAAAAACCACAAATTTTGCATTGATAGCTTTCACAGGACAACAGGAGCCAGATCAGACTACACTTCCCTCCGTATGCTCTCTCAGCTGCCTCTTTGTAACCATCTGCTCAAGGCAGCCCTATGCAAGGACTGGCTCCCCGCAGCAGAAAGCACCTTGTTGCTGTGCATTTGTGCAGCCCCGAGCTCACCTCAGGGTCACAGACTGCACTGCTTCCCAGGGGCCAACACCTTGATGTCTCCACATGCAAGCACTTGTGTGCATGCAACTACCGAAAATGTTTTCATCCTTGATTTTTTTCTGAGAATCACAATCCAGCTGTTAAAAAGTCCAACTGTAAAAAGCCTAACAGAAAATGCTTTTCCTAATATCACCTGATGGACTGAAGCCATAGATAGAGCATGCTTGTACAGGTGAACTTCATAAAGAATGCCCTTAGTTTGGAGGGCCAATCAATAGTGTCTGTGAATAAACTTCACCCACTCTACTCATACCCCCTAAAGAACTCAGAATTGGTCTGAGCTCATTACTTTGACTTCCTATGGTGAGAAAAGCAATAGGAAAATAATCCCACTTTGAGATGAGGGGCAAAGGAGGACACAAATAACAGTCCTTTCCACCTGCCCTTCCTTTCTCTCACTGTCCTAGACAGAGCACAACAAACTAATTTGTCAAGATCTCCCACTTCCACGTGGCTGCTGTCAGGGCAGATGGTATTTTTTAGAATTCCATGCATGCAGTCATTGGGAACAGGATAAACAGAAGAAGCCAGATCTTTTTTGCTGAATGTAGAAACCTTGCTGGAAAGATGAGGGCCTTCATATTAAACTATTTATAACAAGAATGGATGATACAACAATGGCAAAAATCATGCTACAACAAGAATACATTTGGATTTTGAATTAGACATTTGTCCTCCTGTGGTAAGCTGACTTACAGGACCCCAGCAGAGAGATGTTTCTTGTTTTTCTTGCCTGTGAGAGTGTGGATTCTGAACTAAGCAGCTATATTTTGCACTACAGGTAGGGTTACTTCAGTACTTCATTCACTTCAGTGAAAATCCCAGAATGATAAATGAAACCATTCTCAGTGCCTTGAAATACAGAGTCACCCAGCACTGCTGTTTCACTGCTCAGGATAAGAGGTTTGTTCACTGCATGGTTCTGAAACTTCAGGCTTCAGCCAGAGGTCACAATCATGAATGACAGGCTGAGAGAGGAAGGGATACACACACATCAAACACTTCAGCCCCCAATTTACATACATACTTCTAACTATATAACACATGAAAAAAAAAGTCTATTGAAAATTAAGATAGAAGCAGGCACACTAATTATTGTGTACTACTAATAATCACAGAATGAGACACTAAAAAGGCACATTGTCCTGAAGTGTAATTATTTCAGCAATGTGATAGTAACATTTACCAAATATTTTAAAATCCACTTCAGACATACTGTACACTGAGATTCTGTACTCATTTTTGTTAGTAATAAAGAAGACCCAATGCAATAAGTAGTGTTTTGTTACTATTGCAGTCAGAGTTGGGAGAGGGAAAAAAAAATTGGGAGAAAAAAATCATACTCACACCATATCTATTCACTTTCGTTGTGGTGATCTGATGTGAGCATTGGTAATCTGTTAACTACTTCTCCACAAAAGTAAGCTAAGAAAAACAAACTATCTGTCAGTAAAGTAACCTTTCACCATCCAGGGTCAGCACCTCACTCAGAAACACAGAGAGATCTGCAATTCAAACATCCTGCCACACAATTTTAAAGCAAAATCTGGAGGAGTGGAACAGCCCAGCTGGGGTTTTGCTGAACCTTCACTTCAACAGAAAAATGTTTAACTTCAGTCAGTCTCCTCTGGATTCTTTCCCCCATATCCTGTGGCCATAAGAAGTCTCACAAGAGGAAGATAATAGGAAGACAATACAAAATGGTAAAATCTCATTGCCTCAGTTCAGTGGGTATTGGTGTTTCTCAGTTGCAAATAAAGGTTAGGAAAAAAAAAGGGAGGGGTGGTGAAGATAGAATGGTTTGGTTGGAAGGGATCATAATGATCATCTAATTCCAATCCCCCTGGCATGGGATCAGATTGCTCAGAGCCTCACCCAGTCGGACTTAATACTGCCTACAACTCTACAGCAGCACCTTGCTACTGTCCTTCTCATTCAACCCGTTTTATAAGCTTGACCAAAAGGATAAACACTGTGAAGCAGAGGCCACCTATTAAAAAAACTGGAGAATTCTTCTGGAAAATTACATTCCCTGGTCTCTTGTTAGAGAACAGTACCAGAACATTTTTTATTTAAATAACAGACAAAACTTTAATATTTCTAAGAATTCTATAAGACCTTTATGACTCAAAAGCCTTACTCTTCTGTGCTTGGACTTTTCACCTCACACTTGACACCTGCCACACCTCCCAAATACTTTCCGATCAGGGCAGATCCCTCCCCAGGGAAGCCAGAGGAACTGTTTGCACCCCAGTCAGTCCTGATCTAGGCCCAATAAGCTGAGATAAATTCTTATCCTCTTGGTACTGAGTTCAGTCAGCTCTTCAGTGTTGTTCAATATAATTTTGAAAAAAAGGGGTTTTTTAGGAAAGCAAAAGCAACCAAAAGAACTAATGAGCTACACTGCAACAAAAAGTACAGTCTACTGGTGTCTATAAAGCACTCATCAACAGAATACAAGATAAAAGCTTCTCACTTCTTTTACCAGTTTCTTTTCATAGTTTTTGTGAACATTTTAAAGGGCTGTTAATTTGTCTTGAGTCAGATAAAAAAACCCTGCAATTGCTAACACAACATAAAAAGTCTAACAGCAGTGGTTGCCATTTAAAAGCCTTTACTATTTGCTACTGCTGCTACCATATAATGAGACAAAGTGCATCACCAGATATGCACACCTTAGTTAAGAATCAAAACTCCCTGAATAAATAACCTCCTAATGAGCGACAGACTAGATTTGGGTCTCATGCTCACCATCACCAGGGCTTTGTGAGTGCAGCATGTGGGAGGTCTTGATAAAAGTCAATACTGCTGTAAGAGATTGTTTTCTGAATCTCCTTAGAAAAGCTGCCTTCTGTTAAAGACTATACTCAGTGAAGTACGTGACTCCAAAAGTATAGCAAAACTTTAGTTAGTTTGTTTTTAACACAACTCTACTCTGTGACTATGATATTAAAACCAAACAGATCAGACATAAGAGCCAGAGGTAGCATTTCAGTGAAAAAAGGTAAGAATTCCAGAAAACACACGTAACAGTGGTTAAATATAGGTGGCGTTAAAGAAATAATTTATATTTTAAAAACATATATTAAAAACCATCCTTGCTTTCTCCAGTGCATTTTTCCACTCTGTAAAAGTGACCACTTAGCTGCTTGAATTGTTTTTACATACCATGAATGCTGAAAAATCAATTACTGATCAAGAAAATGTGTATATTATATACATAAATTAAAAAATGAAGTATTTTACACTTCATATATTTTCTTAATTTGTATTCTATCCTGCGCATTATCAGAGTCTGACTGGATTATGTACATCAGTTTACCTATGAATAATCTTGGCCATTTTTGGACTTGCTCATATTTGTAACAAGGTGGTTCCTTAGGGAACCAGCTGAGGGAGACTAAGATCATTGTTCCATTTTCCATTATAATTTTACCTTAGTCAGCCTATAAATATTAGATTCCATATTCATCAGGAACTGATAAATGAGTGATCCTTCACTGAAGCTACACTTTTTGTTGTCTGCATCCCAAATATAGAAGCAAACACTTGTACTCCCATATTTACATTATAGTAGCTGCATAAAAAGGAACGTTAAATTTATCTGTAACCCATGAGTTACTATTGTCCTTCAATCCCATAGCTGAGGACAGAAAAAGGACACACTTCATTAGAAAGGAGATTTTGTTTGTTTCTTTGGACAGTAATACCAGGTGTTTAAAGTGCTGGAAGTGGTCTCAATGACAAATTAGAAAGCTGAAAGCGGAGATGAGAACCTAGGAGGCATCATAAATCATATTCAATACATTGTATGAATATAATTTTGTGCAAAATAGGTCTCATTACTGTGAATATGAGGTATGTGTTAGTATTATTTGAACACGTAAGATTGCAAAGAAATCCTTTTAAAAACAACTGTGCAATGGAAATATAAAACAAATGGCTTTGCTCACAGTGTTTTATTTACAATTCTTTCCTCTATTCCTGCTCATCTTTCCACTGTACAGATATGATTGCATGGATGAAGTTTCCTAATGACAGCTTAATTCAACTCTTAAAGCTACACAAGTTAAAATCCAACTCCATATTCACATTTTAGAGGATAAAGCAAAACAATTTTTAAATTTAAGGCAGAAGAAGTCAGAAAATACAGGTCACCTCAGGCTATAACATATGAATCCAGATGAAAAACATCACTAAATTAATACACACATAAAAGACAAAGTTACTAACAAGGTAGCAATAAATTCAGAAAAATAGTCCATTCCATTTGCTTGATACTATTATGCTAAGCTTATTCCATTAAGCAAAAATTCAGTTTATTTGTTTGTTTTTAAATATGAAGCATGTCCAGTTTTCTAAATAAAGCTACCGCAATCAGATGTGGGAAAACAATAGTTGATTTCAGTCCTTTGAGAGCACCATGCTTCCCCTCTTCCCCAGCTACCTCCAGCAAGGATAGCCTGTTTCATATTCATCAGTCCAACAACTACAATTCACACAGTGAAAACAGGCTCCCTTACATTAAATCACTGATGTATTTAATTCTGATTTTTCATTAGGATAAGTCTCTTGCAAGCAAAACAAGTTTGATATGACTGTGTTCCATGTCAGATACACACAAGCCCGTTCTCAATTGGGAGCCCTCTTGCACCATTTAGCTTCTTCACTCTCAAGCTTGTGAGATTTGCTCCAAGTTTAACACACTTCCTCAGCTTTCAATACGGGGCAGATTTTCATCTTGTGATGTTGAAACATAAGCAGGGTTACCCTGCATTTGTGACAAGCTGGGTAAATGTCTTATTAGCTGAGCTTTGTCTCAAAACCCATCCAGAATTTGGTGGTCTTGTTACCAAATGGATGTTTCAAAGCAGTAAGCACAAACCTGTTCTCCAAGGGTTCATGAGAAATCAGCAAGGTGCTTGATAATTGACCACCAAATAGACTGCAAGTAACAGGATTTTTTTAATTGCTGCAAGCCTGTAATACAGGATCTAGTTTGACGCATTAAATCAGAATTAAATGAGTTAAATCGTATTAATTTTAAACTAGCTATTTTAGATAAAAATCAGAATGGAAAATTCATAACAAGCCTTTACTGTCAAGGCTACTGCTCAAAACATTTAATGTTATTTTATTCTAGAAGTGAAATACATAACAACCATATGTGTATCACTTGTTAGATTTATTGCACTGTTGGCAGTAGGAAATACTCCTATTTGTTCAGTCATTGAAATAATTTCTATTGCCTTTTTGAACCTTAAAAAAAAAAGACATTCATTTTCTTTGCTCTAATAATTCCAAAGTGTCAGATTCAGCAAAAACTCAATTTTCCACTCTGCAGAAATTACCCCCAAACTCCTGGTTTTAGGCCTTTAAGAATCAAAAAGACTGATAAGGTTTTAAAATAATGTTTCCCAATTACTTCTAAACCATTCTCTTATCTTTCCTTTGACACTAATACCAGCTTCCTTGGTTAGAGCCTGGTGCTAGTAACGCCAACTGTGGGTTCAATCCCCATATGGGCCATTCACTTAGGAGCTGGATTTGATAATACTTGTGGTGTCCCTTCCAACTCAGAATATTCTGTGTTGCTAGTTAAAAATATATCTAGTATGACAAATTACTGTCCTATACCAAAGTATCTGGAGCACACACATGCACTTGCACTTGGTAGTCTTGTCCTGCACTCATACAAGAAGCAGCAGCTTACAAATAAGAACAGACACTACATTTGTTTTCAGGAACTCATCTCTGAACTGTGTTTGTTCACTGTCATATCAGACACAAAAGAACCGGCCTGGTATTTTACCTAAAATGAGTTAACAGTTTATTAAAATCAGTCACCCATATTAAAATTCACATATTCATATATCCATAGAACTTCTCTCTTCCTTTACTTGCCCCAAGGAAAAATAAATAAGCAAACAAAAAGAACCTCAAGGAAAACATATTTGTGCCCATTCTCCTTGTTACTCAAGTCATTTGGAAAAAAGTCTCTACAGTGCCTGAAAACAAGAGATTCCATTATTTTAATTATCTTCATTTAGAGAAAAACAGAGTAGTGCAATATCCAAGATGTATGTGTGCTAAAACTCCACAGCAGTACATTGCTTCTAACACCCACTACCTCATACTGCTATTTTTACACCTTTATATGTCTTTAGCAGGATGATAAAGGCTTTTTAAGCAGAAGCCAGGACTTCAAGAAGCCTGGATTCTTAAAGCCTCACCAAAATAAATAAGAAGGGAATCCTACCTACCTTAGATACTTCTGGCTCCACTTGTCTCTTGGGTGTCTCTTTTGACTCAGGCCCTTTTGGAGTACCAGTGTTCTTAACCGCGGGCGATTCAACTCCTTCACCTTCAAGTTGCAGATTAATACCTTCTGTGGGGACAGGGTGATCAATACCATTTGGATTCAGATTGCAATGGATAGCTGAGAGAAAAAAAATGAGAAACACCGCTTTAGGAAAGAAGACTCCAATGTTTCAAACATTTAGCACAAACTACTGAGAAGTGCCATGTGGTAACCAGAGCTATGTCAGTCCAAAGCAAATGAACCATCTGTACCTTGACATGGATTCAAGGTGAGATATTTGAGAAAGAAAATGAGAGGAATGCAGCACAATATAAATTTATTCAGTGCAGGCTACTAATAACCTACAGAATTGCGCTCTGCTGGATTCACTGCAGCATCCAAGACTCTCAACTTACAGCTTTTACTAAGTATTCATCATGCAACCATACCTTTCTTTTCCTTTCTAGGCAAACAAGGTTTTTATTACATTTTCAATTCCTACATTCTATGTCTTCAAGAATGTGGGATAAGTAAGCCATGCACAAAAAATCAGCAAGTCAGTCTCTGCACAGAGTAATGACTTATCCAGCTGATTATCTCTCCTTAAGTCCTTTGTACTACTGCAAGTTACCACCTACACCACCCTAACAAGCAAGAGGGATGTACTCCCTGGAAGTACATAATGAGGTGAGGACTAATGACAGCAGAATAAGGAAAGCATCCAGAGAAAAAAATAAAACAAATGCAAACCATAGCACAGAAATGCTCATTTAGAACTATGGCAGCAGCTTGTTTTTTGCCCAAATTTTCAATTTCAACAGTCACATAGATAGTAGTAATTTAAAAAACATGTGAATCCTGAGGCAACTTCCCCTTCATGTGACTATATGACTTTAGCATTTATGTTTCTGCATAACTGTGCTACTTTTAGTGCTACTTGTAATTAATGGTCCCAACTTCTTCTGCATGCAAAAGAACTTTGCTCAGATACTGTGATGTAATGTTTGACAGATCTGAATAGAAACCTAAACTACAATGTACAGCCAAAATAAAAGCTGCCCTTTTACTCTTGCTTGGCTTAGAAGCAAAGGGTGGGGTGCTGGGGAAGGAATCAGAAGTGCCAGTTTCCACCAGCTACAGATCAGCCCTTGAAAGTCTCTCACAGGAAACTGGCTCAAGCTGTCAGTGAAAGCAAAGGGTTCTTTAACTACACCTTTGAAAATCTATCCACCTTAAATCCCAGACCCTTAACTGAAAACTTTGAGCCTAAGTTAGAGCAATTCTTTGTTACAGAACTAAAGCAGAGGCCAAAATGTTGACCTTTTTCCCTTGAGATCTTTAAAAACATCCAAATATTTGTAAAAGATAAGTTATCTCTGCAACCACTACAATACCTACATCTGCAAGCCAGGGACAGGAACACCTCCTATGGGAACTTAAAAAGAAATTTGATTCTGTGGTTTATATTTACATCAGTGTGCCTTAAAACACCAAAAAAATTCTCTCTCTCCTAGATTTTATCCACCTACTATTATCTAGCTCCTCTAGATCATATTTATTTGCCTACCTGAAATAACTACTAACAACTTCTTTGCCTGTCCTCTAGACCACAGTAAAGATGGATGTGATCCATCAAGACTTACTTTTTTCACAGCCCAATGAGGATGAAAACTGGTTAGTAACCAAATTAATTTCCTCCATTACAAAACATGGGAGGTACCTTAACCAACCTGTTGAAGTATTCCTGATACACCCTGCTCCAGCAAGGGCTGATCAGCAGTGAAAAGACATTTAGTATTGAATGTGATCCATAAAAATCCCTCCAACTGTATTCTGCAAGGATCTTGCACAGCTGAATAGGAAGACTCCTAGAGACACCTTTGAAACCCTAACACACTACAGCAACATTCAGAAAAAGACAGTTTTTGGCTGTCAGCCCAGTTCCAGTGCTTACCAAAGAGAAACCACATAGCACAGTAGAACTTAAAACTGCCTGGAAGAACACCGCCAGCAGCAAGTTTCCTGTGAATTGCAGCTCCTCCCGTCCCAGTGCCCCCAAACCACAGAGATTAGGGAGAAGGGTGGCACAGGATGAACAAGGAAACCCTTCTCGGTTATGGTACTAATTTACCATGCATTAAAGGGAGCAAATGATACAGGTTTTGATGACATGGTAGCATGATGACTAACTTTATCTCCTTCTATGTATAACCACATGACACACTTGGTAGATGAGGGAAAGGCTGTGGATGTTGTCTACCTAGACTTTACCAAAGCCTTCGATACTATCTCCCACAGCATTCTCCTGGAAAAATGGCTTTTCATGGCTTGGATTGGTGTACTGTTCACTGAGTAAAAACCTGCCTGAATGGCCAGGCCCAGAGAGTGGTGGCAAATGGAGTTAAATCCAGCTGGTGGCTAGTCACAAGTGGTGTTCCCTGGGGCCAGTTCTATTTAATATCTATCAACAGGCTGGACGAGGCAATCAAGGGTATCCTCAGAAAGTCTGCAGATTAATATACCAAGTTGGTTGGGAGTGTTGATCTGCTGGAAGGTAGGAGGGCTTTACAGAGGAATCTGGACAGTCTGGAGTGATGGGCCAACACCAGTGGTGTGAGGTTCAACAAGGGCAAGTGTCAGGTCCTGCACTTGGGTCACAACAAGCCCCTGCAGCGCTACAGGCTAGTGAATAGTGGCTGGAAAACTGCCCTTGGAAAAGGACCTGGGGTTGATGGTCAACAGTGACTAAACATGAGCCAGCGTGTGCCCAGAAGGCCAAGAAGGCCATTGGCTTCCTGGCCTGTATCAGAAATTGTGGTCAACAGGACCAGGGCAGTGATTGTCCCCCTGTACTGGGCAGTGGTGAGGATGCACCTCAAATCCTGGGTTCAGGTTTGGGCCCCTCACTCTAAGAAAGTCATTGAGAGACTGAAGCATGTCCAGAGTAGGGGAATAGAGCTGGTGAAGGGTCTGGAGCATAAGTCAGATGAGGAGCATCTGAGGGAGCTGGGGGTGTTTAGCCTGAAGAAAAGGAGGTTCAGGGGAGACCTTATCACTCTCTACAGTTGCCCAAAAGAAGGCTGTAGCCAGGTGGGGGTCAGTCGCTTCTCACAGACAGCAAGTAATAGGACAAGAGGAAATGTCCTCAAGTTGTGCTAGGAGAAATTTAGATTGAATATTAGGAAAAATTGCTTCATGGAAGGGGTTGTCAGGCATTGGAACAGGCAGCTCAGGGAAGTGGTGGAGTCACCATCCCTGAAAGTATTTAAAAAACATGTAGACGTGGCACTTGGGGATGTGGTTAGTGGTGGACTTGTCAGTGCTGTGTTAAGGGTAGGACTTGATTTTAAAGCTCTTTTCCAACTTCAATGACTTTATAAATCCATAAGCACTTGGATGGCTTAAAAATTAAATAAGTCACTTGGCAAGATGCTGCTTGACTCTTAGCCCATCATGCTTTCAAGAGTAATGAATTATAGTGCTTTTTCAGCAATGCTTTTTACTGGGCTCCTTCAGGATACAAGAGAAAAAATAGAAGAGGCTGCTAGCAATTACATAGATGCCCACTACCTTTTAATTGAAAACAGGTAAGTGGTTAAAAGAAACACAGGCTGCCTCAGGGGACTTTTCCAGAGTTGCTAATATTGAAGGGGAGGGGGGGGGGAAGAGCAGGGAGAGCCTTTTTTTTTATTTTCTAGGGGTATTTATTTCCTAAGGAGAATAAGTATCTCAGTCACTTGGCAAAGCTTATCTTTATCATGACATGATGCCAGCTCTATTATTTTCTTCTTGTGCTACCTCCAACCCTCAGCTACACAGAGGATAGGAAGTAAGGAGTATTTGTTTGTATGGGTCTGTTATTTCCTGTTACCACACAGAAATACATAGATCCATTTCTGTGGCAGACAGAGGTGGAGCTCTTGCCTCCTTTTAAACGTCAATACAAACTAGAATTGTTCCCTTCCAAGATTTTTCTAAAAGCAGCAAAAGAAGTCAATGTTTGGTCAATAATAATTTATTCTCTTCTTAATTCCACATCATATATAATTTAAGCTATTTAAGGTCAGCTCTAAACTCAGGCTCAACTATCAAACCTAATGGGGCTTGGGGGGCTAACAGCACCCAGGGCTAACGTCCCATAGAACTGAGTCTAAACAGCTCTTAGAAAATAATCACAGATCACTAACTTTACCACAGCCCAAGTGCTCTGACTCTCTTAGCTGACACATCTTAAATCTCCTTTAGGACTTAAAGGCATTTGTCTGGAAAAAATTTTACCTACAGACAAAGTAGTTTCTGGCTAAAATATTGTCCATACCCTAGTATTGGCTAATGCTTGCTCATCCTGCCCTCTGTACTCAGACCATTTTCCCACACTGCTCCTGTAACAATATCCCTACTGCCTCAGCACCTCTTCATTCTACCAAACTACATCCACTTCATCAGTCCCAAATGTTAATAGTACATTAAGACAACAAACACCCTCCAAATCAGCTCATAGTATCAGCCTAATACCATTAGATATCAGCAGTATAATTAGATTTTGAAACAGAACCTCTTCCAATATTCTTCCATACAATCTCAAATTCATGTATCATCCACATATCTTAGTAATACAATCCTTCATCTAGTTTCAGATCACTTGTATTCTCCTTTCCCTGCTGAAAACCCCATTAATCTCAGTTGGTTAATGCCATGTCTCTCTTCATGCTCCCCCAACAATTGTTGTTCAACTTGTATTGAAAGCTTTCTGCGGTGGGAACTTGTTTCCTTTTGAGGAAGGAGGGTGGATGTTCTATAGAGCTCTGACTACACAGCAACAAGCACAAAATGAATGGTGCTGGCTGACACAATAACATAGATCCAAAGATTACATTTATGAAACAAACTATTATTTAAAACAAAGGTACTTAAGTGCTCTCGTACTCCTAACCTAATGGTAGACCTGAATCTAATAGAAAACATCCACTTTTCCAGAACTTAAATAGCAGAACTGCTGAGATCTGCCAAGTTATGATGAGAGTGAAAAGCTCTGTGAGAAAAATACTAAGTGGAGCACCCAAAATGGAAAAATGACCCCACATCTGCCCTAAAAAACTAGGGAAATAAATGCAATACACAGTGTCTTTTTCACATATGGTGGAACACAAACTCGAGTCCTTTCCATGTATACAGAGCAAGATAATTTGTTCCCCTGCAGAAGCTGACCGATACATGTGAGCCAGTTCCATGCCCACACAGATCCTTACAGGGTGCACATGCACTCTGAAAGCAGAGCTTGAAGGGCAACAGGCATGCTCTGCTCCCCTGGCTACCTTCCTCCCATGCATGCCTGCCTCCCAGATGGCAAGCAGCCAAGAGACAGCTTGTCTGAGCATGCTTGATGGTACACAGAAGTCATCAAGAGCCATCATAAGTTACTGGCATCAGGGGGCAAGCCTTGTCTTTTCCTAGAGGGTACTCTGTGAATCTTGTCTGGAAAAAAGCCTGAAGGCAATCTTCAAAACACAGCCTTGATATATCCAAAGTTTTGCATGGGCAGATGGAAAGCTTTTGTCTCTCCATCTGTAGGCTCAAGGCTTAGCAGATACATCTATGATCAATTGCTACCTCTGTGCACTCACTGCCTACTGTGTCAAACATTTCATAACTATGTGTTTCACTGGGAATACTTCTGGCTGCTTAAAATTTTAAGCAGATCAATTAAGGCTACATTAAAGCATATTTGGCAGGTACTTGAGTTACATGCAATAACAATTGTTCTATTCTAAAAAGTGATCAAGTAAAAATAGCATCTTCTTACTCATGTGCCCTGTTCTGTGTGCATCATAGTCATATGCTAGCTTTAGCTATTCAGAGACAAAAAGCAGGCACAGCAGATACCCATCCAACCTCTAACAATCCTTAGAAAACTTTCTTGTGCCAAATACTGGCAACCTTGCAAGCTCCATTTTATATATTCATCCACAGACTTAGCTGCACAATGCTAAGAGTTTAAGCCCATACAATCCACCTGCTGCTCCCACCATAAAATGCCACATTGTTGAAAAGGACAGACAAAAGTTCATCCATATAGCTTGAACATTAACAAACTCAGGTTGGAAATAGCAGGGACTTTATAAAAAGGGTCCAAATATCTTTTCAGTCACCTCAGTAATCATGAAGATTTAACAGGTATTTCCAGGGGAAAAGACCTCCGGACAGTAGCTCTCACTGGACTTGTTCCTTCCATCTCTGCCTTTTCTTTGTCAGAAGAAAATCAAACCTCCAACCACATCAAATTTTGCAGTCAGCATTCTCAATGAGAGTTCTATACGCTTCCAGATGCTGCATTTCAATCCAGAGTAGCCAGACAGCATCCCCGAGGCTTTTTGCTTGCCTTTACTTACAACCTGCCTTACCTGGGTTGATCAGAGAGGAGACATTCACACTGAGAGTGCTGAAGTCTTGTTCAGATTGAGATGCCCCCTCACACTGACCAAATGAGCAAGAAGGATCTGCACTGCAAAGTCCTTCTTGTATTCACGAAGCTTATACTTCATTAGTAGCTCTGCATATCCCTAGAAAACATGGGATTATTTCAAAGATGTCTGACTTGAGAAGTTAGTACCACTTCTACAATATAAAAAACAAGATTAAAACCAGCAAATAAGGATGTCTTTAATTGGTACTATAAAATTTAGGATTATTTTGGCTACTTTATCTGGCAGATTTATTTTCCACAGTAATCAGTTTCTCTAACTCCTTTGGACGGTCCATCTGCCTCATCAATCAGCTTCTAGTTCTGAGAAACTATCTGGCTTTTGCCTACCAGAACTACTTCGCCACACAGTTCTCTCTCCATCTAATGTAAATTTGTGCAGTTCCCCCAATACATCACTTTGGACCAGCTGAAAATGCAGTCAAAGTTTCACATGAATAAAATTTGCTGCTTATGTTGCAACCTAGTAAATACTGCTGGCAACCTGCTGAGCAAATAACTTCAAGATTTTTCCTGCTCTGTTTCTCAGACTTGTCTGTCTAATGGCCACTGAAACAGTAGCATTCACACAGAGCAAAAAGGCCCAGCAAATCAGTCAGGACCTTTTCTACTTCAGTTAAAATAACATGAATTTATCACAAACCTCCTGTAAGGCTGAAATCCCAAAGTACTTGACTGAAATAATATCGGTGTCTAGCTATCTGCTTCTGTTGGTCAGCATCAAAAAGTAGCATTAAGCAATTACAAACATGCTGTGCCAAAAGGCAGGCCAGCACTGGGCTGTGGAGTGCACTGTAAACTGCTGCTACTGATGAGCTGTACCCATAGCTTTGAGTACAAAGCTCAGACAGACACAGGCAGCAAGGCTTGGAAGACACAGACACAGACACACATACACCTTGTACCTACAGGTTCCTCCAGACAGTTGCTTGCCTTTCTAGCCTCTCGTTATGACTACTAATCATTAATCAGTGAATCAGTTTAACAAAAGACAGGCGTCTTACAAGACATTAATTTTACAATCAAGTCTTTGTTACAACAGCGGGAGATGCCCAACAGCTTGGCGGTATCTTGTACATCAAGAGAAGCTCAGCAGCAAGGAAGTGGACATTGAATCAGGTCAAGAGGGCAGGAAGGGCAGAGCAAAGGGCAGCCAGGTGAAGGAAGTGGATAGAGGAAGAAGGGAATGAAGTGTTCAGAGAAGGAGTGTTCATTTTAGTTTGTGATCTTTGTAGGGCTTTTGCCTTTTTCACTCCTTTAGAACTATTATCAACAAGAAAATTTAAGGTAACAGCATTCCTGATACAACTGTCCCTGAACATCTCTAGCTTGACAATGGGGTAGTCATCCCATGGTATCAAGCCAATTACTACTACAAACCATTTGCTCTCTCCAGAAACAATGAAAAAAAATATCCAGAACTAAAGCCAAAGAAAAACACAGAAAAAGTATGTTTTCTGAGACAAGCTACTACACTTCACGTACATCTCTCAAACATACTTCAGCTATAAGATGGGATAAACTCTTGTACAGCATCAGAAATATATCAAGAAACCAGAATGAGTAACTTTGCACTTTCATACCTAGACTCAAACTAAACTCATAATTTGGTTGAAGGCCCCACAAATCTTGTGTAGAAAGAAAAGACCCCTTAATTCTCTACAGAACAGAAACACTAAGCCCAGAATAAGAAATTATCTTCTTGTGTGGGCTGAGTTTGCCTTCTAAGACCCTTATTCCACCAGGATATGTAAGTAATTAAGTTTCTTCAGCTAAAAAATTTCCTTAGGCATTTTTTACAGTTTTCCTACTGGAAACTATTTATTTTATGTATGGCAGTATGCACTTATCATCTCTTATCTCACAGACTTTAGCAAATGCTGTAAACAGTTTCTTTTACACCTGCTCTTCAGGAGACAGACTGCATGTCATCACTATGCCAGATGGACCTTGAAGCCCCAGCAATGCAAGTTCAGCCTTTATAACAGGAAAAGGATTTCATGATAAAAAGCAGACACAGTGATTGGATAGCCAAATTATTCCTGATAATGTTCCTGATTCTCATTCCGTTTTAATGAAGGTATACTTGGTACAAGCAGCTCTTGAATTCACACTAGCAATAGAGGCACATTGCAAAATCAACCTATTCAGTGAATAAATAAGGCCAGGCTACCACAAATCCTGTACAGGTATAGATGAAGAGGAGAGTAGTGACACATAAGAGGACCAAGTGAGCTACGCAATTAACTTAGAGCAAAATGGATCATAGTGAATGAAATAATAAAGGTCAGTAAGTAACATGCATCACCTGTACATGAGAAAATAATTTAAGCAATGAATTAAAGTACAAAATTGTTGGTCATTTGTTTTGCAAATTAGTCAATAAGAAGGCTTGCGCAAGCATCTACAGAGATTCTCTTGAACAGTAAAGAACTCTGGATTTCAAGACTGTGAGATGCACAAAATTGCATGCAAAGAGGGTGGTGCAAGAGATAAGAAGTGTAAGTACAAAAAACAAAGAAAATCAATCAGTAGATAGAGAGGAAGAGACCTAAAATAATTCACTCTCACAAGGAAAAGTATTCACCATACATTACAATTGTCAGCCACCAAACACTGCTGCTCTAAGGATTTCAATGAGAATATGGAGAGATAAAAAAGAGAAATAACACACCTGGATATTCAACAAGTTTCCATTAGTTCCACTGATCCTGCAAGAAACTTGTATTGCAGTCACTGCTTAGGAAATTGGTTAGTCATGTTTCACCACAAATTATATTTCTGAGAATGCCTCAAGTCCTAACAGTACTACTATTCAATTCTATAATCAGCCAGCATTACACCAAAAACCTTTTTTTAAACACTAATGTGCCTATCTAGCACACCAAGAACAGCTCCGACACACACAAGGCTTTATTATGGCATCAGAGGTGCACTGTTCCACACATGCATTACAGATCTCTGCTTTGCCCTACTCATGAAAGCTGTGTCTGCTGAGCATGTGGCTGAGAAATGGCTGCAATTCAGCTGTGGATCCAGGCTTTATTCCTTGTCCCATGAATGATGCACAGTCATCAAAATGCAAAAGAAAATATCTTTATTCATTCTCACAAGCATAACTAGTTTGCAATCTGGCAGTTGACTTCTGTTTTCATTCCTGGATTTCTCTCAACTGCCTAAAAGTTACCTCCTTTACCACTGTTTAAGGTCATCCCTTCCCTTGTACACTTAACTGAAGAGTCTAGAAATGCTTTCTTTCCTTCCTCCAGTAAAATTCTTTACTTCCTACTGATTACTCATACCACTGTATCCTACTCACTCTAGTACCCCAGCAGATTTGTGTAGCAACAGACTGTAAGCCAAGAGCACGCAGAGGACGTTCTGAGAGAAAGCTTCTATTGACGCACATTACAATTCTCTTTCTTTATGTTTACGAAACAACACTATTAAAAGTCTCTTCTTGCTTTTACTAGGTTATCTGCAGAGAAGCAAATCAACTCAACCAAAATCCCCTCTGGGGAAAGAAAATAAAATTTAGAAAAAAAAAGCCACAAAGACAGGACAGAGGAGAGCAAATGAGTGGGGGAATGGAGGGAAATAATGACCTGAATATTCAGCTGAAGAACAGGAGCTAGCAAAGTTCCACATTATATAGAGATGGACAAGACTACAGTACAGACAGGCTAAAATCCACACTGAGTGTCTTCCTCACACCCTTCTTCTTGTCAATCACATACTCCCTGCAAGCATATTAGATTCCATAATTGAATGCAGAGTTCACTTCAGCCGAAATTCAGTTCCCTGCACACCTGCTTGCTTCATCCAGGAGCAGCACAAACTAGGGTGAATTCTTATTGTTTCAAGTACTGAACCTGCTCTTTAATGCCAAGTTTAGCTCATGCTGCACAGAGAACATGCAGCTATTCACAGCAGCTCCCTTGCTCTTTTTGCAGTCCTTTTGCCACAGGACACTTCTGGTGAGAGAAGGAGGGCCCTGTGCAAAGGTGAGGGAACATACAACCTACCCAAGGCAGAAGCCACTAAGGCTGAAATCTGTAGATCTAATCTGCTTCAGGTTTTCCTGAAGGTCTCTCTCAGACCATATTTCATTTCAATAACCTCGTTTATAGAGGTTAGTACCAATGTTTCCAACCTTACGTGCTGTGGAGAATCAGCATTTTCCAGGATGGCATTTCTATAGCGGCAGCCTAATGTGAGGCCCCTCTCCTTCCCCCAAATCCCATTGACATGACATAGCACACAGTTCCTCTTACAAAGCAGTATCAGTTCTTATATGCTAGGAAAAAGGAAGCTACACATGCTATGCATGACGACCCTGCCTGTTAACATTTTTATAGCTCAGTGCCTAATTTCCCATCTCCTCTCTGTTTCTGGGTTGTCCTGGCCAAATTTCCCTCCCAGTTACTCGGTGCAAATCAAGCTCTTGCAGTGAGTGGAGTTGTTCTGGACACACAGCAGATGAGCTAGACTTTGTCACAGAAGTCATCAGGCTGGGTCAGACTAAAAGTCTAGCCCTTTATGCCACTGCTTAAGAAAACAGAGTGAGAGCAGGGTGTACATGAATTGATCCTACCTTGGCACGTTAGGAATGACCCCCAAGGTTAAAAGTGCATCTGGTGAACTCTGTGTTATATGAAAAACTATTTCCTTTTTTTAATTTAAAGCACAAAATCCTACAGCTTCATTGTTGTGCCTTGTGACGTAGTTCCTTTTTCCACCTTCTCCAAACCATTCATAAAGGCCTAAGGATTCTCTCCATGGTCGTATCTTTTCCAAGCTAAAGAATGATAATATTTGTAACCTGCCTTCAGAGAACACACCACGTCTGACCAGCTGACTGTTCTTTTCTGTATTCTGTAGAGTCCTCTCCTTTTGGGGTGCAGCTGCAGGGAGCATTCACAATACAAGAGCAATATGCAATGATACAGAAACAAAGATCTTCCTTGCCTCATTCTGAGCTCTTCTCATAGCTCCTGAAATCTTATTTGCTATTTTGACCAGCACGAACCAGCCAGTTTCAGAAGACTCAAAATTACTCCATTTTTTAGCCCTTTTTTCCACCTTTGCCTTTGGCACCTTCCAGAACTACTCCCTCTACATTCTCTGCATGTCTTCAGCAGATAATTGAGGGCTGAGCTGTTCAACTGTTAATCTGCAAGGCTAAATACCTGTATCCATTCAAAAGCAACATCCTTCATGAGAAATAATCCATAACAGGATTGCTCAGTTCTAAACTCTGAGTATGTCTTGTTCACAGAAAGGGGCATTGCATTAGAGATCACACAGGCTGGACAAAAGGAGAGACACATAAGTGAGTAAAGCTGTCTCAGCCAGGACTGCAGATGAAAGTTGGTTCCAAAACCAGGCACAGTATCTCTAATAGGCCCACAGACTCAATACTTAGTGAACTGAAAAACAGCCCACTAACAGCTCTACTACCTCTGCCAGTTAGCTCTATTACTTTCAGAGACCAATGGGCAAAACAAAAACTTACATTGCTCCATAGATACCTAGTTCTGCACCCACCGGCAAGTCTGCACAGAGGATGTTTTGGACAGAAACTTCTTGTTACCAGCTCAACAACCAGCACCAGTCTGCAATTCTTGACACCATCCAGCTACAGTACCTTGCCCTGAGCCTGTCACTACTGTTCTCCTGCCATAGCCCTTGTGACACAACAATACTGGGAAGCACTAGAGACTGGCTCTAAGTGGCTTGCCCTGACCTCATATACTGAGCTGTAAATAAGAGGAACAAAGCCACACAACCTCCTTGGACGTTGCCCACCATGCCTGGACAATGCAGAAGAACAAAAGAAACTTCCAAAACCTCTCAAGAACAGTTCTATTTTATAATTTCTATTTAAGCAGTAACATGAGATCTTACAATGTCACTACAGGTTTTGTCAGTACTTTCCATTAGTACATTAGGAAATGCATCCAATGTCCAATTCCTGTCATTTACTCACTTGCATTCCATTCTTGGGGGGAAAGCACATGAACTTTCAAAGCATCATTCCTTCCCTTTGCCCACATATTACCACCACCTGACAAGTTTTAACCTTATGATGGGATTCGATTGTACTGAACCAGTAAATTTATCTTAATCACCATCCTTCCCAAGCTTCTAAGTCTTCCAAGTATTTTAAAGGGTAAGGTAAAACACTCAAGGAACTAAACTGGTTGACCTGAAAGTACTTCTGAGTTTCTACAAACACTCTCATCCTACAACCAAATTTCATCCAAGGGAAACGCAGTGTCAGACCAAGTCTATACTTGATACCTTGATTCCTGCCTAATATGGGTTCCTTTTTAAAAGCAGGGAGGGGGAAATGATCACATAATCTCCATCATATCCACCCTCCGCTCAGTCTGAATACACCTTAAAAAACTCCATTGCAGTGACATTCTTTGTGTCTACATTCATTTTGGGGTCTCAAATTCCCACCGTGGAATGCACCTTCTGAAATTCAGCTCACAGACTCCCTTTCAAATGTAGCAATACAGATTGGAAAGCTCTAAGCAGCGGTTCAAAGCAGAGAAGCACACACAACCACCAGGCTGTATGCACACTGTGGGGGTAGTACGGAGGTTGTGCTGTTGTTGAGGTAGAAATAAGGGTGTAAATGTTACAGCCCAACAAGAAGGCTGCCACATCAATGTGGATAGGAGAAGACCTATGTTCCAGTCTCGAATCCCATAATTGCTGATGCATAAATGGTCAGAAAGTAACATACAGAACACAAGACCAAAGGCTGATGCTCAAATCTAATGCCTCGCTGTTCAATGCACCTCCAGCATTGGTCTTATCCATCTCCTCTGCTATGACCCAATGTTACTGTTTCAACTGGAGAGCTGAAATGAGACGCGTCTCTGAGTCCTGCTTCCAACTGGCAGCTATTTCCAAGCCATATGTCTGAATCCCTCAAGCTAAGAAGTGGTTAGAAATTCCTGAAGAAAACAAAAACACTGATGGAAGCATGTGCTATTTTTGAATCACAGGGTTTGTTACTTCTTTGCTCCACAGGCAAGTAAGCATGCTGAAACACCATCTATTGGATAACATTTCCTTAGATATGGAGTCTGAGCTTGAAGTGGGTATAGGAATAAGACAAAACTGAGTAACTGAATACCTGTCAAAAGAATTGTACTTTTGGGCACACCCTGGAACAGCTTGATAGGTACCTACACTGAAAGCTGCTTCAAAGCTGTCCTCTGGATGATCCTGAACTCACTTTAACATTCTTGGCAGAGTTAGCATAGCACATCTATGAGCTCACCATATCTCAAGGCTCTGAAGAAACACATGGCAGCATTCAATATCCATGGAGTTGCTAGGCACTGAAGGCGTTCAACCAAGGTACATCACATAGCTGAAATTCACAGGATCACTGATAGAAGTTGGTTACAAGCTGCAAATAACTCAGTCCTGCAGCAGCTAACCTGGATGCCACTCTCCTGAATGCCCTAGCCTCCTCTGAGTCTTAGATTCCTTAAGGATTACCAAGGGGTAAGGCCAGTCATTGTCAGCAAGGCTCCAGTTCTTAGTAAAAAATACTATCCTGTAGGAAGATCCAGGGTCTCAACAGCGTAAGCCCACCACAAAAGAGCCACAGGAGCCTGGAACTTTACATAAACTTCCAGGAGGAGACCTGCAACAAATACATGTGGCATTTTCCAAACACTATACACAGCAAGAAAGGTGTTAGACCAAACTTCATTAAACACTTACCATGAAAGAACTCCATGATATAATTAGCACTTTTCTTGCACAGGAATCTCAAAGACACCACAGGTCAGAGCTGCAAGGGATCCAACAGAACTGTGTGGGATCACCTGCATACAGACATCATCTGGTGGGTGTTGTCAGTCTCTCACTTTCCTGTGCAATAACCACTGGGGGGGAAAGAAATCACCATTTGTCTCTCTTCCCTTTTACCTTTGCTGTACAAGAGCAAACTGAAAAAAAAAAAAAATTGGAGAACACTGTTGCAGAGATCAAAAGCCTTTTTCTACTGGCTCTGACCTAGTTCTTTCATTCTTCCTAGAAGGAAAAAAAACACTTAAAGGAACATTGTCAAAACTGTTGAGTCTAAAAATAGACTTACCTTGGCAGTGCTCCCATCTAAATGGGCTCATATTAAGGAGTGCAAACTCACTTTCCTCATACACACACCAATCCTTTCATCGATCTGGAAGCACTGGCACTATACAGCCCAAAGGACCTTCCAGTTCACGTAACCTCTTTTGGGACACTAAAGTATGGGAACTGTAGTATTCTCCAAATTCCCATTCCATATTTGTAAGTCTACCACTATCAGCTTACCCAGCAAAAAAGTTTGTATCTTTTCCTTAAGTAAACCAATGGGCATTTGTTGCCATAGCTAAACCCCAGCATACTATGCTAAGACAGCTTTAAAATAATCAAATTTGAGGAAGATATCAGCAATTTGTTACATAAAATGAACAATTTTTTCAAAGATTCTCCAAAAAGTATAAGCTACAAAATATTTTCACCTTAGCCACACAAAACATTTCTGAAAGGAAAAACAAAAGAAAGACTCTAAATTCATGGCTGAAGCTGACAAACAGGCAGTTTCCATAGAACAATATCCCTGGTGGAGCTAGTGGGGCAGTGGATGTTGGCTCTGGTCAGCAACTCCCATGCTCCAGAATCCATGCTTCCCTTGTGCCCCAGGGACCTTTCCACTCCGCACCAGTTGCATCGCTGAGCCAGCCACTTACAAGTTTGCACAAGAAACCAGTTGGCCCAACCATTCAAAAGCCTTGCTTTCACTCTATAAAAGAAAGCACAGAAAGCCCATCCTAGTCAAGCTCCCAGCTGACTACTGCAGAGATTGGAAGGCCAGACAACCTCAGCTTAAACCTTATTTCTAAGCTTCCAGAACTGATGTACAGGAGGTTATGCTCTCAAGATCCCAAGCCACACACCAGGAAAGCATTTTTCCAAAGCAAACAAACAAATCAAACAGCAGAAAACAAAAAAAATCCCAACTGTCTGTTCTTCCTGAGTCCAAGACATTTTTCTACAAAACTATTTAGAAGATTAGATGGCAACTTTACTTTCAACTAAGCCAGAGTCTGTGCACTGTGGTGATGGGAGTCATGAGGAACAAGTAACCTGTTAGCTTTCCAAACAGAAGTTGTAAGGCCAAGTGTTCCTTGCCAAAAGTCACAGTTCAGGAACAGAACACAGCTCACACCCAGGGCTCCAATACAGCAGAAGATGCATTAAGAGAAAAGCAGGCTTTTAAGCACAGTCACACAAAGAAACATGGTTCCAACAGAAAATGATGGATAATAAAAGGCCTGAAATGTGAGTGCACCACATCCACACAAAGTAGTCATGGCCACATGGCTACTTGTGCTGAAATAGTCATATTGCTGTGTTAGTGTGAGGGCAACAGAATTATGCCATGGAAAGAAAGTTGAGGGAGAAAAAAACAAAATGGGAGGAATGCAGAACATACAGCCACGAATGCCTGTTCTGAGACACCACAGCAGGATGCATCCTGGGGGACGGAAATGGGAAGAAGGAGTTAAAGAAAAAATTCCATCTCAGGAGAAGTGAAAGGCACTGCTTCCCAAAGCTTTAGCAGAGCTTTCCTTCATTAATATTTACAAAGCTTTTAGAGATTCTCAGATGGAGGGCACTGCAGATATGACAGGAATTATTCCAGACCTGAAAAGATCTAGCAAACAGACTGAGAAGGACTTCAAGTAAATAAAGGAGGATGACATTAGTGACTACACTGAAACAGGGGTTGCTGCTGGCATATGAACCATCTGGTGCATGGCAGTCCATTTCATTTACTTACTTACCCACTATCGGGCACGCATGCCCAGTTCACATCACTATGCTTTTGCCATTGAAGAAGTAATGCTTTTATTCAGGACCACTACCTTCCATCTTTGTATCATTCCAGTCTCCATAACTGCCATTCAGTAAAGCAGCCTGTGCTTAAGAAATGTTTGCCTCAAGGAGAGGCTTATGCTTAGGACGAACAACTTGGGATATAGACATACACCTTTTGAGACATAGTGGTCTTGTTTACCTCTATTTGAATTTGCATGGGAAGCTGTTTTTCAGGGATGTTAAGCTCCCCACGGCCTCCAGGAAGCCTAAGTTTTTGCTGGACTGTCATCTGTGCTGTTCACTTGGGTACTCAGAAAAAGACAGCTTCGGCATGATTTTCAGCAGTAAAGAAAGTGCCTCTGATAGAACTGTAGATCTCAGCATAACTGAGAAACAAAACTCATGGTAGTCTCAAGACGAACACCCAAAACCACCGACATACCCTAAATTAAGCACGGAAGAAGGGGTCAGATGGCTGGTTTACACAGGATCCTTTAATTTTCCCAAGGGCACCAAATAAAGCAAATGAGGCACAAACCTGTCACTGCCTCACTCCAAAGCGCAAGAAAACCGAGTGGATTTTGGAAGCAGACAGCAAGAAAGCAGATTTGCCTTTTCCCATACACCTCTCTCCTCCAACTTCCCAAAAGCCCCAATGGAAAGGGAGCACACAGCCAATGCTAGACGGCTAAAGAGAGCCCAGCATTTACTGGAAAACGTAGCAAAGCATCCACCTTTCCAGGTCTTGCTAGCTATCGCCTCAGTTACCGGGGTACTTCCCCAGGAGCCGGGCACCTGACGAACACCTCCCGGCTGCCCAGGAGCTGAGCATCTCGGCCCATTGGCTTCTCCATCCTTCTGAGGGAAGAAGGGGCCGAGCACAGCTATAAGCCCGTGCGGGGGCCGGCCGGGGGCTGCTGGAGCTTCGTGGGCATCGCGGCCCTGGGGCACTTCAGGGATCCGGGCAGCAGCGAGGGACGGCGACGTCTCGCTGCCCGTAGGAGACCGAGCGGCGGCGGGGCGGAGGAGGCGCTCGGGGCTGAGCGCGGCCGCCGGGGCTGCTCCGGAGGGAGGCGGCACAGGTCGGCCGCCCTTGCCGGGAGAGGCGGCACCTCCGGGCCCGCCGGGAAGTTGCCGACCGAAGGCTCCGGGCAGCCCC
>VZRN01006220.1:87361-99240 GCA_013397935.1 Dasyornis broadbenti
CCGGGGGAGGAGACAGGGGAGGGACGCCGGGGGCGGCGGGCAGGGGTCGCGAAGCCCTTACCTTCCACCGCCATCCTCCCGGCCTCGCATAGTGCGCCGGCCGCCGACCCGGCCCCGGCGGCGCTGCCCCGGCCGCCCCCCCGCCCGCGCGGGCTCCGCTCATCTGCAGCCGCGGCGATCAACCTGCAGCGCTCTCTGACAGCGGGCGGGGCCGCGCCGCGGATCCCTGGGAAACGTAGTCCCGGGAAACGGGCGCCCGGCCAGGCACCGGCGTTCTCTGCCGCCGGCGGGGCCCCAGGCCGCCTTCGCGTGTCCCCGCCGGGCAGGGAGACCGGCACCGAGGCGGGCCGTGGGCTGTGAGGGCTGGGGACCCCCACGAGGCATGTGTGGGAGGGGGGCTGCTCGGGCACCCTGCCCCAAGAAGCTTCATTTCACAGCTCTGGGATGTTTCTCTCCAGGATTTCAGTCATCTCAGACATCCGGACTGACGGCTCCAGGATAAGCCCGTTCTGTCCCCGTCCCACCCCAGCGCATGCCGTGGCCGGCAAGAGGAGTTTGTCCGCAGGGTAAGAGAAAGGCATACACAGAGCACCATGAACTACCAGTCAGCACCTCACCCTGGAGTGAGGCCTTCCGTTTTTCTCCGTTCTCCATCCTATCCCACTGTGACGGGTCTTCCAACAAATCCAGAAAACTAAGGAGATTAGGAACACAGTAGTGGAGCTATTACTTCAGGTCCTCAGAAATCTTACACGAAACAGACTGGCACCCTTGAGATCTGTCCTAGAACATTGGCTGTCTGAAAAACAGCTGTTGGCTTGTACATTTTTCAGTTTTGTTTTGAGATATCAGAAAGGTTTTGAAGATTTTTTTTTTTCCGCTTCAGAAATAGCCATTTTTTCATTTTAAGTGTATCAGCAAATATTAGCTACCCAGAAAGAGTCTATAAGTTACTCTACTCATCAAAGTTTACATCATTATTAAAATCAAGAGGACAACAGCAAATGGACTGAGTATACAAGGGCAAACCCACATAGGGTGTGAAAACATTGCCACAGGTTCTTTTTGTTTGTAAGCAGTGGCTGTTGTGGCTAATAAGTGTTATTTGTGACAGGTTATTTTTGCTAAACAAACCTTCAAATTAGAGTGCAAGAACATGCAATGTGCAAGTGAATGCCGTCTTCCTAAACCCCAGGAATTTTAAGATCCTTGAAATAATCTAAAGTAATTAAAAATTGGGACTTTATTATTTATTTTATGAAGGAAACTCAGAGCCTATAATGAAGGTTCTTGAAGCCCAACTCTTTCCTTAAGCCTTCTATTAACCAGTTTTGCCCTGAAGACCTGACTTATTTGCTTTCATAAGCACTTGAACTATTAGCCCTTGTGTTGTACATGAGTCAAGATACAACTTTCCTGGAGCAGCAGCCTTGTCGTTTGTGTCTTTGCAAAGTGGTAGGCATACTCACAGCACATTATAAGTAATACAAATTGAGAGGTTATGCTGGTACTCCCAAGTGCAATACAGTCACACACCTGATCCCATATGCTGGCAGAATGGACTGATCTTTACACGCTTTCTGTTGAGAAAATAGGATATTCCCAGATTTCACAGTTTTCAAATATATGTAATACACACATACCACCTTCAGTACCTAATAAGCTTCTGTGATTTTGATGACATTTTGTATTAAGCTTATGTATTCAAGTATTAATCATTTATTTGACTGTGACAATATCTGGAGATACGTGTGAGTAAATTACCTTGCTAATGCATATGTGAAACAGTGCTTTCTTGTTTGGAATGAGTTGGGAGCCATAGAGGGAATAAATCAAGGCTCAGAGTTGAACTGGCATGGACATGGAGAGCTGGAGTCTTAGCGCCATTAGTATGCTGAATTTCTGACTGGTAACTACATTTCAGCTCTGGACCCTGAGGACATCCCTGGTGAGTACAATTTTACTAAGCCCTTTAAATAGTCCTGTATTTTTTAATTACAACTTCATGCTTGCTGAAGAACAGCAAAATTATGGCTGTGACGAGACAGCAAATAGGACATGACAGATGTTAAAAGGTATAGTATGTGATACCTAATAGCTAGTGAAACCTAATATTTAACAGTATCTAAAACCATCAGAAACGTAACAAATTCTGGTCAAAACTAGACAAATTGTAGTTTAATGTATGTTGCTCATTAGAGAAAAGAGGCTGCGAACTGATTCAAGAGGTTGTGTGAATTGATTCAAATAATCTATAGTAAAGTACAATCTGTTTTGAGAAGAGGTTTCAGAAGCATCAGGTGAGAGTGAGCTAACTTTCTGAAAACATCCTGCTAAATGCTGAAAAATCTTTCTCTGCTCAGAAAGAGCTGTCTCTTGCTTTCTCTGCCATGCTTTCTTGCTTCTCATTTTACCTTGCCTCTCTTTGGAGAGGTTTCTTTTAAACTTTCTCTTAGAATTGTAGCAGACTCCCTTTAAACAGACTTGGTTTGTCACAGCCACAGTCAGTTTGCTGTGTACTTTGCCCTAAGTCACCAGATGAAAAGGTAATACTAACCAGAGGCTCCTTCGCCATTTGGGTTATTTCTGAATAGGTCTTCTGCCAGCTAACATCAGATGAAAGTACAGTTGATGAATGTCCATCAATAACATTGCTCTACTCCAAGAGTTCTGAGGTCTAAACAAGATGTTAGACTTGTATACTTCACTACAGTATCATCCATCATAATTTTTCTCTTTTTATTCCCCTTTCACCTTACAGAAATTCAACAGTTGTTAAGCTTTAAGCGACCCCTTGTGCTCCCAAGTCTGTTCTGTAAAACAGTGAAATTCTCACTCATCCTCATCTGATGATCTTGTTGGTGAGGTACTTCCTCCCTATTATTGTGACCCAGGATTTTAAAAAATTACTATTTTAATGTGGGTGCCCAAACACATGCACAGGAGCAGTTTTCAGGGACAGTTGAAGAAACATCTGAAAATCGTTGACCTCAAGTCAGGCACCATGTGTCTCTGGCAATGAATAGCAGCACAGCCATGTCTAACATTTTTGGCTGTGATTTGCTTAGCTGAGTGGGCCTAAACTGTGATGGTGAGGTTAAAACCATTCAAAGTTTGTTGTCAAACTCAAGTATGACAGAAACAGGACCGCACCATCTTCCTAATATTTCAGTATCTGGACTCTTACATTGCCTTGCATATTCCTGCGAAAGAATGTGTGGAAATGGGTGTGTATTTCAAAGGTAACTGGTGATAAATGCATTTAGATTGTGAAAAGGTGTGGGAGGAACATGTGTAGGACTATACAGATTTGATACTGATGGGGAAGGAGAAGTGGGGCTTTGCATGTCAGTACCCCTGCCAGTACTGGGAGCTGGAAAAGGGAAGGGCTGTGTGATACTTCAGGCACACTCTCAGCACACACCCTAGGCCAGGAGCTATACTTGTTTGCTAATGAAAAACAAGGACGTTTTGGCAGAAATTTTTTGGACACTACAGTGTAGGAGGTAGGTGGAAATTCAGGTGTGGAAGCAGTGAGTAGAGAATTCCCTTCCAATTCCCCTCCCTTTGTCAGAGTCAGCCACATGGCTGGAAAAATAGCCTGAGGAATAGTGGGTGCCAGATCTGGAGTGAGAGGAGGAGGGTGTGGAGTTTCTCTGCATTCTCTGTTTTTTCTCTAGGAAGTGGCATTTCCTAAGAAACCTGCTGAGACTCATGCAAGTACCTGAAAGGCACAGGGAGAGGATACTGGGTGCATTACTGCATTTTTGCCTTTTTTTTTTTTAATTAAAAGGCGCTCTTTAACCCATCTACGCATATACTGAGAAAAGGGGAGAAACAGAATTTTGGTATAAGTCTCATGCTCTGATCCATGGAAAGAGATTCTTATCCTAGTCCAAATACAGGCTTACTAACACAAAATGACCCAAGGTATGGTATGTGTCAAAGTGTAAGCACTGATGTTCAGAAGCAGTTTTCTGGGGTCTGAGAATGACTTCAAAAGAGATATTAGGCAAGGAAAATACACATAAGCATGTTTAAAATACATGTAATATGATTTTAAGTGTCACTAAGGCAATGAAATTAGGGTTTTACTAATATAGTAGTATAATTACATAATATTTTTTTTGTTTATACTGTTGCTGAAATATACTTTGAGTATTGTTTATCCCACACACCTGCATTTCCTAATTGTCAAAAATATTTTGTGTGATAATCCATAATACAACAGAAAGTGTATTTAGGGATTTGTAGGAGACTCAGAAACAATCACAAGATGTCTGCAAGGTGTATTTTATCATTACTGTAGCATTTTCTGGTGTTTTCTCTAATTTGGGGGGTTTTTCAGTTATTTATTTTTTTAAATAAATTAAAATATTCTTGAAGAACTATGTCCTTTGCTCTCAATTTCAAGGAAAAATGAAATGTCAGTGTTAAAATATCCAGAAGATTCATAGAATTTTTTATGTTTTACTTCATTTGGTAGAAGATCAGGGAAGGGAAGTGGGTGGGTTAACATGATCTGTACATGTCTGAGGCAGACAGCACTATATACAAATGTCACTCCTGTTATAAGTGTGAGGTGTATTCCACTTTCCAGTAACACCTATGCCTTATGCACAAAGAATAGTACTGACTTTTGCCGTCATCAGATGTTTTGATGGATTGTTTCATTCATTGCTTTGTGGTAAGCTATAGATAATTTTTATGCAAATGTGGAAACATGTCACAGATTTTCCTTCCAAATCCAGTTTGTGACAGTTAGCCCAGCAGTACAGTCCAAAATCAGCAGTAGGGCTGCAGGCAGAGACCACAGATGTGACTGCCTTGGATGGCAGCTTTTTGAGTCAGGCTTTTCCACTTGTGTATGGAGGGAGGTTGGGAGAAACCAGGCATAGTCTGGAAAAAGAGATGTTTAGGCTGTGTATAAGGAAAACCTTTTTCACCTTGTGGACAGTCATGGATCAGAGCAGGTTGGTGCTCAGAGAAGTTTTGCAGCCACCATCCTTGGTGATTCCCAGGCCCCCACTGGGATGAAGCCATAAAGCCTGCTTGGAGCAGGAGATTGGTCTGTAGACCTCTTGAGGTTCCTTCCACCTTGAATCATCCTGTGATCTTATGAATGCCATTAGCTGTCCTGACTAGCACTGCTATCTAAGGTGGTGGATTACCTTCCTGCTGACTACTGCTATCAGTAATCCCAAACAGCCTGCCTTTCTCCTGAAACATTACCTGGCACGAAGCCTGTTGAGTGTTACATCCATCAGTTAGTTACCTGCTCTCATTCACTGGTGACTGCCCAGACAGTGTGGTAGCACAAGGAGTTGGGTGGGATGAGGTGGGAACAAGTGACGGTAGTGTCACTGATGCAGAATTTGGCTGTTTCAGTGGTAGCCTGAAATGAGTTTGTTTGTACTGGAGATCTGAGAGCAGTGAATGAGGTTTCTGCTTTCCTGAAAAATGTTTGTGTCCCTTTCCTGCATGGAAGAGTAACACACTGAGTGCCCTCCTTGCTCATGTTTGGAGAGAGTGAATCACTGAGCCCTACCACATAAGCATTCTCATAAAAAATGGAAGAACCATACCTAATAGAGGTTGTGTATTTAAACAGAACTAGAGAAGCAGTCTACTATAGCAGGTCCATGTGACCAGTTGGCAAACAGTTGAGTAACTTGTTTAAACAATCCTGACTAATGCTGTTGTTTGCTGAACTGCAACTTGATGTGGACTGGAACAATTCTGTGTTGTCAGTAACCTGCAAGCACTGAATTACAGAGGCATTGGGGCTGGAAGGAACCTGTAGGGATCTAGTCTAAAACTGTGCTCAGAGCAGGGGCAACTAGAGGAGGTTTCTCAGGGTCATGTCTATTTAGGTTTGAATATTGCCAAGGGTGAATACTCCACAGCCTTTCTGGGCAACTTGCTCCAGTGTTTGATCACTCCTCAGGTTTTTTTCCATCTAAATGGAATTTTCTGCATTTCAGTTTGTGGCTATTGCCTTGTTTCTGAGACACTGCTGAGAAGAATCTGTCTCCATGTTCTCTACTCCCCACCAATCAGGTATTTGTACACATTGATGAGATGCCCCCAAAGACTTTTCTCCTATGAGCTAAACAGGCCCATCTCTCAGCCTCTCCTTGAAGAAGAAATACTCAACACCTTATTCATCTTCATGGCCCTTGATGAACACACTCCATCATGTCCAGGCTCCTCTGAATGGCAGCATAACCATCCTGTGTATCACCCACTCCTTCCAGTCTGACATTATCAATTCGCTTGGTGAAGGTGCACACTGTTCCATCATCCCAGTTCATTAATGACAGAAGTGTATTGGACCCAGTATCAACCCCTGGAGTAGATCACTAATGTCTGGCTTCCAAGCGGACTTTCTGCTGCTGATCACAATCCTTTAAGCTCAGCATATCAGCCAGTTTTGATCCACCTCACTAACCACTTACCTACTCTGTACTTTATCAGTTTTCTAAGACAGTGTTATTGGACACAATTGAAAGTCAGTCATTTCATCATAGGAGGCTATTGGGTCAGACATGTCAAGCCAGGCTCGTGCCATAATGTGCAAATCCATTTTTGACCATGGATTCTAGTACAGTGGCATTCCTATCCTAAATATGGGTAATGGTTTCCCAGATTAGTTGCTCCGTCATCTCCACAGGGATCAAGGTAAGGCCAACTGACCTATAGTTGTCCAGATTGGCTCTGTTCCAGTCATCAGGAATCTTCCCCAATTGCCATGAGCTTTCAAAGATAGTTGAGAGTCATCACAATGGTGTTGGCCAACTCCCTCAGCACTTGTCAGGTGCAACCCATGGAGCCCTGAGAGTTTATATATATCCAGTGTGTTTAAATGTTACCTGACTGAATCCTCATCCACCCAAGGTTTTGTCTTCCTTGTGCCAGACTTTCTCACTGCTCCCAGGGGCCTGGGATTCCTGAAGGTTGGTCCTACAAAAAAAGATGAAGTGAAGAAGGCATCGAGTACATTGGCTGTTTTGATGCACTTGTCATTACAGCCTGTATCCTAGTCAGCAGCAGGCCCACATTTCCCCCCAGTCTTCCTATTGACATACATGTAGAGCTCTTGTTTTGCTTTATGCAGATGCATCCTCAGGTGGGCTTTGGCATTCCTAAACACCATCTCCGCATGCTTGGACAGTGTCTCCTGCTGGTTATAGCAATTTTCTGCTCTGCTGTTTTGAGGAATCTGGACCAGGTCTGCAGTGGAGCTACTATACTGCTTTTTACTAGTTGAAAATTCAAATCACTCCTACTACGCTCACACATTAGATACTGGCTAGTGTGTGTACTGATATTTGTGTTGCGAAGCCTAATTGTGCTCAGATTTGGGTAACACACATGCAGCTTTTCCTGATGGGGAGCTGCAAACTTACCATTATGCAACATAGATTTTAAATTCATACTTGTAGCTGTTGCTACTGGTGTGAATAACTTTGAGAAATAAAGCTTTAGGTAGCACTGTCGTAGCTCTTCTAGGTCTCCCTGCCAAGAAATACGTGAACCTGTGCAGTGTGGGCCTTGCGCATCTGTACAGGGCCTGCTTGGAACATGGTCTGTGTATTGGGCTGCTGCATCCTGAGCACAGTGCACTTACAACAAGAACATATAATTTGTACAATCACAGTGCCCCTTTCACACTTGGGCAGAATTATTGTGCAAATGGAAGAGGGACTCATCTGGATAATTCTCGATGTACAGAAGCTTCAGTCATGAGGAATCTTAGATACAGAGCTTGGGATCTGACCTTTAACAACAGTAATATTTGTCACTTACCTTGATGCCAGTAGGAAGAAGTTATAAGCAATAACCAATACTGTGTTGACTTCAACGTAATATGCTTGGTGTGATCCTCGGAATGTCAGAGCTGTCATGGTTTAAGCTGAAACCAGGACAGCTAAAAAAAAATTACGTCTCCTTTAAAGTTCTTGTATGTGCTGGATTTGGAGGGAAGCAGTTGTGTTATTGAAGAAAATAATAACTTGATAATGATCAGAGTTGATAATGCCTTAACATGATGACCTTTACCTGCTTATGAATGACTCAGAACAGTGTTGAAAAATTGAAGTGATTGGCAGTGATCTGTGAGCATTTATTAAGGGAAATCAGATAATTGCATTTAACATCACAGATGGCTTGTATTTTCTAAAGTGCTTTTACTTCAGTGCAATAAGATGACTCAGAAGCTCAGAAGGATATTATGGCCCTGATTTTTTCATTGCCTCACACCTCATACAGTGAAATTCCCAGTGCAGAGGAGGTGTAGATCCAGTATTGCAGTATTTTATGCTTTTACTGTGCAAAAATCAACTGCTAGGAGCAATGCAAAGCATCACAGCCCTATTCCCCTTCTTATGCTACTTTTCCTTATCAGTTTTACATTTTGAGATCATTTGTACAGCATTACTTTATGTTTTCCCTTTGTACATTGCATGCTTTTACTACCTGGAGGAACAAGGGAATTTATAACAATCTAACAGAACATTAAATTGTCTCTGGCATCCTGAAAAAACACCTCTTCCACATTTCTAAAAGTCTTTCAATTATTTTTGAACCAGGCTATTTTGTTTTGCTTTTTAATAGAAAGGGAATTCCACAAGAATCCAGAGCACTGCTCCATATGGGGAAACATAACGTCTGCTATTTCTTGGCAGAGGAGCAGCAGCATAGGTCTGCTTCCTCTTGGCAGAGAGCAGGAAGGGTAGGATTCATCTCACTGAATTTTATCTACCAAAGTATCAAGCACTCCATAAAGCTGCATTTCCTAGAAGTCACCAAAGGGAGGAAAACCAGCATTTGTTTAATCTGCTTGTCTTCAGCAGCCCAGGTGACCAATGAGCTTAAACATGTAACTCACAGGGGACTAGGTTCACAGAGAGAAATCTTACTTTCACTGCCTACTCACTTTATTTTTCATTTGTCCTTTAACAGAAATGGCCACAAATAGCACATGAGCACATTCTTCTCTGGAGCCCCAGACTTAAAACTGGGATTATTTCCTAGGAAGCCCTTTTTTGCCATAATTGGACCACAGGAGAACTTAAGAGATGGTTAAAACTACTGGTATTTGCAACAGCATAACAAAACTCTATTTCTGCAATGAGGCACTTTTGCATGCCAAGAAATGTCACTCCAGAAACAGCATTACCCAGAGAATCTGAAATAGGTCTCTGCTGGAGTGATGACAAAGAACCAATAGTTTCTCTCACTGACGTTTTAAGCACCATGCAATGATCCCAGTACAGGCTAACAATGGACTTTGCAGCTGGTATGAACCTGTGACATATAAGCTAAGGAACCAGAAGCGCTGGCTGCAGGCAAGGTTGTGAATTACAAACCACCAAGTATAAGCATGTACAGGCTTTGTCTATGCAAATTCATAGCTTGAGCTGCGGGTGCAGTGGGGATACATCAGCTGGAATGACAATAAGTAATTAACAGTCTGTCCAGCCACTCTGCTAATCTAATCACTCAGCACTGCTAATCAAATCACTCCAGTAGCTGGAGTGGTGCTTCCTGAATGCTAGTGCTCCCTAAAGCTAAGCTAAGCACAAATGAAGTCATTCAGGTGTATTAAGTTAAACTAATGATTGCAAATGAAGACAAGCTTTGGGAGTGCCAAGTCCTCAATTCCTACTTTCTCGCACGCATTATCTCAGGTAAGTGGATGGAGTTGTTTTAGATTAGATTGGCATAGAAGCAAGAGGAGGATTCAAGTGCTGTATCTAGCACAGCTTAGTTGACCCACAGCCCAGAAGAGCAATCTCTGTTCACACTGGCTGAATTGGTTGTACATGGGTCTTGCTGTCAGTGCCAAGGATAGGCCACGGACTGCTGTAGTGATGTAAATAACCCAAATAATGCCCTGTGATACTTATTTTTCTATTCTAGCAAGAGAAAAGACCGGCTTGGGGAACAGCTGTGTAACCAGCTGAGGCACTGCTGCTGTCCGAGCAGGAATTGGGATGTGAGAGGTGCTGGTTTCTGGAGGAGGAAGTGCACCTCTCCCATTACCACCCAACAGCAGAAGCAACAAGCCCAGCTCACCAAGGCCCTTTGGAGCTGGCACTCTAGCTCTCTGGTCCCTTTTCAAGATTCCCTGTGGCCAAAGATGCCTGCTGTCTCACCCTATACTCAGAGTTACGTGGAGGTGAACATGGTCTATTTGGGGATGGGAGAGAAAGTTCCTTCAATGTTGTTAGTGAGAGAACATGAAATTCTTCCATTTCCATCTGTATGACTATAAAACCTCCCACAATCCCCAGACATTTTGCTTCCTTAGCCCAGCATTTTATGGTAACTGCAAAACTCCATTCCATTGTAAAGTTGGATTTTACCATCCTGAAGATAAGCACAAAATATTGTAAGTTATTTTGTGCCCATCTTAACAAGTGGCTTTGTGTGAGCTGCCAAAAAGCCGAAGAGAAGAGGAAGATCATGGAAGACAGCAGTGCCAAGTAGCATCGCAGGCTGACAAGTGCCCTTGCAGACATTATCCAGCTGTACTAAATTGGGTGAAGGTGTCCCCAAGTTCCCTTCTCTGAAACATTGCAATGGAGAAGCTCTGAGACATGTAGTAAGCCCAAATGCAAGCTCTGAGACATGCAGTAAGTCCAAGTAGTGTTTGTGACTGGTGTGTAGAGGTTCCAGCATCAATTCAGCTGTCTAAACACAAGTGTCTGGTGCCCTTTAAGATCCTTTCAGTGACTTCTCTGACAGTCCTTGTGATGGACTTTTCCATCACAGTCCAGCTTCCTACTGAGCAGCAGAAGCTGTGTGACTGTCCTCTTGGGCCCTGGGCTATGCCCAGCAGTTCTGTACTCACCGTTTATTGTCCCAGCTGTACAGAAATGCCTGCCAGGAATAACAGAGCTGGGAACGGCTCAGTTCTCTCCTTCTCAACCCTGTGTGGAAGGGTGCTGGTAGCCTTCAGAAGGTGCTGGTAGCCTTCAGAAGGTGCTGGTAGCCTTCAGCCAGTCAGCCTGTGCTCCACCTAGCACACACTGCAAAGGAGTTGGACGCCACGTGCATGTCCATCATGCATTCAGTGTGGGGCCCCAGCCAGACCCACTGGAGGTCACAGTGCACAGGGACACAGTCCTGACCCAAGTTCAGCCCTGATGAACACACTCTGAGCACTGGTGTGTAGACTAGGAACAAACTGTGGTCAGCCATATGGATGCTCTTGGTTCAACTCACACACCTGAATCAATAGTAACTTGAGCTGGTGTTACTGGTATGATTTTTGAGGGCAGTAAGCAACCATGCTCTAAGCCTAATAGCTTTCACAGCATTATTTGTCCAGGATGACAGCCTGTCATGGTTTGGACATTGGCCTAAGATCATGCACCCACGACAGCAGCTCACTCCACTCTCCTCTGCCACAGCTGGGCAAAGGAGAGGAAAAAAACCTGAAAAAACCCAAAGGGTTCATGAATGAGATAATGAATCCGGAGAAAACACTCCAAGTGCAAAACAGGCTTGACTTAAGTTGCAAAGTGAATTTATTACTAATAGAGACAGAGGGAGGATAATAATAAAAATAAGCCCTTAAAGGCACTGTTCTTCCCTCTACCCCCTCCCTCCTTCCCACTGACAACACGGGGATAGGGTATGGGGGTTTTGGTCAGTTCATCTCCAGGATCTTCTTCCACTACTCGGGGAGAGGAGTCCTTCCCCTGCTGTGCTGTAGGGTCCCTCCCACGGAAGACAGTTCTCCATGAACCTCTCCGGTGTGGGTCCATCTCATGAGCAGCAGTCCACCCAAACCTGCCGCAACGTGAGCTCCTCCCACCAGCAGACAGTCCTCCCCAAAGTGCTGTGGCATGGGGTCCCTCATCCACAGG
>VZRN01006220.1:99791-136915 GCA_013397935.1 Dasyornis broadbenti
AGCTTTTAGAAGCCATTTTTGTGCCCCCCCCCCCCCTAAAACGGGGCCAAGCAAAACCAACACATAGGCAAAAGGAGTCTTTAACTTTGTGTCTTACAGGTGAGAAATCTGTGTTTTTTCCCAAGATTGCTACTGCAGGTTATTTTTAGGAATGTCAGTTGTAATGACTTCATTATTTTTAACACACAGGAAGAAAGTAAAGAACAATCTTTTAGTTATGCTTTTACTTTTCCGCTTTATTATCTTTTTCCTACTACTTTGAACTGTTTTGCAAGCCTATAGCAGCAGAAATATGAGTTATGTGACAGAACTACAGATTCCACATATAACTTTTTCACTCTTTTCCCAACTAAGAGTGAAAAGTAAATATTTTGTAATAAACAACAGCCCTATAAGGGGTTTAATGTTTCTTTTTTTTCTCTACTGCTCCAAAAGATGTTTTCAAAGGGCTTTCTTTTAACTGAGTCTGGAAACCATCCACTTTTAATGAGAACTTACTGACACTTAATTGCATCTGCCTCCTTCAGTTTCTCCTATAAAACTGCTTCATTTTTCCTTTGTGCTCTGAACTGCTCCTCTCTTGCTGCTGCAGTTTTTACTCCAAGTGAATTCTTAGAACTTCATAATATAAGTTTTAAATCCTTTATTCTGTATTTCACCTTTGCTTATATCAGAATTACTCTAAAAAGCCTTTAGAGCTAAATACCAGTTAGCTGCAAAATGTAGATGCAAGATTGCTACCACAGCAGGGATGATACTTGCTGGTGTACCTGTTTTACAAATCTCTTTTCTTATCTGATGACACTGTATCAGAAAGGCAATGCAGTACACAGCAATATGATGTGAGAAAAAATCTCACCTGTGAGGAAATACATGGGATCTTCTACAAAATTAAAACTACCTTTTTATTGTGCAAGCCATGCCTTTAATAAGGCCTCCAAAAGAACCATCAGTGCTGCCTCGTGCTGACCTTCAGCCCCATGGTGAGTTCACCCCATGTCAGAAGTAAGGAATCTTTCACTTACTGAGGGCTGAATAGGTCTTTCAAAAATGTTTGGCAAGCCACATATTAACATGCCTCTTATGATTATGCCATAACAGACTTTATAGAAAGTCTCTAGTGAAGACCTTCGTGATTTTCTACAAATAATGTCTTCCAAAATTCTACTGACAATTTCAGGTTCTCTGCCTTCCTGAAGGTAAGCTTCCAATGGTGCCCCTGCATCGTGCTTTTCTTCCTTAAGATTAAATTCAAGTTTCTGATGGGCTTTTTATATCCATGAAGATCCGAATTTATGCCTGTAAATTCAAGTTATCTCACTGACCATTAGGCATTTTATATCTCTGCTCATTTGAATCCCTCTGTTGTTCGCAGAAGAAAATAATCTGTATGCTGTTTGCATCTGTGGCTTGAGGGCTAGTTTCTCTATTTTTATGTACACGAGTCTTTCAAGAGCAATATGCTCTTTCTTGGTTTTATTAAGTGTTCTTACATCAAATATAGTGGCCTTACTCTTATCCCAAAGGGCTTAAGTAAGCAGAGCTTACCTCAGGCTTCATAGTCTGAGGCATCAGGAATCAGAGCTGCAGTAGCACAAAATGAAATAAAGTAAGTGTTGTGCTACTTTATGATCCAGGATTTCACTGTTTCTGTGGGTCTACACAGGGCAGGATTGAAATTCTCTGAAGTGGTTCTGATCTACACCTCAAGCAGAGTTAAGGACAAAGTTTCTTTAACATGCAAGAAATAAGCCTGAAAAACAGTTTACCTGTCCTTTTTCTAGCAGTTTTAAACTTCGATACCTGCAAACTATTTGTTTGTAATGACAGGGTTAGATTCTCGTCCTGCTGGAAAAATTACGTTCCTAAGAAAAGATAACTCCATCTGAAGTCTTATCTGGCAAAGTTCAATTTCTGTAATGCTGAGCTGGTGCAGGATATGATGATCAGTTCTTCTATGGCTTGTTCTTCTGTATTCCTTCTGAGTAAATTAAAGTAATAAAATAAATTACATCCAAGCAATACTGGATTTTTGACAATTTAATGAAAAACATGGACACAATTTCTGAGAAACATTCAAACAATTGTCCTAAAAGGCTGTTCAATTAGTTAAAGTTTTGTCTGTGGACAAAGAGGAAACACACCTTTTATGTGTAAAGTCAGGAATTTCTGGTTTTACAATAGAAATCTTAACAGATTCATTTAAGAATCACTATTTGCCCAGATTTAAATATTGCAGAAAAAGAAAGCTACTAAAAGCATTCGTATTTTACACAAAAAGGAATTGTCAATAGTGATAATGATGATGATAATAGTAATAATAGTAATGATGATGATGCTGGTAATTATTATATACAGTTTAAATTATTATATAGGCATTTTCCAGTTCCTGCTCCTTTTCTGATGTTATACTCACCCTTCCACTGTCCCTCAAATCCCTGGGTTCTCTCTGGTGCTTGTGGGAGTGTTATGGTGAAGCACCAGCATCTGGAGTCCTTTGCCATTAACACCATTATATCTTGGCGTTACTCATTCAATCTGAAATACATTTTTGTACCATAGAGTTTCCCAAATACCCCTCCCAGCCCTGCTAGCTGTACAGACCCAAGCCTTGTTGGTCACAGAGGCCTCACGTGGTGCTCTATGACTTTGTTGTCATTGCAGATCATATTTTGTCATTCACAAGACTCAATTTCTCCTAAACCATAAGTTTTTGTGATTGATCATCTCTTGCTGTAAATGATTGTTAAAGTAACTAATGTCCCCTAGGATCCGATTATGCTGAATTTTACCTCTGTGAACAAATCCTTCAGCAGAATTTCCTTCGTCTGTGACTCTCATAATAAATAACTGAGCTCTGCACTGCATTAACATCTCATGGTAAAGATGCACAGTTCCCATTATGTATCTGCGTATTTATTGTGGTAGTCCTGGACCTATGTGCTTTTCTAGTAGAGAATTCAGCAGGTACTCAAATCATACCTACAGGCACATCTACATGCAAACAACCACTCTCAGGAATTTCATCTTCAGGTAACAAACTACGCATAAACTGAGCAATCTTACATTTTGCAAGTAAACAGTTTCATGTTACGGGCAGTAAATAATCCACTTCCGGTGTTAATTAAGTAGACTTCTTGTCTGCCTGATGACACAACAGAAACACTGACATGGTGTTGTGTCTTCATTACATTTGAGGTTGCTTCTGTTCTAATGCCAAACATTAACTGATGTGTGTCACCCAGGCATGTCAGTACTGGTTTTCTGCAGTGTTCCCATCGAATTTTCTTCACAAGAATATGAAGTCATATAAAGAAGATTTTCTGAGATGCTGGCAGCACTCTGGTTCCTGCTGTGCCTCTGTTTTTCCCGGAACTTGGGGGTTGTGTCTGCAGTGTTGTGATTTTCTCTTGGCCATGCTGTAAGCTGTGTATGTACTGCTCTTACAGCTTGAACAGTGTGAGCTGTGAATCACCTGCTCACTTAGTTCTGCTGTCATCAGCATAGTCTGGATGGCAATGACTATACCCTTCTTTCATGTCACATCTGGTTCAGGCAGTATGAACTCTCTGCAGCGAAGTTTAGATGCTCTTCTACGGGCAGGTCTTTCAGTGTTTCATGTGCCACATTTGCAAGCTCATCTGTGACCACCACTTGCCATAAAAGCAGCATGCATGAAGCAGCAGGTTCTCTAACAGTCCCAATACCATATCACATTTTCACCAACAAAAGGGCTTGAAGCTTCTTTCCTGCATTCCAGCTTAATGCATAAGGAGAGTGGGTTTTTTTCTTTGTTGAAAGATTGATGTTATGTATTGTAAGTATTTATTTTTCAAATGTTCATGAATTCAAGAATTTCTCAGACTTTGGAGAAATGGTACATATGCATTGATGTTCTTTTTTTCTAAATCATGGGGCATCTTGACTAAAGGCAAATCCACGTTTTACAGTGCTTCTTCTAAATGCATAGAAGTACTATTGTAACATGGTCACAGCAATTGCATGACAGAAAGAGTCTAACAATAAGCACACAGAGAGTCTGTCCTTCCCCTGCTGCCCAGGGGTGCTTGATCAATGCCCTTCACAGCAGGGTAACACCAATTGCATCATTTTTTGATGAGTATTTTCCACTACACAGAACTGGAACTGCTAGGCTATCTTCTCTTCATAGATTATCTGATTTATATGTCTGATGGCAGCTATTAGAAAGCTACAGTAAGACACAAAGTAACATAGGCTTTGATACTTCTGCAAGAGGATGTTTGTCTCTCTACAAGAAGCTGAATGAGCCTGGACAACATTTACTTCCATCCTTTTGATGTGAAGGATGCTACTTGTTAGTGAAGGCAGCTGATTCTAATCACAGTGGAGGGCTCTCATTTGCTGTTCTTTCACATTCACACTCTTCCTCCAAAAAGGAGAAGAGGATGGAAATACTGGGAGTGTAGAACCACAAAGTGCCTACTGGCTGCAGTATCTGAGAGAGTCATTTACCAGTAGAGGTGATGGATTGTCTTTTCATCTTGCTCCCTGGACAATGTGGGAGAAGTGGAAAGGGGGAAGCAATTTTGTGGGTTTCATTGAAAAATTAGACAGGTGGGTGCAGACCTGCTTATTCATTACTTAGCAGGGAAATGACAATGGTCAGGAAATGCAGAATTTGAGAGCAGGTGGTTGACGGGACAATATTGGCTGGGGAACAGGAAAATAGAAATCCTGTTTGACCTCTGCCAAATCTTTTTGCTAATGTCTGTATTTACATTTATTTCTGGATTGTTGCCAATCCTTCAGTGAATTGCCATCGAGGAGTTCTGTGACATCACTCTGCATCAATAGACTGTATTTTTAGTATATTTGGATATAGTTCACTTTTTCAGCTATGCATCAAAAATCTAAGCCTGTTGGCCTTATGTACAAGTGAAAGAGTTGGCTTTTTTTATTTTGTTTTTTAGAGACAGCCATCTGTCTATCTCAAGCTTATTCAGAGTTCACACAGGCAAAGTATTTTTAACTATTTCAATTATAGTTGTGTCAACTGTTTGGTAATTATTGCCTTGTAGCTCTTCCCTGCTGTATCAACATCTCCTTTTCCAGTCTTTTTAAGAGAAATCATGATCTTATTCCTGTCACCCAGAGGAAGAATTTTCTTTGTATTATTTGCTGAGGAGCAAAACTAAGTGTTTATAGAGCTGTATTTTCAAGTCGTGCTTCTACCTACTGCTGTCTAAATATCCTGTCCAAGTGAAAGGTATATGCACATTTCTTCCTCAGCAAACTCTCTTTTGTTATAACAGTGAAACGCATGTTTTATGTTCACAGTCCCTATGAATCTCTTTAATTCATTCTCATTTTCTTGGAACATTCAAATTAAGAAAATAAAATGTAAATGCATGAAAGATAAGTCAGATAAAATGACCTGCTGCTACTGGCCCTGATTCCACATAATATTCTCAGTTAGATAAGTAACCTGAGGATTTTATTTAGCAGATATCACTTTTTATGTCTAGATTCCTTTGTATCCTACACAGTGTTTTCTATATATGTTTAATAACTTCCTTAAATACCATATAATTGCACTCTGAAGACACATGAGATTGTCTCTCATCTCAGTATCAGCAAATACTACGTTTTCCTGCCAAGACCGTGTAAATGTGAAGACTGAAAGTTACCTGACACAATCTAGCATCTACTTTCCATTCGTCTTTCACTCAAGGCAAGGCATACACTATTTTATTCAAGATAACACAGTTTTCAGGAAGGCTAATATCTGTCTCTAACGCTGAATAAAAATTACATTGGGAACACTCCATGGCAACATTTGTAATGAGGAGTGAATTTTTGGAGTAGAAATAATTTTAATTACATTTGGTTTTCTCCAGAGAGTCAGATTGTCCTGTCTTTGAAATAATCTAATATATTTTGCATCACAGGGCTCTGAATATATTTTGCTATGTTATTAAGTCCATTATTTAGTTTAATACCACAGTAACTATGAGCTGTATTAGCCCATTTCCTGCAGAAGCTAATAAAATACAGAACCAGGCAAGTATTGCAAAGTTGCTTTCACAGAGTTTTCTGTAAATCTCCCCCTTTAGGCTTTTGGATTTACATGAATATAGGATTGGCAGAGCATATGACCTCCTGCTGATACAAGCAATGTAAGATTCAGAGAAACTCTATGCTCCTGAATTCTCTAGCAAAAATCTCCATGGACTCCTAGGGAAACAGAAGTTCACCTCCTCCTGTGGGAAGAAGACAACCTATTCTATAAAATAGGTGTTTGTAAAACGCAATCATTCATTTACTGGAACAAATATTTAGGAGTATAAAATATTACAGGAGGGCAAAGATACTGAGTTTTGTCCAGCTGGTTGGTCCTGAAATACTGCCAACACATATTAACAATTTCTAAGATAAGTAGGACTGGGACATCTGTCCTCTCAATTGTCCACCTCAATAATAATTCCATGAGCATCATGACCAGTTTTGTTAACCTTTCCATTATTGTTTCTCTCACTAATCATATCAGAAAGTAACTGCATGGATATAGCCTACACTAGTAATTAAAGCTGTGAAGAGATTTGGCATGCAACTAGCCTAAATGGTGCCCATCTCACCACATCCATCTGGCTGTGGGTTTCATGCTAAGAGCATTGGTGATTATAGCTTTGGGGACAAAGAACAACTGGAGTCTATCTGAAAACATAGAGTGGAAAGTGCCCAGTGTGGCAGGCTGTCCTAGTCTCAGCTGGGATAGATACCATATTTTTGTAGTAGCTGGTGCAGGGCAGTGTTTTGGATGCAGTATGAGAATAATGTTGAAAACACACTGATGTTTTGATTGTTGCTAAGCTGTGCTTACCCTGAGTCAAGGACTTTTCAGTGTCTTGTGCATTGCCTGCGAGGAGCTGCGCCAGAAGCCAGGAGGGAGCATGGCCAAAACTGCTGACCCGAACTGGCCAAAGGGATATTCCATATCGCAGAATGTCTTGCCCAGTATATAAACTGGGGGAGTTACCTGGAAGGGGCCATTTGCTGCTGGGCATCGGATGGAGGGAGGAGTGGGCAACCATATTGTGCATCACTTATATTTCTTAGGGTTTCTTTTCCTATCTCCATCTCCTTTTAATCACAATTATTATTAGTAGTATTAACATTACTACAGCTATTATTATGGGTATTATTATTGTTGTTGTTGTTATTGTTATCATCATCTTTTACTTTGTTTCAATTGTAATCAGTGTCACAGAGTCTACTTGGAGGCCTCTCACTAGTGGTATCCCCCAAAGCTCAATACTTGGCCTAGTATCACTTATTTATCAATGACTTGGATGAAGGGGCAGGTGCTTCCTCAGCCCGTCCTCTGATGACACAAAGCTGGGAGGAGTGGTAGACACCCCAGAGTGCTGTGAGCCCTTCAGAAGGACCTTGACAGTCTGAGAAGATGGGCAGAGAAGAACTGCCTGAAACTCAGCAAAGGCAACTGTAGTGTCCTGCCCTGGTGAGGAATAACCCCAGGCACCAGTACAGCCCAGGAGCTGATCTGCTGGGAAGTAGCTCAGCAGAGAAGGACCTGGGGGTCCTGGTGGACGACAGACTGTCCATGAGCCAGCAGTGTCTGTGTGGCCAAGAAAGTCAATGATGTCATGGGATGCATAAGGATGAGCATTGTCAGCCAGTCAGCGAGGTGATCCTGCCCCTCTTCTCAGCCCTGGTGAGGCACATCTGGAGAGCTGTGTCCAGTTCTGGTTTCCTCAGGACTTGAGAGACACAGAGCTCCTGGAGCAGATCCATCAGAGGGCAACAAAGGTGATTAATCCACTTACCTGTTCCCCTTGCTACTGACTGAACATCTGTCCAAATGCAGAAGTGTGGGACAAAGAAACAAAAATAATAATAAATAATAAATAGTAAATAAATAATAATAAATAATAATAAAGACCCACATAGGTCACTCAGTTCTGTTTTGTCCAGTTGGGGAAACCATGCAACAGCTGTTAATTTGTGAAAATCCTAATCCGCATCAGACTATAGTTTAAAGTATAAGAATGCATCCCAGCATCTTAAAACAAACTTTAAGCCTACATTAGATAGAGTTCCATTATAATGAACCACAGGAAAAATGGAAGAATTCCAAGAACTCATCAATGTTTCTGGAAGGCAAATATTAAATAAAACTCTTAAGTTATACTAGGAAGTGGCCTACTACCTTGTATTGCAGAGTAGACAAAAGAAAGAGCAATATTTCAATTTCCTCAGACCACCAGTATGACTCCAAGTCTGACATTTGTTTTACCATTGAGGATTGGAACAGGATATACCAATCAATCACCTAAGAATTTAATGACACTAGAACCACTACTGTCTTCCATTTACATTCTCTTAGGTTGTTCAACATCCAGAGTTTCATGAAAACATGAAATAAGCTCATTTCTCATCCATTCCACTGCAGAAGTTGGATTATATTTATCAAGGATAACAACATTTGCCTTTCTTCTCCTAAGAATGACCCTCATAAGTACATCTAAATATGCATAAATCTAAATCTAAATTTAAATAACCTAAATCTAAACATAGAATAGTATGTATGCCTTGTACATGCAGTGTAAATATGATACAAACAACCAGCAACCCATCCTTCATAGTTTCCTGAAGATCCCAAAATACCAACTACCAAAGACTAATATATGTATAAACGACTTCAGTTTTCAATGAGGCATTTTAGGTTGCCAGACGGCAGTTCCATTACTTTGCCAGGTTCCATCTTAAAATAAATTCAGACTCTGCTTCTCACCACCTTTTTTTTTTGAAAATTCCTCCTGAATTTAATTCTTGGCATATTTAACAGTCATCTTCTAAATTTCTAAGCTAATAAATACTCATGATTGTTTTATAGCATTTGATCTTAGACCAGCATTTTTAATTTACATAAGCAGTTCTTCTCCCTTTTCAACAATTTCCCCTGAATATAAGGAACTGTCAGTCCTCTTCAAACTTTCATTTTCCTAAGCCAAATAAACCTTAATCTTTTCATTTTTCCTTATAAAATGAAAACTCCATTTTCCAAAACCTTCTGTGTTCTTATTCCAATTTAGTTCAGTTTTGTTTTGCTTTGTTTTTCTTCAACATAGGTGAGAATAGAACAGTATATTCCAAAGTGTCAGAAGACACTGAAATACTTTGGAATATACTGTTCTATTCTCACTTGTCCTCACAAGAAAGGTTTTCTTATGTGACTCTCTACTTTCTTGCTGTTCCTAATATCTCCCAACTTCATGTCATCTGTAAATTCCATTAGCTAATAATTTGATTCTGTCTCCTTGGCCACTAATATATGAAGAGCATAGGTCCCAATACAGATCATTGAGGCAGTAACCACTGCCATCCTAATGAATGTTTATAAAATATGATTTAGGGCATTTTTTTTTCTTTAAACAGCTCTTTATCCACTTCATATTAATCCCTGATATCTTCAACTTAAATACTAATTTCCTGTGAAGTGTTGTAAGAAATGCTTAACTTAAAACCACCTAGACTATATCTGCTGCATACCTCTGTGTAGTAACTCACCAATTTAACATTGAAAGAAAAAAAAGATTAGTCTGTCTTGAGTTATCTTTAACAAAACTATGCTTCAATTTAGTCTATTTTTTATTGTCTATCTGCTTTTACTTATGCATTCCTCCAAAATCTGTTCTAAAATTTTGCACAGTAAAAGTTACATTAAAAGGCCTGGTGTTGCTCTGAATCATATTTTCCTCCTTCTCTGAAGATATGTACTTCATTTGCAACCTTTCAGACAACATTTATGGTTTCATAAAGTGCCTTCTACTGGACTTGCCATTTCACATTCCAGTTCTTTCAATGGTGTGGAATAGGAAATTCCTACATCCTGAATTTTATTACATCATATGGTTCTAAGGTGGTTTTTTTTTTTTTTCATTGGAAGCCCTTATTCTCTAGTTTAGTTATAGATTTGCATTTGTTCATATTGCAATTTAATGTGAAGAACTCAATCTATCCATAGGTATTTTTACAGCCTCTTCTTCTTCAAGAGCAGAAAATCACCACTGCTTCCTGGTCCTTCATCAACCATTTATTATAGAAATTACTTTTCTATCCTGTTCCGACCTTTTCTGCTAGCAGTTTCCAGTCAATTGATGTTTGGAAATTCAAGAATTTTATACAATTTGCACTATTAGTTATTTCACTTGTTGTTCTGTACATAATATAATTGATACTGCTGTTTAAAGATACCTTTACATAAGAAATCCCTTATCCTATATTTGTAGTGTTTCCTTTACCATAATGATTTTCCCAAAGATATTCTGACTTTACTGTAGCCTTACATTGGTGTCCTTTTACAGTCAAAATGTCACTAATTTTAGAGAACTTTTCTAGCCCTGCTGCTGCTATAAGCCTGTTTTACTTTGTTGTACATAGTCAGTGTTAATTTAATTTTGTAGCGCATATAAGAGAAGGGCTTACTAAATCATTGTTTTCTCAGGCTTTGACATAAATGTTGGTTTTTATTTGGCATAAAATGCTATTATCTATGATTTTTATTATAAAATACCATGCATTTTCCATTAGAATTTTTCTGTAAGTTTTATAAATTCTTTTCCTTATTCATTCTCACACAGTATTTTTATCATTTCAGGATATATGGCCTTGTCTAGTAACAAAAGGTTTCAGATGGAGTAGCCGTTTTACTTCATAGTCATGTAGCTCTAAGCAAATCAAATGATCAACTTTTTTTGTGGTTCTTGTGATACAGATACCAATCTACTAAAAAATTGCCTGAACCCTTCCCACGTGTTGTCAGAGTCCTTGTGTGGGAAGGACATTTAGCCATATTCTCATCTAACACAGACTTAGGAGAAAAATGAAGATTTGAAAGAAAAACTTTATTTCAAGCACCCAACAAGGTGACTTAATTTTCAGAAGGGCTTCACTCTCAGCAGCTTGCCAAAGGGCCAGCATGAGTGCAGCAGGGAGGATCTTTACCCATGAACTGTGCCTTTGCCGATCTTTATTTCTGGTGTTCAATAATATTCATTGTGGGCTTAAACGGCATTTAATAAAACCCCAAAGATAGAAATGGTGATTCATCCCCTCCCTGTGAGCAGCGTCAGTTGATTTCAGCTCCTGATATACAGAAGACACTTACCTAATATTGATAGCTCTCTGATCTCTCCACATGTTGTAGTCTTTCATGTTTGTCACTGAATATTTCCATGGAAGAGCGGGAAACGCAATTTCAGGTACAACTCAAGTTTCCAACAGCAATTCATTCAGCCCTTGGTTTTTCACCTTTGACGTCTCTTTGCCTACCTGAGTGCTGAACTGTGCATCATGTCTAGTGACCCAAATGCAAAACACCAGCACCTTCTAGCATCTCAGCCACATACCTGTCATGTCTTCCTCAAGGAAACAATTTTCCTCAAGGACAATATTGATTTTTAGAAGCATGGAAATTGCACAGAGGTTGGAACTGTTGATCACAGGATTAGCGCCATCCTAAAACTACATGATTGTGAGCTGTTCAGATTCCTGAAGCTGCCTCATAGTGTGATCATCTGCAACACTCCCTGTTTCCTGCAACTGTATTGGTTACTCATTCAAATAAACCAACTTTTGCATTTAATTGGAGCTCACCAGCTATAGATTTTTCTCCAAATAAAAATACTGATGTTGCAAAAAAAAAAAAAACCCACCAAAAAAAACCGACAAAAAAACCCCCAAACAAATGTCTTCAGCCAAGAATCAATTTTCAACTCCAAATTCTTAAGAAAAGAAAAAAACAGAGCATGGACATTAAAACACAATGACCCAGGAATCTAGATCCTTGACATTTTTCTGCTGCTTCCCTGTGAACCAGATTCCTTGGCTGAACCTTGCCTCTCCATTACTGATCTCCAACCTGCCAGCTCCACAGTGCCTAAGAGGAGACTGGCAGGATGAAGTGCTCAGCCTGGGGTGGCCTAGGGTGACCCCAACCTGCTCAGACTGTCTCCAGGGACAACTTCAAATACAGCTGGAGTGCTGGGTCACAAACCAAAACCTTTTCAGTCCTTGGACACTAGGATGCAGGAGGAGATGTATATGTGTGCGTTAGGTTGTTCTGTTGTTTCCTCTTTGTTTTTCAGCTGAGTATTAGGAATACTTGAAATTATTTTGTGTATGATTAGAAAAAAATTGAAATTAGTTCTCATTATTAGACAAGTTGCTGAATGTCCACAAGAATCCTGTGTTTTCTGTCTTTCCTACATAAATAATAATAATAGGTATTTTCTCTGGCTATGAGTATTACATGTCAAATCTTAATCTTAATTCCCTTTGCTTATTTTTTCAGTAATTTTTGCTGCTCCTTTAAAATAATATAGAAATGCTTTTCAGCATGCTAAGTGTCTACCACCTCTTGCAGGCAGAGTTAATGTCTCTTTGGAGTTTTCCATTAATCCCCCAGTAGCAGAGTTTCATTTATTTCCTTTGGAAAATTTTCTTTCTTTCCACATAACTATGTGCACAGTGTGCACTGGAAATCATTATTTCTAGATTATGCATCTTCTGCTGAAAGAAATTATCTTCTGCAAATGTTTTTCTAGTGGTGCTTTGTACAAAAAGATTTCCTGAGCTTTCTCTTACTCCTCCTACATACCATCCTTGATCAGAAATATCTCAGGAAGGTGGAAGGATATTAGCTAAAGGGAAAATTTGTCTTATCATTACTCCTAATACATCCATGGCAGGGATTCAACAGGAGTTTGGCTTTTGGGATGTGGGCTGTAATGAAGAACATCACACAAGCATCTCTGCAGCGCTTGTAAAAGCCAGAACACTGACCACAGCTCTGCAGTGTGCATACCCCTCAAAGTAGCAGGAGCTTCATCCTAGCCTTTTGGTTTGTCTTTGCATATCCAACTACAGGATCAGGAAACTGTATTAGCATCTAAGTATGGTTTTAGAAGGCCTTAAAAATTACCCTTAATTTTATATGCCTTAAAAAAAAAAAAAAAATTAAACACTTTGTTCAATAGTAATTTGTTCAATAGTAGCTAGAATCAAGAACCCATTAGTGCTACCTNAAAACCCCTTTTTGCCCCCCTAAATTTACCCTCCCCAAAAAAAAAAAAAAAAAAAAAAAAAGTGTTAAGAGAGCAAGAGCAAGAGCAAGTCAAAAAGAAACAACAAACTAATATTACGTTCCCACTTTCCTTTGAGAGAGTAAAAGGGTGACAATATCTTGAGACTATTTTAATGGGCATGCGGTGCCAGTGTGAGTGGGAATCAACATATACAGGTGATCAGAGTGACCACCAAACCACAGCTGAGATGCAAAGTTTGGGTTTTTTTAATTACCTTGCTAACAATGTCGGACAGCAGAGACACAAAGAAACACAGGCTCTCTTCGGCTCAGTTCACCCTAGCTCCCAGCAGAGCAATGGGGGGAGGCACTGTCTGCTCCAAAGGGTTTCTCACACATGCGGTTTATCACAAGGCTGTGCCTTTACGATCTCTCTCTCCCAGCAGGAAGCTCAAGCATGTCTCTGAGAGTTATCTGCACACAGGAATTCCACCTCTCAAAACAGGCAGAGGAAAAACAATACTAGGCATAATATAGAGAGTTTTCCCACACTGACATTCTTAGCATTCCCATCTGCACCGTCACTTTGAAAGAAGCTATTCCATCCTCTTCGCCAAACCTTCTGGTTTTAACCCTTTCCTCCCAGTAGTGACATATGCACTGAGCTGGTGACAATCCACAGAATCAGAGCATGGCTACCCTTAGACACCATGAGAGAAGAGCAGAGTATGCCCACACATCTTCCCATGCCATGTTGTAGTGTGTGATCCAAGCTCAGTGAAATTTTTTTGACAAGCAGGAATGAGAGCGGGGAAGATCTTAATGGCTTATCAGAACCATTAAGAAAATTGAATAGGTGGAACCAGTGCCTCAGACCAAAATGATACATCACTGTGTCACTCCTGAGATTGCCACAGCTGCTCATTTATTAAAGATGCAGCACTCCTGCTACAGCCTGTGAACCACTTTCTAGTACTGTCCATTCCAGGAAAATAATCACTAAATTCCTTCATTCTCATTTTGTTCTGATAATAAAGATCTTGTGTGTTTCTACATCTGGGATTCCTAATTAATCAAACACTTAAACCACCTAGGGACAAATTATCTTCTTTGAGAGGGGGAGATGCAATGAAGGACAAAAAGGTCCAAACATTTTAGCTACCTTTTTTTTTAAAGTGTTACAGAAAATAGAGTATAAATTGAATGCAATTTTGCTTTAATTAAGAAAAATGAAAATAACTGTATGCTCTATTTCCACTTGTGACATTTTGTTGTATGCTTAAAGTACAATTAAATTGAAGTCAGGCAATTTCAGAAGTGAAATTCTTGGAGCCTCTGCTGAAGAGAAGACAACTGTCTATAATAACAATCACCTGAAATTATTTAATTTATGATCTTTGCATTCTGTGTTTGTTCACATCTTTTTTTGGCTTGAATTTTTACATATTTATCCAATTTTGAATCCTTAGTTAACATTCGTATAGTTATCTTTTTTTTTTCCTTAATTTTGCCTTGTTTTCTGTAGACACTTTTCCTACTTTGCCTGTTTCACCTCTTTTTTTACCTGTCTCACATGCGTCTGTGAAAGACCACTGGGGAGATCTTTTAAATAATCAGATCTGATTTTCATAAAAATATTTGGATGCATTGTTAGGTGATGCTGGGTAATGATCACGCCATTTTGCACAGCCTTTGGAAGAGATCAGGCAATGCAAAGGATTTGACCTTGACCTTACTACCTGAATGGCAATAATTACATATAGATATTGCTTGTTCTAAGAATCATGGAAAATAGATGTGTCAGACAATGTTCTCACTCACTGTTCAGTAGCTGTTTGGGGATAATTTATTCTTGAGATGACAGAATGCAGTTTACAAATTGTATCCTGTATACCTAATGAGACCATTATTTCAGGAGAATCTCAGCTATCTGGCAAAATTGACGCTGAGCAAACATAAAGCCTGTGCTGGAAACGATGACCATGTTTGTTTAACCTGACAGGGTCCTGGTTAGGCTGTCATTTGCTTGCATGTAACTTCCACTGGTGGAAAATGAGGTCTCACAAATTTGCCCCAAAAAAATAATTCAGGCCAGTTTTCCCAAGGCTGTCTGCAAAATATTTGGACTTTCAGAAGATGTTGCTCTTCACTGAATATTAAGCTTGAAAGTAAGTAAGTAAACTGAGAACGGGTGGGGGGAGAGGGGCAGATCTTTTTTTCCAATGGCACTGTGAGAGTGCTGTCTCCCAAAGAAAGGAGACAGTCAAGAATTGAAATTCAAGTTGTAAGCAGAAATGGCTTCCAGAGCAGTGTAATAAAGTGCATATATTTAACACATTATTTTTAGTTTACAAATGTTTGTTGACAGCAGTGACAAATATAATGTGCGTATGAGACTGAGGAGCAGGAATAAAACATTCTGTCTCCACTTGAAATAGTTTCCTTGTAATCCAAACAAACACACACACCTGCAAATTCCTCACAAGTCATCCAGCTGAAGCGCAGAAGATGACTCATGTTGTGCTTGACTGGAACACTTGCTAAGGTAGGCCTGTGTGGACTCGGCATTTCGTGCCGTGGGATGTTTAATAGCTGGGAGTAGCGATGTTGCAATGCAGCAATTTTAAGCAATGACTTTCTTCATTCCAACTAGCTGAAAAAGATCTACCAGCAGAGTTATTTGAAAAAGAAAAAAAAAAAAAAGCATCAATACAGTTCAACATGAGCTGGGAAGGAGGGAGGACTTAAACACCACTGCAGGCACTGCAGGTCTGGGTATGATGTATACTGCAGAAGCTGATCTTCTCAGGGTGTCTTCAGTAATGCCATGGGTCAATTTCTGTGTGGCAGCCCTTAATTAGGAAATTTTCCTGGATGAGATCAACACTGGTTTTGACCATAAAACAAAAGTATCATACATTAATAATATCAAACAAATATTATAGTGTACTGGTCTTTAAACAGCCAGCTATTGAGATGTGTCTGACACTTTTGCATGGAAGTGGGACTGGAGAAGAAACCACAATACCATGTGATACCATGAGTTGCTATTGGGTACAGAACCCAGTGCATGTGGAAATGTATAGCTCAAAAACATAGTAGTAAAAACTAGGAAGGGGTCACAGTTCTGTATCTTTCTTCCTTTTCGCTATAATTTGATATACTTGCTCAGTTTCAAAGGATAGTAGTAGTGTGTAATTACTCTTTAAAATGACATCTATTTTTAGTAGGTTTGAATTATTGAGAATGGTTTGAGGACACGCTGTTCAGTGAGCAGGGCATGTAGGTGCTGTGCATCTGTGTAAGAGAGGGGTGGGAGATGCCTTTGCTGCCACTCTCTGTGACATGCAGAGCTGAACAAAGACAAGTGGGCACAGTCATACTGACAGCACAGGAACCAACATCAGTCTGCCACTGAAACTTCAGAAGGGCTGTGAAATCCTGACCATCGTGAGTTCTGGTCCTCTGACTAATAGTTCTGTCTGAATGACCAAGTAGTCATGAAGTAGTTATGTCAAGTCTAAGTGTTGAAGAGGATGTTGAAACTGTGTTTCATGTGAAAGGAAAAATATTTAAATCAGTGCTGATTTTTGCATTGACTCAATGAAGGCTAGGATTTTATCATGCTTTTTATCAGAATGACACTAGGTAGACCAGGACATAGTCATTACTTTCTAAAATAATGTCCTTTGATTTCTTTAGTGATGTTATGTTCTTTAAAGAAAAGGAGGAGGGAAGATGGTTGTCCTGAGACTGAAGTTTGGAGCTGGTGCTCTACTTGGTCCTTTTTCTTTGGAAGCATACAATAAAGTAGAAAACAGTTTTTCCTTTGCTTTTCTGATATTTAATTTTGTTCCCATAGTGACAAGTGCTTTGCAAATATCTTAGGGAGATGCTCTGTGCTGTAAGGAGAAATTCTGAGGGACCTGGACAGGCTTGAGAGGTGGGCCTGTGTGAACCTCATGAAGTTTAACAAGTCCAAGTACAAGGTCCTGCACCTAGGTGAGGGCATCCCAAGCACAAATACAGGCTGGGAAGAGAATGGATTGAGTGTAGCCTTGATGAGAAGGACTTGGGATGTTAGTGAATGAGAAGCTCATCATGATGTGCACTTGCAGCCCAGAAAGCCAACTGTGTCCTGGGCTGCATCAAAATCAGCATGATCAGCAGGACAAGGGAGAGGATTCTGCCACTCTACTCCACTCTGGTGAGTCCTCACCTGGACTACTCATCTAACTCCAGGGCCCTCAACATGAGAAGGACTTGTACCTGTTGGAATAAGACCAGAGGAGGTCTATGAGAATGATCAAAGAGCTGGAGCACCTCTCCTGTGAAGGCAGGCTCGTAGAACTGGGGCCGTTCAGCCTGGAGAAGGTTCTGAGAGACCTTACAGCACCTTCCAGTACCTGAAGGGGCTACAAGATAGCTGGAGAGGGACTTTTTATGAGGACATGTAATGATAGAATAAGGGGAATGTCTTTAAATTGAAAGAGGGTAGATTTAGTTTGGAAATGAAGAAATTCTTCCCTGTGAAGGTAGTGAGACACTGGAACAAGTTGTCCAGAGAAGTGGTGGATGCCCCATCCCTGAAAATGTTCAAGGCCAGGTTGGATGGGGCACTGAATCTAGTGGAAGGTGCCCATGATCTTTAAGGTTCCTTCCAACCCAAACCATCCTATGACTCTGTGTCATAAATCATTTCAACACACCGAAGATTCAGAAAGGAGTCCTGCTCTTTTTGTCCTTTCTGCACCTATAAAATATATCTCAGAAACTGAGTCCAAGATTAAAAAGAACATATATACGTCAATCTTGATTGCATTTTCTATGTGATCCTCTCTGGACGGTGGGGAAAAAAAGTAACCAAAGACAAACAAAAAAGGATAACATGCTAGCAGAAAAAAAGAAACCTAGTCTCATTTCCCCAAATGTAATCTTATTATATCTGTGTTTTGAAACTGAAAGAAAAATGTTAATGTCCACTTCTGTTTCGGCAACAAGGTTGCACAAGATGTGGGGACAAAAAGTAGATTCGCTCCAGTTGCCTAATTGGACAGGAGTAGTTGCTGAATGCCAGTCTGACCTAAATGGAACTGAAAGATTTTCACCAACCTTTCATCCTTTTGTGTTTTCTAAGGTTAATTTTCCTTCCTTTGCGATTTCTTCACTAGGCTGCAGCTGGGAGGGCAAGAGGTGCAGCTGAACTCAGAGCATCTTTCCATGCCTAGCTCCTAAGGAGGTGGTTTGCTTGAGGCTAGAGCTAAATGACCTGTTCATAATCAATGTTTTTCAATTAATTTAATCTTTTCTCTTGCACATCAGTTTGTCATGAAGAGACCAGATTATATAAATGCATTCCTCATCTAATGTCATTTGATGAAATGCTTCAAGAGAAAATAAAGTAACTGCCTTTGTATTGATAAAAACTGTCACTTCAAGGCGATTTGCCACTTGTTATGGCATCAGTGCTGCAAATACAATTGAGCAGATGGGCTTGTGAGGACCACTCTGAAGTTGTCCCATGGAGAGGACAGAGCAGTTTCAGTCACTACTAACCAGCTAGATTGGTTCAAATTATCTCTACAACTCCAAACTAGAGAGGGAGGATGCACCCATCCTGTTACATTTTTCATGTATATGGTAGCATGAAATACAGCTAGAGCAAAAGTTAGAGCAGGGCTCTGTTTTGCCTCTCTCTTTGCCCTGAAATGGCTATCCTTCCCTCTTTTCCTAACAAACCACCAAAACAAAGATGTTGAAGGTGTTAAATTGGAGGGATAAAATGCTGCAGATCATATTCCAGTCCACCAGTACAGTCAAGCCTGCTGCAGGGAGGCATATTGTCAGCAGAAGAGAGATCTCAGGGTCCTCAACCCCCATGCAAGAGAGTCATGTGATATATGAAACTCTGATGGAGGGGGCTGCAGCTTTTACAAAATATTCAGAGTATCATTCAGCAGCAGGCTTGATTTGAGTGCTATAGATTGTTTAATACCAATTAAGCAGATGAAATAACAAATAGCATCAGGAAAGCAAAATGCCTGAAAACACAATGCAGCCAGTGTTGGTTTGCTGTGCTGCTTCACAGATTTCACCTGCTGTGCTGTGCAGGCAAGGGGTTTAGCTGCTTCCTCCCAATGGCCACTGAGATTAAAAGCCTGAGCTCTGTGGCATATGGCTGTTCCAGTTGCAGTGAATCTCTTGGCTTGTTTCCAACATGCTACAAGTTCAATTTACCAGAATGGCACTTATAGATGTCCAATTAAAATGTCCCATTTTATTGGGGAAAATGCTTTCCCAATGGTACTGTATGCCACTGAATTGAATTTAAAAATCACTTTGTCTGTTATGACTTTTATTTTCATAAAGAATGCAAACATGAAATACTTAATGTGATGTCCTAATTAATGCAAATATGCCAAACCCCTTTATTTTCCAGAGAAAATTATATTACACTGTTACATTTCCCCGTTTCATGGCTGCATATTTTATATACTGTAACCATGGTTACTGTGTCATTAAAGTCTATTCAGAGGGAGTTGGGCATAGCATTGAGCTATCACAGAGAATGATTTCTTTTGTAAATTTAAAAGAAGCTCTGCAGCTAATTACTGTGAGTTTGTGTAAATTGGACCAATGGAGAGCATGAAATTTGGAACAAATTATTGTAGAGTCTGAAGCAAATGGATAATATTTTTATTTTATTTAGGAACTTGCATTCTGTATCACAAGCCTCTTAAACTTTTAATTGTGTAAAGCTCAAGCCATATACTGGCACACTGCTAGTACAGAAACACAGACAGCCCTGACTGAATGGGGAGGTGAATGGTCTTAAATGGAGAGTACTGGTGATGGGCAGAAAGAACAAGAGTATGCCTAGGCTGTTCGGATTTTGCATTGTTTGGAAATTTTAGCAGCAAATTCGGCTGTGTGGGAATTTTTTAAGCTGTCTCTTACCTGCCAATTAAGTTTATGTTTCCTCCACGTGGTGCACTATGTATTTAGATAGAGTGGGGCTCTCTCTTCTCTCCTTAGCTGCCCAGAACTGTAATAGCAGATGTAAAGTAGGATCTTGCCATCACATGTTTCCTTAATCTCTCTTCAAATACTGTTATCCTTATCAGAAAACAACATATCCATGGCCGCATAGATGCCTAGCAGCCTTTGTGCTGTATGGAAAACTGAATCTAACAGCTAATATCCTCCTGCTTTGTATGCTACTAATCACTTTTGCAGTTTGCCCCCCGCCAACTTTTGAATAGTAGCATGATTTGTGGCATCCTGATATGTTAGTAAGAATTTTCCATTCCTCCCTGTACCTCAGTGCCGATCAAATACTTGGGGGGGTTTGTTCCACCAGCCTTTGAAACATTTGCATGGGACACTGCCGCAGTGAGTGCAGTGAGTGACTGAACAGGCGTGAAGGTGTGTAGGGTGATGGCTCCCATCAGCGGAGTGGTTGGTGGCTTATCCTTGTCCTGTCTCTGTACCTGTACTGCCACACACCCACCATCTTCTGACAGCCAGGGACAGTGAATTTTCTGAGTTTCATCTCTTATAATATTTTGCACGTATTGATAACTAAGCTTACTGCTCCTCATGGACTCAAAAATCCTGGTACTGTCCTGATCCAAGCTGGTGTTTACTTTGTATTGTGTTGCTTGTGTAACACTGGGTTACAGCAGACATTTTTCCTTCTCACAGATCTCAGAGAATAAGCAGAAAATCAACAGCATCTTCTCCAAATGACAGTGAGCACAAACTATGTAAGGCTCTGTAAAAACCTCCTGTCCCAATCACTCATCTTCCCCATACTTTGAATTCTATCACAGGAGCTGTGGAAGGGGCAACATTGTCTCCAGCAGCTTTGGGGAACACACCTCCACAGATGAATGGGGAAAAAACCTAATTTAAATCTTAAGCAGACACCAACAGTCCCTGTCTATTCATCATTATACAATTTTATCCCTAAAAGCAGCTCTGCACAGCCCAGCTATCAGTACCCAGCATGACAGACTTTGCCAGAGAAGATGCAAAATCTGCGATTCCCACTGACCACTGCCAGTTTGGCCAGTCACAGGCTGGTGCAAGCAGCCCTCAGACAAACAGCTGCTAAAGTAGGGATGAAAAAAATCCTGCCAGTGCTAAAAACCACTGAGTCTCACATAGCCTTTTTGTAACACATAATTAGTCTGTTTTGATCTCAGTACTGTTAATTGAGTAAGACCAGTAACATGACACAGGCGTGTGTGTTAGAGTCCATTCTCCCTGACCTGATCACCAATATAGTTGCAATTTTGAGGTTCAGGCTCTCTGCCAACCTTTTCTCCACTAAGTGGTCCTTCCTTCTTTTTTTTTTTTTTTTTCCTGCATCTGTTCACTTATCAAATTTATCAGCAGGATGCCTGAACCCTTACCTAGGATAAGACCCAGTCAGGAAGTAGGTAATGGCATGGTGCAGTATAACACTCGTATGTAGCAATGAGGCAATGAAATATCCAGGCGATATGTCAGGAACATTGTATTTATCTTTCTGTGGTATTTTTGCATCATTTTGGAAAAGGCCAAGTATGCCAGTGATGACGTGATGTTATCAGAGAAGATTTCAAAACCTATTTTGCCCTCAGAGGGTTAACAATGGGAGAGGCAATCACTTCAACATCACCATCAGCAGGTGATCCTGCACCTCCTCATTTGCAATAGTTCAGCAAAACCAGCCTCCAACCCTGTTTAGAAAATGTGGGCACTACCAGTATGCTCAGAGCTCTGTTTTCCTCTCTTGTATTGCTCCCTGGCAGAGTATTAACTACTCACAGGTAATTCAGGGTGGAAACACACTCCATCTCAGTTAAAATCCTTAGAAGCATACATGAGACACATATTTGTGTGGGGAAACAGAGAAAAACTGCCCTCCTGGCAAATGTGGTAAGCACATAATCCTCCATGTCATGGGGACTTGCAGCAAGTACAATGCAACAGAACTCCAGAGCACTCCACTTGATACCTCAGTCTGCTGCTTTTTTTCATGACTTCTGCTAAACCTACATTGCATTTCCCATCAAGTTAGTAAATGCTCATTTCAGAGAAACCCTGGCTTTTTTTTAACATTTCCAAAAATAAAGCATAACCAGAGGGTTCCTGTTATGTAACATAAATATTTTATTATCTTCCACATTACTGACTTGCAGGAAAATAATCTAGACACACTTTTGGCCTCTTTCATTAGATAGCCTTGAAAGATATGATGCTATACTGCACAGGTTGTCCTTCAATATAACCATGGAATATTGCATTATGTATACCTAACCCTTTGCTAAGTTGATGCCTGAAAAGACAGGAAAAGTGGAAGTCTAATTCTGACACCAACACTTATTGCTTTTTATCCAAAACCAGTTGTGCCTGACAATGTATTCTTTCTGCTTCATGGGCATTATTTTTTTTATTTTTCAACAATACAAAAGTGTAATTTCTGCTAGATTCATCATTCCATACCACAGAGCTATAAAAATTAAATTACAGATCCTGCAGGTCCTGGTCTTCCCAGGCTAAGTGCTGTGCCATGGAGAGCTCTGCTGGGGTTTGCCAGGTTGCTGCACGGATGTAGTTGCTCCTGTGTTGAAGTATATGCAATGAGCCACAGTGCCACAGTCACTGGACTTACTAACAAAGTGGCATCTCCAAGCTTTTATTAGTTTGTTGGTTCTCAGTTCCAGACTGTGCTGGTTTTGGCAGGGCTAGAGTTAATTTTCTTCATAGTAGCTGGTATGAGGCAATGCTTTGGATTTGTGCTGAAAACAGAGTTGATAATTCAGGGATGTTTTTGATACTGCCGAGCAGGGCTTACACAGCATAAGGCATTTTCTGCCTCTCATCCCACCCCACCAGTAAAGATGCTGACAGTGCACAAGGAGTTGGGAGGGGACACAGGCAAGACAGCTGATTTCAACTGACCCAAGGGACTTTCTAAATCATATGGCATCCTGCTCAGCATTTAAAGCTGGGGGAAGAATGAGGATGGGGAAGATGTTTGGAGTGGGGGTTTTTGTCTTCCCAAGTTACCGTTACACACAATGGAGCCCTGCTTTCCTGAGGATGGTTGAACACCTATTTGTCCATGGGAAGTGGTGAATCACTTCCTTCTTTTGCTTTGCTTGTGTACTTGGCTTTGGCTTTATCAAATGGAAGTGTCTTTATCTCAGCCCACAAGTTTTCTCCTTTTTACCCTTCTGGAGGGCTGAGGGGAGGAGGAGGATGAGGAACCTGGGAACACAGAGTGTCTTAACATGGACTCAAACCCTTGTTCATGCAGTTCAAACAGATTTGGGGCTGATGAGGGAATTCACATCACAGCCCAGGCTGCCAGCAGCCATCAGCTTTTGTGTTTTTCTTTCCCACTGCCTAGGATCTTTGGGAAGAAACAACCAAGCAGTGTTTTGCAGCTTGTTCTTAACCTCAGGCTAGAGAAATTACCTCTGCATTAGTGGGCAAACTGCCATCTTTGCAAACACACCAGACTTAGTCGATACAAGCAAAGGTAACAAGCAGGACACTCTTACTTGGCTGCTAAAGACATGTTATCCAGGAATCAGGAACAGATAAGGCGACTGGGTAGTCAGCCTCTCCCAGAATCATCTTCCTCAAATTTTCTTTGCACCTAATTTGGCAACTGCTTTATTTCTACAGGTTTTCTAATTGTGTGGAAATTCCAACCTGAATGTCTGGGCCTCTACGTATGCATTAAACATATGCATTAAAAGTGCTCACACAGCAGGCTGGACATGTCCCTCAAGGGCCACAGCACATCCAGAAATCCTCAGTGCGTCCACAGAGTGCTAAGCATCAGCACTCAGCACATGTGCTGCTGGCCTGACCTTCTCCAAAGGGCACATGTGCTTTTAAGTCTTGTGCAAAAGGTTTACGATGTCTCAAACATCAAGGACCAGGCAGAGGAAAACCTCACTAGGCTATGCAGCAGTCAAGCCTGGGGCGTGCTGCAGAAGGAGCCAGAGGGGAGGGGGTTATCACTGCAGAGTCAGCCACATCAAAGGAAAGGTACTAAACTGTCTAAGAAAATGTGCCTCATTAAATACTTCATGCACCTACAAGGAATCACCCAACACAGTTTTAATTGTTCAAGCACTACTTAAGGTCATGTCAGCCTGGCATAATGAAGCTCTCCATTTAGTAGATATCAGGACTGTTTAAGGTTTGTTAATATTTATAGATGACTTAATTTTTATTTGAATTACATGCCAGAGATACCAGTAATATTTTGGTATTCTTGCCAAAGAAAACTTTTAATATTTACAGACTTTGAACATGCCAGCTGGCAGATGCTAAGAGTTTGAGTTTTCTTCAAAACAAAATTATTGGAGCCATTTACGTAAGTCTCATTGACAGTTTACTTTAGCTTTCATTTCCAAGACATCAACATTAGCATCTATGATTTATTTTGCAGTCTTCTGTGGGGAAAAGGAAAGCCCTCACCTCTGTATTCATATTAACATTTATATGAATCAGCCAGTAATCACTTGGATTTAAAAGCTGCATGTCATGTTTTAAGCAAGCTGCAGTTGAGCTCCCAGGCACAAAATTAGTAGATTGGGCCATCCAGGAAATGCACATGATAGGCCAGCAACCACAAGCCAATGCTCCAAAAAGTTTTGGTCCATGCATTAGGCAATGTTATGAAATATTCTCATTGGCAAATTTTATCTGTTGATATTAGAACCCATCTTCTTTTCCCAAAAGTATTAAATGTGTCTTCTTTTGCTTCTTTTTTTGCCAGCTTTTAGCCCCAAATATTGCCCCTTCTTTAGGCTTTTCAGAAACCCAAGCATTTAACCCTGATTTTGTGCCTGGACTTCCTCATCTATACTGTATCACTTCAAGCTATTTTACTCCTAGTCATCACTTTACTTCAGATATTTCTTCTTCAAGATCACCAACATATATGTTCGTATATTGAGTGTCCCTCAATTTTGAATAGTGGCATGAGCTTGTGTGGATTCTGCTGATGCTGGTTAAAAACACCTATCCATCATTTAAGACAACTCTAAAAAAGGAAGCTGCAGGTTTGCTCTACCTGCGATACTGTCATGTTCAACACAATTGTCACAAATCACAATGAAAGAATTATTTGATTTTTTTTTTTTTTGCAAACTACTGTGTATGATACTGCTTTCAGAAGGGAGTCATGGGCAAGCAGGAGGAAGGTGGCTGTTCTTTTTACGTGCCAGCTGCCCAGAGGAGAAGCCAGCTCTTCGTGATGGGGAGATGGTGCTTCCACAGGAAATGATAAATATGGCCCACTGGGAGGACCCTCCACATCACACGGGGATTCTTCCTCTGGATCTTCATGGTGCTCTAGATGACTAATTCCTGCTGCAGTTCATCAGCAGGACTGTTATGTTTTGCTCAGCAAATATAGTGCCATAAGGTCCAGCCAACCTCACAGGAGTTTGTCCAAACACTCCCTCCCAGTTCAGGGCCCAGTTTTTGTTCTGCTGTCATCAGAGCAAAAACTGATACCACCACCAAGAACAGCACAGTGATATGATATGATATGATATGATATGATATGATATGAGATGATGATATGACATGATATGATATGATATTATGATATTAGGCAGGTTGCACCTTTCCTGGGCATTGTGAGGAGGCCAATGCTGGTTACAGTAGCCCAGAAGCAACACTAAGTCACCTGTACTTGACCTTTTCCTGGGTACAACATAGCCAGGTTGCAGTTGCACTACAACCTGCTCTGGAGCAGCCTCTGCTCCTTGGGCTTTTGCAAGGATGGGTCTGATCTAGCAGACCTTCAGTCCCCAGAATGGGGAGAAATCCCTCAATCACTACAGTTGAGAGATACTCATATCTTTAGAGATGGGAAGGGCATTGTTAGACAAAGTAGTAAAAGGAGCAGGGAACAGTTACACCAAGCGTGTCCATGAACAGTGGCAGAACAAATCTTAGGAGAGCCATGCACTTCACATCTCAGAGCCTACAGCCTACCCAACCCCACTGCTGACCACCTCCAATGGGCACAGGATAGTCTCAGATCTGGTATCAAAAGCATATTATTTGGTCCCCCTGATACTTGCAGGCATTTTTGAGCTACAGATATTTTCTGGACAGCCACACCACAGCAGAGTTCTAGATGACACTTTCCTTCCTTATCTTCCTCAAGAAAAGAAGTGTGTGAAGATCCCTTGCATTCCCATGTAGATACCCATGAGGGCTGTTGTAATTCTGATGACAATTTTAGAACCTTCCTCTACAAAGAGTACTTTTTATCGACCTTGCTGATATTTCAGCACACTGTATACCTTAGTAGCAAAGCTGAAAGATTAAATCTCTTCAAATACCAAGGCATATATTGAGGGCATTAAATTATATTTCTTTATTCTAGTTTGCACTGGCAACTCCTAAAAATAAAATAAGCTGGTTGAATCCTGACTAAATAAGTGAAGGAAAAGAGCTGTGTTCCTGTAGCATCAAAAGATCTTTTGAATATATGTCTAGAATGACTTGTAAAGACCCTACATAGTTTCTTCATCATGCAACAACTCCTATTGCCAATGTCTTGGGGAAGTATCTGGAAATCATACTAAAGGTATTAAAAAAAGGTGGAGGAGGAAGCTGTGTGTGAAAACATTCTTTCCCTGATCCATATCTGAATGTTCCCAGTCAACAAGCTCTCAAGTCTGCACTTGAACTGTGCATCAAAAGAAGCAGCCAATGTGTATTCTCCTGTCAAACTCATTTCAAAATGAGACATAACAGCTGTGTACTAACCAAGGTCATTTCAAAGGTGTTTACTTTGACTACAAACTAAATTTGTCTCTCTTCACTAAGATATAAAGTCATTAATATTTGTAAATCAAATATTGTAAGGGAAAGGTCTGACTTGAAGCTGATGCTCACACTGGAGCTGGGAGCATGAAACAGCTTCGTAACAGTAATATTTCCCAGGAAATGCTGACCATGACTACAAGATGGAGGCCAATTCATAGGCAAGGCCTTGGGAAATGTCTTTGGGGCAAGCTAATGATACCTCCCAGGGCAATACTAGAGATTCTTCAGGGGCTGCCCTGCCTGCCCATGGGTGGCACTCAGTGCCTGGCCTGACACCTTCACCTATCTCTTCTTGCCTGGTTTCATGTCACTACCCATCAGGAGGCACAGCAATGGCCCACTGCTAGAAGAGAGACAGTCTGCTACCAAGGCAAATGAGATCTGAAGCAGCCTGCAAACAGTCTTGAGCATATACTTTCTTAAGCTGGATCTGAGGTTGGCTTCAGCTTTGTCAGCCCCTGGGAGCAGGTCTCAGCTGGAGCACCTCATAATCTTAGGAAGTGCAGACTTGTGTCTGACACCCCATTTGCAAAAGGTGTCTCACAAATCATGGCAGCTATTAGGTGGCCAAAAGACATGCATCGTGTTCGAAGGACTCAGAGGTATTAAAAGACCATGTGCAGATACTGGCACAGGCAGCTGTCTGGACAGACCAGCCTCTGCCAGTACCAGTGCATCTTAAACAACGAATCAGGGCAAACACAACACTGCTGTTTTTTCTGAACCTGACTTGCTTCCGTGTATTTGGTTTATTTTCTTTTGTTCTTGTGTGCCACATAATATGAATTTTACTTTGTTCAACCTTCTGAAATCTTTAGGATCTATTTACAGTGTTACCAGGATGGTTTGCATGGCTCCTTTAGCAGGCAAATATTTTTCCAAATTGCTTGAACTTTAATTTGCTGTTTCTGTGATGATAGTGATAATGAATTAACAACAGAATGGTACTCCCTGTGTAAATAAGGATAGTCATCTTCAAATCATCTCATATGTTCCACTTTATGACATTTTTACATTTTGCAACATGAAAACAAAACAGTACCAAATTTACTTAAATGCTGCTAATGGAAGACAAAATGAGTTATTTGTAGATAACTACTAGGTTCTTGACATTTCTGACTAAATACAGTATAGGGCTATATTTCCACTGTGGTACTGTGGCTGCGAGCATTCGCCTGTGTCTAATCAAGCAAGAAGTTAACCTTGAATACCAAGCACAAAATCTATAAACTAAAAGCTAGAACTAGCTTGATTCCCTGAAGGTCACAGAATTTAAATAGGATGGAGCAAATCCATCTGAAAATGAAACATTCGTCATTATTCCACATGTATAGCCTTATGTCTTTGATATGAGATTTTCAAACTGCTTAACAATCCTTTAAAATGTTTTAAGTAGTAGTTTGAGTCAGATCTGTCTGTGCTTATTCAGGGTTTACTCAAGCCAGGACGGCACCCCAGGATGAGGATGTCATTGGACCTGTGCAGCCAGGAAGAAGGAAGCGAGAGTCTTTCCTCCTCCATTGTATGAGCACAGAGGTTAACATAATCCAATTCTTTGTGCTCCAGTAAATGATGAAGAGGATGCAGAAAAAATTTGGCTCTGCAGCACGGGAAGGTGTGAGCAGGTTCCCCTTGACCAAAGGGGGCATGGAGGCCCAGATCATTGCATGGATGGAGTGTCGGCTCACTGGGTTTGCTCCATGCCTGTGGGAAGAGCTCACCTCTTCTCACTCTGCCCACAATGGTACTCACAGCAACAGCCCATTATCCCATGAATTGCAGAGGAAATTCTGGCTGAGAAAACACTGCCAACTCAGGTCTTCTGAGATTCACAGGATAAGATTCAAAGAATATATTTAGCAGCACTGTCATTTCTTTTTCCAGAACCTCATTTACAGACCAAATATTTACAGTTCCTCTTCACAAAAATGTGAGGGCATTTGAGATCCTGCACTCTGGTTTGCAAGGACTTACTATATTACCATCATATATCCTTTAATCACAGAGCAATTAACACTCAGCCACAGATAACACATTCCAGGTTCCAGTTGCATCTCTAGACAATGACGTTTGCATCTAAATTTAGGTGTCTGAGCTCCTATTTCAGTCAATGGAGCTCAGGGCTCAGTCTGTGTTCGGGAACATCAGGGTTCAGGGGTCTTCAGTGAAGCATCTGAGACAGCTGCATAGAGCTGGTGGATGTGACCCAAAACCTGCTCATCCTGAAGAGACAGAAGTGTTTCCTCTGGACTTGGCACTGGTTAGCACTGAACACTGCAGCAAGCCCACACTCCCTGCCCCCCACCTTTCTCATGGGCAGTGCTGAAGGCTTCAGAGAAAAGCACAGTCTTTGGCAGGCTGCTGCTTTGTTCTTCCACCTCTGCCGTGCTGAATGGGAGAGAGAACTCTTAACTCACTTGGCAACCAGTTTAACACCCTCAAATATAATGAGCTGTGGCCCATTGAATGTCCTCCTCAGAGCTATAGCTGCTAGAGCCTTGCTTTTATTCTCACATGGAATGGCTCATCTTTCAATGAAGCTTCCTGTGCTGCTTGTCACAATTTCATCTCCCAGGCAGCTCCACAGTGAGCTTCATTCTAAAACTGCAGTCCCTGGGATTTATTATGATGCTGTTTCCATAGGGGAAATATGAAACTGGAGTCCAAGTAAATTAGAGGCACAATAGGATCCTGGGCATCAGGGAGGAGTTGTATTCATGTGAGAAGTCAATGGATCAACAGCTACAAATGAGACCAGGTCTCATAGACTGACTCGATGCCTCCCACTCAGCATGTTCTTTTGTTTGTAGTCTTCATTAGTAGTCCCCCTACCTGGGAGCATTACTGTGCACAGAGCTAAAGGAGCCCTTTAGCACAGAGCTAAAGGAAATATTTCACTGGAATTTTCCATTTTAAAATTAGTTTCATTTTTTTTATGCCTGAGTAAATTATGTTTTGGTCAGCTATTTTGGTTTTCAGAAGAAGATGTTTTTAACAAAAGCATAATTTTATGTATTGTGACTGTTCTCTCTTCCCTGTGCCATTCTTTGTTGGAGTCCACCTTTGCACAATGCTTTCTGTATATAAAATTTCACAGGTAATTGCTTTAATTTTTGTTCCCATAGAAAGAATGTTTTGTGACAATCTGGAGCAGAACAATGCCTTTTCTGATGACCTCAAATTTCTTATGGGTGACAGTGGAAGAAGCTAAAGAACAATTTGTCTGTGTGTGTGTGTGAATTAACGCTTCAGAGACCTGAGTACTCTGTCTCTCTTTCTGTGCTAACCCCCTTGTGCAGGAAAGATCCCTTGTACCGTTTATCCTGTCCCCTACCAGTGGTTACCCATCTAGTTTTGCCCTTTTTAGAATGAAATGTCAATCTTTCAGACAAAACAGGCCTTACAAGAACTGGAGGTAATTTCCTGGTCATGCTTGAGACAGTGTTCTTCTCTTAAAGTCACAGTGATTTTGATGGGCCCCTCTTTGGGTGAAGTCCTTTCAAGTACGCAGGGACCTGGGCATGCACTGGTGGTCTGCTGGTGTGGTCATTATCTCAGGGAGTCCATTCTTGGCAGAGGGAGAGGGCATCAGGAATCTCAGTGGTGAACACTTACAACATAACCTACCAAGAGGAAAATTTGTCTTCTTATTAATTAGGAGATGTCTGTGCCTGCAGCAGGGAGGTTGTGTATTACCTGAATTTTTTTCCATGCCATTTTATTTAGTATTATCCTTGTAAGATATAACCTTTCTTTTAATGCTGCTAAACTCTTGACCTCAATATTTTGTAAAAATGAGTGTCACAGTGTAATTATATATTGTGAAAGATAAGACATTAATTTTTAATCGTTTTGGTTAAGAGTGTTCCTTGCTGGCCACAGTGTACACAAACATTAGAAAATAATGTCTTGAGCAACCTCTTCTCGAAAGATATGCCAACACTTGTTACTTGATATCCTCCAGATTTTCCCTCTGTATTCATTAGGAAATGTCCAGACACTGTAATATTGCAACAAAGACATTGTACCACCTCCCTGTGTAGCATCACTTTGCACCTGCTAAGATTTTTGAAACCATATCTTTGGCCAACCATGACTGAAGTGTTAATTGCTCAGATCCTGACTTCCTCAAATCTAGTTAAATTTAGTTTTCCTCTAACCTGCCCACAACTATTTTAATATTTAGTCAGATATTTTAGAAGAGGTTAAAGAAAACGTAAGAGGATAAACCAAACAAAAAAAATAACACTGACAAATTGGGATGTCAGTGACACTTTCTATCCTTCATCATCTGAGTTCCCTGTGGTTTGTGGCATAAACAAATTTTAATTGAGTGACAGATTGTTATTTTAGTACTGAAAAATCCTCTCACAGTTTGGGAGAGAAAATGCTCTGATAATTCTTATTAAAATCAGCCTACAAATCATCAAGGCCAGAGGCCTTTTTTGATTGCATTTTTACAATAGCCATCTGGACTTCCTCTGGAGATTTGCATTTGAGCCTGGTCTCTATTTTTTTATAGCCACTTTGCAGAAGCACACCCTGTCTAGAAAATCCAAGACCTCAGGTGCAGCTGAGCTGATGAATTACATGCAGTGATGTGCTTTGAGGGGTCTCTTAGGAACTCCTTGTTAAAATTCTACCACCAACCTAGAGGCAGGAGGGATAATATTTCTTCTCTACTGAGGCCCACCAGATTCCTGCTAAATCAGCAATGCCAGAGTTGACTTATCCTTTGTGCTCTTAAAAACCATCTGAAGGAGAAATTGTTTTCCTCTGTAATTACTTGCTCTTTACTTAGACTGGAGCTGCAGCTTACCACAGGCACGTATCATTTATTTATTTTGAGATAAGTCTGTTATTGACCTGTATCGACAGCACAGTGCTTGCAGAGCACAAGTGTGCAGAAGTCATTTAGTAATATCAATCACCTTAGCACTGGAAGCATTCTCCCATCCCAGTGATTTCACATTTGCAATAAGAAGATATTAAGTATTTTGGCAAGGGGATAATTAGACAGAAAGTGGCCTCTCTTGTCACTGCAGGACAGATCCTGAGGACCAGTCACATCAAGGAAAAAATTCCCATTGAGTCTAGAAGGCCTGGTCAAGGCACCTGTAGACTCTCTGAAACATAGCCAGTGCATCCATGGAAATGGCATATCATGGGGTGATGCACTCCATGTCATCCTCATCACAGCAGCTGTGTGTGCATTTTAACCCACCACAAATGCATAGCCATAGGAATTAGGTCAGCCTTAGTGTAGAGGGTTAAACTAGATTAAATTTTACACATTTGCTGCAGGCTGAAAATTCTTGTACTGACAGTAGTTGTGTATATGAGATATTATTTTGGCAACAGTGAGTTTATGTGAGCCCAGAAAGACCTTCAGAAATCTATAATGTCTTCCTAGGATGGGAACTCTCAAGCTGATTAAAGAGATCTACATCCTAAAGACCAACTGGCCCCACAGTAGAAAGTATCTTGTAGTTTTGGAAGTTGGAAAGTTAAACAGGTATATATTTTTTTTTAACTTTAGAGTTTCATGCCATGGTTTCAAAGTCAGTTTGAATCTGATTATTCTCTCACTACTGTTTTTCTATCTTTTTCTCCTCTGTATTTTCAAGACATATTTTGTTCTCTAGTCTTCTCTTTTTCCTGCCGTAAGGTCTCTCTTTAAGAGTCTTCTGTCCTGTAAGTTCTGACAGACTGAGTCCCAGCTTCAGTTACCTGAGATTAGTATTGCCAGCTAGACTGCCTCCATTGCATAGTGATGACCTGGAAGAAGGCATACAAGGGATGAAACTCTCCAATGGCACAAAGATGGCTGCAGGATTAGTCAACAGAATGAGGAAGTAACTATGACCAGAAGGCAATGAATAGAGCAGCCAAGGAAACAGGAGAAGTGCAAGCAGGAAATTGAGCAAGAGAAAAAATGTTAGGTTAAAACCTGGGGTAAGTAAACAGGATGGAAAGATCAGGGGATTTGGATGCAAACTGGCAAGGAAAGCCCCATTCACTGGGAGGAATTCAGAAACCCAAGGGCGTTGCTTGGGTGCTTGGGCTGGGAAGAGCCCAAAATCCCAGAATAGGATTGACAGCATGGGATAGAGGAGGAAGGAGGTGGAGAGACCACAAGCTAGACAACAGGAACAACAATGAGAACATCATGTCCAACACTGTGCTTCCTCTGTGGAATTAAATACCTCCCTTCTGCTCTGGGACAGAGTTCTGGCATCCATGACCAGAATTGCTGCCTGCACGTCAATAGCTGTGAGTCCTGGGCATAGATGCTAGAACATGCTGGTGGTTAACAAAACAATTTTATCCAAGCAAACCTGAAACCAAATATTTCATTTTCATTTTTACTCAGTAGAAAAACAATTCTATTTTTTAATGAAGTTGTTATTTTTACCATAAAATGCTTTGATTTTGCCAAGAAAATATTTGTTACTAAATCGTTTCAACTGGAAGTTACCACTCTGCTAGAGCCCAAATTCTTATTACAAACCTCTATCTGACAAGTTATAGATTTGTTAGGTCACAGCTGCAAATATATACAGGCTTCAGATTTGTATTTTTCTTGAGAATGAAATCCCCTAACCCAGTCCTTTCTCGCAGTGTTTCACAATGCATGATTTTCAGGCAAAAGATGAGAGCGAGTAATGTCTCTTGCTTGTATGACAGATACCTAGTTTTGAGAATCTAGGTTAACTCAGATTAGGATGGACAACAAAGTACAACATATATTACTATAACCTGGCTGGCTTTGCATTCCTTGAGTGTCATAGTGTTTTATCTGTTGAGGCACACTAGGATTTTCCCAGTCTCTATAACTATTTTACCAGGTTCTTCCCTGTGTTAATCCATCTTGAATTAAAGCATATCCAAACTGGGGTCAGCAGGTTTTGTATGCTCGACTGGAGAAAATTAATGGCTAAGACCAACACAGGTGAGAGCCTAGATTCAGTGGGCAGTGAAGGGTGGGCATGAGGAACAGACTCATGGATGTCAGACATGTTTCAAGAAATCTATATCCCAATTTTCATAACACTAAAGGAATATTTGTTCTGGTTGCATGAGTCTTTACATTAAACCATTGCAACTAATCTGCAGGTCTCAGTTATTTTTCAGGTCCATAGGATAATATTGTACTGTACAGCTCTGGGGGAGTCTGTGCACTTTATAGTTCACCCTGTTTCCTGGCCCTTAGCTGCTGCTGGTTTTAATCAGTACCTCTGATGCTTGGCTGTCACACTCTATAAATATGCATTTAAAGCTATGTCATAGCAAATAAAGTAAAAATAACTTGTTCAAGATCATATTTAATCAAACAAAAGACATTAGCTATAGGTTGGCTATTTTGGACAGGTAATAATATCACTGATTTTTTTTTCCCTTTGCTATGTACATTAAATGAAATGCTATTTTTAAAGACTTTCCTCTAAACTGCTTCATTCATTATTGATTTTCTTTCTACAGTTGTTTAAACATCAATATCTAACCAATCACTTAATGAAAATGCATTTTACTAGAAGTTATTTTTATCTTACTATTCTTAAGTAATTTATTATATATCGCAGTTGCATGGAAAGGTAAGAGTTCAGGGAGATAAAAAAAAGCAAATATCTGTGTTCTTGAATCTCTAACCTTTAGCATTAGAATTAGCCAAAATGTCTTTTACCTTCCTCTTTTGCTTTCACTTGTCTATTGATATGGACAACACAGACTCAGATGTAATGCAAGATATTTTGAAATGAACAAATAACAAGTGTTTATTCAAGAAGAGGCAATGTCCAAAATTCGTTCTGTGACAGATAAATGTTACCAAATATTTTTTTTAAATGGTTGTTTCCTGCCTTTCCACTGGCTTTGGACTAACATTTTACATAAATGTTTTGCTATGTATTCCGTACAGGAAAGAAATCATTCTTGAAGAGCTTTTTCCTCTGTACCTTGCAGTTACATATTGACATTTAGACTTAACAAGTCCTAATTAGCACAACTGATTTTCCTCTGGGAGTTAATATAAATGATAGCAGAAAGAAAAAAAGCTTCTGCATCTCAGCACTGCAGTCACTCTATCACAGAGCTATCTTAGTAAATCCTTTAATTATGGACAAGCTGTCAGGTTGCTTAATGCTTCCAAGTAGACAAAAATGCAGAGCATTCAGCATCAGGATGGCTCCTTCCTCCCAGATCACTCTTCATCCTGGGAGGAGTTATCACCCAAAGCCAGCCCTGTCAGCTCTAGGCATGGTCCGCAATAGCTTGTGGACTTTTTTATCAAAAAGTGTTGAAAGATGCAATACATTCAGTTTAGACTAAACTCTTTGGGTCAATGTAAGTGCTATGTGCATACAGAAAGTCCTGGGCACCAGGATTAAGACAATTAGGAAGGTTCCTTGAACACTATTGTTTGCAGCCGTTCACAATAAGCTTGGTAGACTACCTCAACACACAGACAAAAGGGAAGAAAGGGGAAGAGAAGGAAGAGACAGATAATTTATTTCTTAAGGAAAAGTACAACCAGGATGTAAAGCAGAAATATCCTTTTCCCCACAGGACAATATTAAATTGTTCTCAGCAAAGAAGAAATTGGAATTAAGTTGATTGCACCAATGTTGAGGAGACAGTTTCGCAGAGATTAGCAGCAGGATTTTTTTGTTTTTTTTTTTTTTTACTTTCCTAAGTAGAGTAGAGTTTTCGCTTCCAAGCTGGCCGTATAAGTAGCAGTAGAGAGTCTCCTCATACCTAGTTAGGAGGTCAGAGTGCACTCAACACAATCAAGCAGTGCATTGCTGTCCCTACACTCACCTATTCCCATAGCCTTGGGCTGAATGTAGCAAAGTTGACAAAACCATCAAGCAGCTGGACAAATGTAAGAAAACATTCTATTCCTAACAAGAAATAATTGATCTAGTTCTCTCCGAGGACAAAGTCTAGGTCAATTCACTGTGCTTTTCATTTGGGTAATGTCTTCCATATAAGATTTCAGGAGGACATGTTTTGAAAGAGAAGAATAACCTTTTGGTATCAATTTTTTTAAGGTTTCCCACTTTCATATTTCTAGGCATGCAGATCCACTGAAAGTAGGGATATGACTGATAGGATTTAGAGTGTAGGCAGTTTAAACTGCCTTACTGAAGTTTGAAAGGAGCAAACCGAGAGCAAGCAGTTAGTAACAATGTTCATACTCTGCCAACCCTAACCCCTTACTGTGTTAACTGTAGCTACTTTAATGGCTACTTTGTTATTTAGAACAAAACGAAACAAAGAGGAGAGGAAAACGGGAAAAGGCAAGCTTTTACATGCCAGCTTTAATTTCTATTATAGGGAAGGAATGTCCCAGCAAGGTGAGCACCAGCGTCTATCCTTTGCCTTAAGCTCTCAGTTTCACCTCTGCTGTCTTGTTTTATATACAAGTAATTTGCAACACACTTTTATCTCAAAGTATGGTGGAAAATTGCATCCGGGGACTCTGATGAAGAGCAAGATCATTACTAATGGTCTGAAACCACCATTCATATATTTTCCAAAAGGTGCTTGAAGGAATATTAATAAAAAGAGAGGATTGCAAGTGGAGGTTTGGGTACTTGTCTTCTATACGGAGAAGGATCGGAAGGGTAAGGTTTCAGAAGTGAGCAGTTAAGTGGTTTTAAGAAAGTAGTTAATCATTGGTGAGAGTCTTTAAAATCTCAGTGGGATATTTTAGCACTTGCCAGCTTTTTTTTTTTTTTTTTTTTTTCTTCCGGAAAGTCCTTCCAACTCTCAGTGCAGCCTGGTGGAATAACAACTTTAAAAAGTNAATCAACCTAGTTAAAAGAGTGGAAATCCCAGAAGTGTGCACCATCATTCCAATAAAGTGAATCTTCTCTGCTGGCATAAGGCAGTTTTATATACTCCTCTTGAAAATAGTTAAACTTTTTCACAAACGTTGTGTGTAAATAATTGGAGAAAATCGGCAGGAAAAGCAGAAGCAACCTTTGTGGATAGCATAGAGCTGAAGAGGGAGACCTCTGACCACAACACAGATATTGCCTCTGCTGAGATAACAGAAATTATGGGCAGATCCGACGAAAAAAATATCCAAGGAGACAGATGAAGTAATTAACTTCTTTTGGAATGCAGATGGTGGATATTTTTCAAGTCTTCTTTTAATCTGTTTTAAAATACA
>VZRN01006220.1:136956-149075 GCA_013397935.1 Dasyornis broadbenti
TTTTTTTTTAATAACTACTGTGCTATTTGGTTATTTTACATTAGTGGTTCTAGAGAAAATATAGTCCTGGAGATGTTGCTAATGGAAGAACTTCTGAGAGCCCATGCCTAACTCAGGACTCAGATAAGTAGGTGACTTCTCACAGATTAAGGAACTGCTCAAAGAATTCCCAGTGATTTAGAAGTGCAAAGTGATGTCTGTGCCTTCTACTGAGGTTTAAGTTGAAATGCTTTATCTCATGTTTGTTATGCGATGAGGACATGCACACAACTACTCATCAAAGCCCATAATACCATTTATTGTTAGACCGCTGCTGTGCCTGAACCCTCAGCCTCTGACAATGAGGACAGAAAATATGCTCATGTCTACCTGAAAAGTGCACATATCGACTCCATGTATTACCACCACAAAGCTCATAAAGTAGCTGTCACTGCAAATTACCATCAAATGGGGACTGTCTTGTGGCAAAAAGCAATTTTTATAGAACAAAAAAAAATCATTTATTAAGCCATGCCTTTTCAAATCAATTGACTTTTATTAAAATCAAGTGAAAGTAGTGTGTCAAGAAGAAAAAATATAGGCAATGGTTGCAGAAAAATCAGCAAGAGTCCTGGAAAGCAGAAGAGAGAAGTATAAGCTTTCAGTGTGAATCGTTAACAAAAGAGCCAGTATAATCATAGATATGTCTAGATATGTCAACACAGGAGCCATGGGTCTTGGGATTTTCCTCTGTCCATGGTCTTCCTGGTTAGACTGAAACTGGAGTGTACTTGTACAAATCAACACTTCACATTTCAGAGTGGCTACTGAAGAACTGGAGGAGACATTAGAAAGAACAAAAATTGCCAAAGCCTTAGAGTTATTACTTACAGTGATAACTGTAATAGGCTTAGCCAGTTTAGCTTAAAAAAGAAAACAACAACAAAAAAACCCCAAAACCAAACAAGTGAGAAAAGATAGGATTGAGCTTCTACCAGCTAGTTAAAATTGAGTGGNGCAGGACTGGAGATAAAGCCAGAAAACTGCAATTTAGAAATTAGTAATTAAAATTTAACTGAGAGGGCAGTTAGTCCTTGGATCAAATTGCCAAGGGAAGTTATGGATCCTTCACCTCTCGATCTATCTTGAAGGGCATCTTTTTTTCAGAGAACTCAGCATTCAAATAGTGGCAAAATCCATCCGAAAATTATGTGAGTCTTTTTCCCCTGAAACTTTATGAATATGGGGTAGAGAGGAGCTGAAAGTGTGAGCCAAAGACAAGCATTTACAACAAAGCAGGTCACTCCAAGCCACTGGAAATGGAATGTTAATATTATTTCTCCAATAGTTTTCGAATGTGAACGAAAAGCTGAGATAATCTCATTTTGCAGCATCCCCTCCAATGATGCACTCTGACCTTGGCCTGCCACTGAGGATGCAGATACTCATTACTGCAGGAGGTAAAATTTATGTCCCAGAGACAGCTTGGTGGGGCTAGCAGGATGCATGTTCTTAGCAGGATGTGCCTTTAAGGGTTGCTGAAGGACTGTTTTGGGAAGATAAGCCCTCTCAATGCTTCTAGAAAGGAGACATTTAGAACTCGTTTTCCTACCAAAGCTGATAGACCCATCAGAGAACAGGGGATGCTTTCTGCAGGGGCAGGCTTACTGCAACATTCACTGTGGACTCCTTAGTCCTAAATTACTGGAGCTAAAGATGGTGCAGGTTTGCAGTCAAAGCGCTGAAATCAACTTAAAGCCACTTGCAAGGGATAACAAGTGCCAAGAGCTGAGTAGCATGAACCCCTGGCACACCAGTGGGTGTGAAGATGACACTGAGCTCAGCCTAAGGGCACTGGCAGAGGGGATCAGGGTGGCTCATAGCAGCGAAAGCTCATGGCCCCCTTCTTCAGCATCCCCTTGTCTCAGCATCTCTCAGGGACTGGAGTTGGGATGCTGGAGATGGCTGTGCTGGCATCACACTCAGGGTGAGATCTCCACCGCCGTTGCCCCTGTGGATGATGTGCCATTCCTATGCATTGTGCGCAGGGAGATGCCTGCTGCCCTATCACCCACAGAGCATGCCAGCCACCCTCACAATTGGGTGGGGTAAATCTGCTGCCCTCGCACGCTGCGGGAGGTGTGGGGCAATGGCAGGCCGTGGTGGGTGCTGGCGGCTGGCGACAGGCCAGCTGCAGGTGGTGGCGGGCCGTGTTGGGCACATGGTACAGCGCTGTCGGGCAGCGACCGGAGGGGTCAGGCACATGTTATGTGGGAGTGGTGGGTGGTGGCAGGAGGGATTAGGCACACGTTCCGGGGCGGTGGCAAGAGGGTTTGGGCGGTGGCAGCAAGGGTCGGGCACACGCTCCGGGGCGGTGGCAGGAGGGGTCGGGCCAATGTTCCGGGGCAGTGGCAGCGCAGGGCTCCCGCTCTCCACCCCCGTCCAGCAGATGGCGCTGGTGCCGCGCGCGCCCGCCTCAGCCGCGGTCCCGTCCCACAGGATCCTCAGCGCTCTCCCCCCGTTCCGTCCTGCAGGATCCTCACCTTCCCTTCGGCTTCCCCGCCCCTATCAGCGGTGTCCAGGCTGCTCCCTCCGGTCCGAAGCCGCGGCCGCTCGCAGCGTCACCCGACACCGCGTTCCTGCCGGGCAAACATCCGGCGCCCTGACTCCCGCCCCCGCCACCGAACGGCTGAGCTGAGCGCCCGGAGCCCCGGGCTTCGCGACAAACCCGCTGAACAGTATCGCTTAGGATGGTGGAGAGTTTCAGGCTTCGGAGTAAAGCTGATATGGTCACTTCTATCCCACAAACCCCCACTTTAATTAGAGCTATAGATGGGCTTTATTTTACCTCCAGGCAGTCTCGCTTGTGGGACAAAGAAATACGATCTTCAGGATCCTTCCAATGCACACAAGAGTGAAGCAGTCCGTTCCCTCACAAAAAGGTGAAAGGAAAGGGAAATAATGGTCCTTAAGTCGTGCAGTCCCCTCTAGTCACAGGGATGCTCACATGTGGAAATCCCAATAATTAGGGTGATTCCTTGGGTGCAATCCTTGGCTCTAGCTTGTTTTCCAGTCCACTGTCCCTCTACTTACTGGCCCTTTCTTACAGGTGGATGTCTTTGGCCCACAGGTCCACAGCATGACTGATTATTTTCACAATTTTCAGGAAATTCCTCCATGCTCTTTCCTATCCTGACCCCATTCCTCTGTAAGTATCTGCAAAACTACCTCATTGTGCTCTGATCAAGCCTCACTTACCTTAAAAGCTCTTATTTTTCCAAATACCTATGAGAAGTGGCACAATAAGTAGACTGATGATACCTTAGGATGATTTGCTAGTCACTGAATAGTATTTTCTTATTGTTTCTTTGCACTCCCCATGTCTCTGCATCTATCTGTGTTCTGTTGTCTAAAATTTGAGTCATAAACTCTCTGGAACACAATATTGCAGACATATCCCTGTTCCATGTTTGCACACATTTTATACAGTGGAGCTGTCGTCCCTGAGCAGCACTTTTGGGGCTAGAGAAATAAAAAAGTTTGTTATTGATACTATGCTACCCAATACTGCAAATTTGTTCAATGCTTTTAATTATAAATTCCTATTCCAGTTATTTATAACTTTGTGAATTTTTATGCTGGGTGTCTGCCTATGTTTAGATTTTTTTTGGAAAGTTACAGCAAAAATGGTTATGCTATTTCCCAGAAAAAAGATTATGAAAAAAGACATTGTTTTGCCAATGTTAATGAATTGGTTGTAAGAATTATTTTCTGGAAATGCTAGCTACTCCATGCTTTGACTTGGAGGTTGGCAGGCTGGAGGCCTCCTGGTGCCAGACATAAGCATTTGCCCATATTTGGCTGGGTTTTAAACCCTGTTCTTTAGTAATACGGTAGAGTTTGGCAAATAAATTCCTCAAAATTTCTGTCTGTCCTGAGCATGTGCTACCTTTTGCAGGCCAACTGCATTATCTCCACAGAGTAATTTATGCCTTCTGCATTCTTACCAACCCAGGATTTCCTTGCAGACGCTTTTAAAAGTTGCTACAAGATGGCTTCTGACTGGTGCCTTCTGTGCCCACACACTGCCAGGTCAACAGAGAGCAAGAAACCATCTCCCTTCTGTCCAGGCAAGTAAAGACCAAGATCTCAGATATATGTCCGGAGAGCACCAAGAGCTTAAGCCGGAAAAGCATGGGAGCTGGTGGGTTTTGTCAAAAAGAAAATAAAAGGAGAAACTTTTTGAACAAGGGGACCATAATCTAAAATCAGCAAGAAAGAACGGGCTATATGAAAAACTTGTAAGACAGGCATGATCAGAACAGAACAAAGACAGAGATGAAGAAACTTCTGCTGACTTCCTGAAAAGCCGTAAAGAAGGAAGAGTGCAAGGACATAGGTCACCTTTAGACACCGTAGGAATGAAGAAGCAGTTACAAAAGAAAGCAGAACAGATGAGAAGCCAGTCTGGATGAAGAGACACCTAGCGAGAAATGACTGAGCAGCCTAAGGAGAGGATTAGGAATGGCCCTTAGTGAGAACTGGTCGGAGGAAATGAAAGATTGAAACAAGGACCCCACGTGATGAAAAAAGTGTGTGGAAAGCAGACTCATTTGATACAGAACTGATTTGGCAAGGCTGGGTGTGGAGCCAGGATCATGTACATGGAAGAAAAGAAGAATAAAGAAATTGGAAGAAAAAAAGCAGAAACAGGGGAAACCGTGGATGGGAACAGGAAGTTTAGTGTTACGCTGAATAATGTTTGAGTATGGGACTTCCCATGCAGACAGGAAAGAGAAGCTTTGTAATAAGAAAGGATTAGAGGGAGTAAAGCAAAAAACATCACGATTGTGTCAAGGGAGAAGAGACAAACAAGAAACAAAGGCCTTGTAAATTAGCACACATGATCTGTAGCCATGAAGACTTGAAATTACACCCTGTTGCTGAGACTTGCTCCATCTCTATCTAAAAGTATCTGTGACGTTCACTTTCAGCCTGCGTCTTATGCTCCCTTAGAAAGCTGGCCCACCCTGAAGATGTGTCTGATCCAATTATTTGTCCTGTCTGGTCTTATTTTCTTGGGGTAGAAATTTCAGCCCTGCCAACAATCCTTCCATGCTGTCAATGTGGAATCCCACATAGAAGAATTGAGGAGAGGATTTTGCTGGCTTCTCAAAGAACCTTAAAAATTGCAAAACAACACTCCCCCCACCTTCATATAAAGAAAGCTAGCTGCAAGACAGCCTATTAGGTGCTAAGAAGCATCAAAATTAAAGACACCAACTGTAATCTTAATTTAATGTGCTTCTGTGTAGCTGCATGCAGAATGGCTCTATTTGGAATTCACTTTGTTGCTTTTCTTTCCTACATTCTCAGCCAGATACAGATGATACATAGAAAATACATAGAAGTCCTAAGGAACTTTGCACTGTAGATAATTAAAAAGTGAATAAGCAAAGAATCATAGAATATGCTAAGCTGGAAGGGAACCATTAGGATCAATGAGTTCAGCTCATGGCTCTGAACAGAACACCCCAAGAATTCTCTTCTTGAAGTTTGGCAGGCTTGATGCTGTGACCACTTCCCCAGGAAGCCTGTTCCAGTGCTCAGCCACTCTGGGTGAAAAAACTTTCCCTAATATCTAACTTAAACCTCGCTCTGACACAACTTCATGCCATTCCCTTGGGTCCTGTCTCAGGTCATGAGAGTGAAGACATCAGTACTTGACCTTCACCTGGTGAGGATGTTGAAGATCACAATGAGGTCTCACCTCAGTCTCCACCAGGCTGAACAGACCAAGTGACCTCAGCTGCCCCCTGATAAGGCTTTCCCTTGAGACCCTTCACCATCCTCATGTCCCTTCTCTGGATGTTCTCTANCCCTTGGGTCCTGTCTCAGGTCATGAGAGTGAAGACATCAGTACTTGACCTTCACCTGGTGAGGATGTTGAAGATCACAATGAGGTCTCACCTCAGTCTCCACCAGGCTGAACAGACCAAGTGACCTCAGCTGCCCCCTGATAAGGCTTTCCCTTGAGACCCTTCACCATCCTCATGTCCCTTCTCTGGATGTTCTCTAATAGTTTAATGTCTTTTTAAAAATGTGGTGAGCCAAACTGCACCCAGGACTCAAGGTGAGGCCACCCCAGTGCAGAGCAGGATGGGACAATCCCTTCCCTTGCCTGGCTGACAATGCTGTGCCTGATACACCCCATGGTGGAACAGTCTTACTGAGCACTAGTTTATCCTGTCCATTATAGTGTGTGGCACTGTACCTGTGTTAGAAAGCTCACATGTAATTACTGTGACTATCTGTAAACATAAGGAAATCTTAGGAAAGTACCTGTGATAACAGTCTGCAGCTCCAGTCTTTCTTTTAGGAGAGGAGATTAACTGGGACCTATACAATTTGTATTCCCCAATTAACTTATATCCTGTTATTTCTGGCTTAGCTTTTGTATGAAGACATTTGTATGAAAGATTAGCAAGGAATATTGACTTTGGTGCATCCAATTCACTGATGGCTTTTGGTTCCTACATCACTGTCATTTCTGATGTGGATGATGCGTGACAGATCACTTTGATGAGCTTAAGCCCTGGCTGAGATCTCACCACTCATGCCAGAAAGTAGGAATTGAGTAGGGAAGGCAGCCAGAAGAGTTGGCAAATTTATACCAGCACTTCTCCTTGAGAAAGCGTAACTGACTCTTGTAGCGTGGTGAAATACAGCATTCAGCATATTCCAGCGGCCTATCTGAACTCTCCCGGAGCAACTCGGTCCAGAATCAATTTTTATAGTCGTGTCAAGGCACATATGACTTTTTCTGCCAGATGCAAACCTGTAACAATCATCAACATTTTGGCCACCCAGAAGGAGGCTGGTGTAATACTCCTCTGATAAATATACTGTAGATTGTGAAGACTGTTGAGGCTTGAAAGGAGCTATATATTAAAGGCTTATGAACTAATTGCTGAACTGGAGTGTAGGTCCACCCTTAACTGTGTTTCTCTATCCTCAGCAGTTTTCTTGTTTTCCCTTTGTACTTCTTCCATTTACAAACTTTCCCTGTGACCGTCCCAAGCCAAGGGACTCTCAGATTTGTGCCTGAGGGAGCAGGACATTCAAATGGATCTGCTTGCTTCTTAGATTAGCGGACATAGATTTTTTAATATTCTAAAATGTGTCATTCATGCCTTAGAGACACCTTTATTCACCTGCTTTTTGTGGACTATGGATCCCAGAAGAAATATTTCTGAACAGTAAAGAGAAGGATCTAGCCCAGGTCTTGCCATTAGCAAAGATACCACATTCTTCATTACAGTGTAGGAAGAAATGCTTCTGGCCTCTTACTGGATATGAAAGCAAAACACAGTCTTATCCTGCTCTGACTGACCTTCCTGAAAGATCTGAGGATTCTTGTCCTAGAAGAAGCAGGAATGATCTGTGCTGTAGGGAGATAAGCTTTGTGAGCAACTGTGTGACAGAAGAGAAATTTAAGAAGCCTATAACTATGATAAAGGTGAGTTGTGGAGATGCGTACTAAGGGTTTCAAATGCTGTATAGAAACATGAACTGCAAACTCAGTTTGCTCAGCAAAAACTGAGCTCATCTTTGCTTTTCCATATGGGCCAGGTTAGATGGCTATCAGAGCTTCAGCAAATCTCCCCAGTTTCTCTTCTTTAAGTGCTCACAAGTACTCCCCAGCCTGGATACAGGGGACGCCATTAGAACATGGGCTCCATGCACATCACAGAAGAGAGAATGGCAGGAACCTGGATCCAGAAACATGCTGCAGTGTAGGCTCAAAGACACTGGAGGTGGGCAGCACTGCCACCATCTCAGTGCTCCCTACGTTCCCACATGCTGCTCAACAGGTTACAGGACCTTTAACCAGCAGTGGTTGGTGAAAACTGGAAGAGACTGCAGCTCCTTATCTCATATCTCTGTCTGCTGCATCTTCAGCACCATGTGAGACTGGCTTTGCATTTTAGCCTGGAGTCAATTTTCAAATGCAATCCAGTGACAAACTCATTACTTTGGTCCTAGAATGAAAACCTTTTGAGAGAACTTGGGTAAAAGAACTAATTCCACTCAAAGTGGTTTACAACATATAATAGAAGAAAAAGTAAAATTTTATACTTTTGGTGGCGCGACAAGAAGTTACAAACAGATTGGTGATAGGAGATGTAGCTGAGGTGTCTGTCCTTTTTGACCTGCTTGAGATGTGATTGCTTGGATCCTAGTCACCGTAAGTCATATGTCAGCAACCTCATCCTTACCAGCATTTTTTTTTCATTCCACCAGAAAATGATGATTGATTGTTCTCTTCATATGTGGACTTTGTAATAATGATCTGTCATTTTCCTCAGAAAGCTGAATTACTGGCCTGAAATTTTGCTCTAAGTTCTTTAGAACCACATTGAAAGACCCATGTATTTCTCTGAGAGAGCATGGGATGTCTTAGAGATTGCAACACAGGGCAGAGAAGGGTCCTTAAGAGTGCATATGGGTATGGCAGAAGAACCAGCAGCATCTGGACAGTTTTGGACACTCAAAATTTAAAATAAATATTAAAAGGTGGTTTAGCTGATGAAAACTACCCTGTTAGTCATCAAAAAATCCTTTTTTCTGTATTTGAGTGACAAATAATATCATCAGATCACAGGACATCAGATGATTTAAAATGCAAGAGTAAAAACCAGATACAATGGACAAAAGGCTCATGTTTACTTGGTGCAAAACAATGCACCATGGATACTGAGATAACTCTCTGTTTGTTAAAAATGCAGTAGGCCACGGGACCTATGTTATTTTATAGGGGAGTTCAGACCTATTTCTTATGCAACTGAGACCTAGGAAGTGGTACGGTTGGTTTTGGCTTCTTTGACATGGTTTTGGATAAGAATTTGGTATGTGGGCTTAAGGAGAGCTCAGATTGCAAACTTCAAGAATTCATCATTTTTAGTGGCTTGCAAAAGTGGTCCAAAACCGAAATCCTGTGGGAGAACTGATGTTTGAAGAAACACCGCAATTAAAAATGAAATAGGGAACATGAAGTAGCTATTGGAAAATGTGGTTCATTTTATAATATGATTGAATAATAGAACAAACACTTACGAATCCGCAACTAAGCCTGAAAGTGTGGGACCAGGTTTTAGATAAAAATAATATGCAGCCAACTATTTCAGAAATAAGTGAAGTGCTGTAATTGGTGAGGCCCTGAAATGCATGTGCTGCCAGTTTTTAGATGCACTAGACAAACTTGAATTTGTATTTGTTTTGACTCAGTCCCCTGAAATAAATTTGGATCAGATATTTAAAATCCAATTATGCTATCTGCTGTATTTCAAATGCTAAAATAAACCCCCAAAAGGAAATAAGGTCTCCTTGCTGCTTTCAAGTGGGTATTAGTGCTGGGAACAATTGAAGAACACTATCATCTTGGTATCCTCTTGGTTAACACGATGGTTTCGTTTCATATTTGACTCCCACTAAAGCAACGGTATATTGGAAAAAAAACACAGGAACTTCTTTCTCCCCAGTAAAAATATACAATATGCTCATTAAAACCCAAACAGGTTGCCAGTGTACGCACATGCTTTATGGTTTGTGTTGTGTTTTCTGAGTGAAAACTTCTCAAGCATTTGAAATTGAAAAAACAATTTCCAGTATGTTTTTATTTTTTGCTAGTGGAACTCAAGAAAAAACAGAGAACTTGGACACTTTTTTTTCACAGTAATCATATTGTCCTGTAGCTTGAAGTAGAACAAAATTAATCTTTTCCGTTACTTCTTCTTTGGAACAAATGATTCTCACATACTTTGATTTTATTGGAAATAGAAAAACATGGAAAACAAAAGGCAGGTGTTTCATCCCTTTGCTCTTTTTCTTTTAGCTTTGTTCTCAGAGGAATTCAGTGGTGGTCTTCAGGAACTTTTGACTGTAGGTGTGAAAAGGACAATAGGGAATCACTATAAAACCAGCCAGATAGACACCGAAGTGCAACTCTCAGAGAAGAATCACATCAGTTGCACTCTGGTGGCATGGCAGGGACGCCTGGAAGAGCTCTGGTATCTCAGATAACAGGCAATTCTGTTTAGCCTTCCTGGAGTACTTGGGAGTATTTTGCTGTCATGTGAACATTTATCTCATATGAAAATCTCTTATGAAAAACCATTTTCCTTGTGATTTAAAAAATACTGATGGCTAATTCAGTGTATGAATTGTAGAGCTTTCACTCAGAATAAGGAACTTTTGATACTGCACTGCATTGGATTGATTACTTCAGCTTTCCCTGTTTTCTGTACTGTGAGTTTAAGAAAAGATTTTTAAAAATTTTAATTGCTATTTTCCTTTCACTTGGGCTCAGCAAGAGTTTCATGTCATAGCATCAGTTTGCCAGTTCTCACAAACGCCTCTGTAATAGCTTTGTTGAAAGTCTGGAAAAATGTGAGGTATCTCTGGATTTAAACAATTTTATCAAATTTGGACCAGTCTAGCTTCAGTTTGGCTGCTGAATGCTTTCACCACTCGACTTTGTGGCAATCTTTCTGTGGATGAAGCCCCAGGCTGAAAGCACCCTGCTTGGTTGAGGTCCTACCGCACCCTCTAGGTAAATAATGATCTCACCGCAAGGTCTCCTATGATTTATTTGGCAGGGGTGAAATTCTCCCACCTTCTTTTTACTAACAGCCTGAAATGTTTTCTTTCACGTATCCATTTGCACTGACAAATTTGTCCCTAGCTCCTGCATCCTACCTGCTCCAGTCTGGCCTGTGTCCACTAGCCATACTCTGTGTCTGGGCTATAAAATTTCCTTCCTTTCCTGGAATTTCTAATAAGGTACTTCCTCGGCTCCAAGAAATCCACTTATTGTGTCTCAGGCTTGAAGACACCCATGGCCCCACCTTCCCTTTGCCTGCCAATCTTGCTGCTGGCAACTCTTTCCACTTTTCTCTTTCTTTTTTGTTCCCATTACCTGTGAGGCATTTAAGTCCTATACTGTTCAAGTAGGGTCTTAAATGTCAAACAAGAGACCACTGTTAGTATTATTTTAGACCTAAATCATCATCATACTTTTTATTTGCCCTATTCTGGATACTGTGGGCTGTAGTGTAGAGAGCAAATACTTTTCTTAGTATATTTCTAAAGGTTGAATTTAACAATGAAAACAAGATTGGAAATGTTGTCACTGTCTTCCAGACTTTCCACTCTGGAATGATGATTTTCTTTTCTTGTGTTTGTTCTATAAGAAATCTTGGCTGAGATATTTTGCAACCTTCTTCCAACATCTTGCAATCAAATTCTGGAACAGTTTTCACTTAAGATCTGTGCCACTCACACCTCTGTCCCAGCTTCCCCAACACTGCTTTCATGTCATCTCCATTCTTATACCAGCATTTTTTCTTCTAAATAAATTATTAGTGAATTCAATGTTAGTCCCCCTGAAACACAATGATTCCAGAAGTACATTTATTTGAACCTTTTTTATGTGCATAAAGAACCAACCTTATGACAAGTTTCACTATGTTTTTAGTTATGGATAGACATGCAACAAAAACACTGCACCAGTGCTGGCAGCCTGTAATCCCAGATAGGCCCCTTTATGTTACCACTTCCTTCCTAGTTTTGTCATTGTTGGACACAAACACCAGGAGTGCATTTTCTCATTGTTTGACCTTCCACATCTCTCATGACAGTAATTTACATCTATCCCACATCTAAACATGTGGGTTGGCATCCAGCTAATTTTATACAAAATTTGAAAATTCCTCAATGTAATTTAATTTCTTTTGGAGCTGAACCAATAAAGTCTCATGGTCATCCTGAGTGCTTAGATGATTTTCTTGCCATTTTCAGAATGGGGGAAGGAAGGAAGGTGTGGAAGGAAGGTGCGGAAGGAAGGCACGGAAGGAAGGCGCGGAAGGAAGCAAGGTGCGGAAGGTGCAGAAGGAAGGAAGGCACCGATGGAAGGAAGGCGTGGAAGGAAGGAAGGAAGGTGCAGAAGGAAGGCATGGAAGGTGCGGAAGGAAGGCACGGAAGGAAGGAAGGCACGGAAGGAAGGAAGGCACGGAAGGAAGGCATGGAAGGAAGGAAGGCGCGGAAGGTGCAGAAGGAAGGAAGGCACGGATGGAAGGAAG
>VZRN01006220.1:149720-183084 GCA_013397935.1 Dasyornis broadbenti
AGGAAGGAAGGAAGGAAGGAAGGAAGGAAGGAAGGAAGGAAGGAAGGAAGGAAGGAAGGAAGGAAGGAAGGAAGGAAGGCGCGGAAGGGGGATTGATCAAACTGTACAGTAACATAATACAAGCAATAATTCTTTAGGATATTGAACTATTTCTGACAATTTTAAGTAAACAACAGTCTGAGCAGGTTAGGTTGTTACACTCAAATGTTTTGAAGTGATGTTTAACCTCTCGTGTTAAAACCATTCATGAAAAGTGAAGGAGTTTTTTGCAGTGCCTTGATAAGCCTGCAAGGCTTATCTACCTGAGTGATTGAATGAACATGCCTGATTTTAAAGGAAGGGTGTAAATGGTTATTGATTTAAGAATCTCACATCTTTAGTAAAGTCTACTGCATAGAAGCACCTATGCCATACACGTATATTTCCTACTTTCCTATTTTTTTCAACTTACTTTACTTCAAATACCTAGAAATATCAGTTCCCATATTCCCAAACTTATTTTAATATTGGTGCTATTTTTACCCAGATAAAAGTGAAGGCTTTTTCTGATCATTAAGAGGAATAAAAAATATTGGCCCACATAGAAAGCCCCAGGAGCTTTCAAGTAGCATTAAATCATGCCTTTAATAAACTTGTGATTTCTCCCAACTGACTTCATTATCTGAAGACTGCCTTACCTGAGCAACTAACCAGAAGCATTATTTTAAAAACTAGAGTTTCTGTACTTCTTGCTTAACTTTTTCCGGAGTACTTAAGATATGCCAAAAATGTGAACTTTCACAACTCTATCACATCATCACCTGGGCATTTTACTGCACCCATGTCACATAAGGGCACTGACACGGATAAAATAGATATGACTAGCCTGGTAACAGTGAAATTTATTCTTTTGGGGGTTGGAGGTGGTATGAGTACAATTAATTCCGTCCACTGACAGTAAAACAACTTTAATCATATTCTTTATCTGCAGTCACTGCTGATTTTAAAGGACTATTTTTATCTTTGCACTTGAATAGCAACCTGAGTTAGCAAGATCAGACTTCCACACTATAAATCCCTTAGGAGGAGGTCCTATAGTGTTCTTGCCTTGCACGTGTTTGGCATGGCAGAAACCATAACTGAGCTCCAACCTAAGGCTCGTGACTTCCCACTTTTGGCTGTGTGTGTGAGACCTCATCCTTTCCACAGAGGCCATGAATGTTATGGAAGTGAGCAGCAAGGGATCTGTCAGGAATGCTGTGTGTCGTAAACATGGCCAGCTCTCCCAGCAGGGCTTGTGGCCCTCATTCTAGGGATTGAAACGAAATATTTCTTCATCACTTCTGAATTTTAGAGCAAATACAGAACAAGCCCATGGTCTCTCCAAACCTCAGACAATTTACTTTGGCTACCAATACACCCACAGAAAGAGTTTTGCGATTTATATATTTATCCTTTCCTTACTTAGTACTGATTCTAAATAAAGAAGAAACCATGCTTGACGGGAAGCCTATGAGTAAGGACATATGAATTAAAGAGTTTGTTTTATCTGCCCACTTTCCTTCTACTGCTGCCAAAGAAAGTTTTCTTCTTTGTAGTAAAAGTAATGGTGCTCTGCATGTAATCAGTATGATATAGATCAAGTAGAAGCTTCTTTTTCAGATACTGAGAATGGAGAAACTATCAAATTATTATTCTACTCCATTATTCATATTTCATTAATCTTATCAAATCTACCCAACAAGGAACACGTACTGACAAGCATTCAAAAATTCACCTTTCTTATTTGCCTATCACTATAATCTGTCATTTTATACATCTAATTTATTTAGTCTAAATTTAAGTTTAGTTTGACAGATCTTATGTCTGAGCAGAAACAAAAAGGAGATACTTCTGTGACAGCAAGTGTCATAGAGAAAATTAACCTAAATAGACAACACTGTTACGTTTCTTAAGTACCAATGATATTATTTAACATTCATATGCTTCTATCAGTGGTAAAATGCAGCCATTTTTCCTCAATGGATAAGTTTAAAATAATATTTTTGTTATGTCTGTGGAGAACTATAATAACCTTGAACCAATACTCTAGATGCAGGTTGCACTATATAATTAGGTACCCTAGATAAACATTACTGTAGAAGTTAGAACTGAATGAACTTTTAAGGAATGGAAAGAAAGGGAATTATGATCCAGTGGTAAGAATATACTTTGGGCAATGGTCATGTACAGTGTTTTCCTGATGATAGTTTTACCCATTTGTTTTAGTAAATAAGCAAATGTGCTTGGAAAAAGAATTAGGTTCCCTTTTTTTTTTTTTTTTTTTTTAATGCATGCTCACTCCTTTTTTTTAATTTCAACGTGATACGTATTGCTGCATGATGGGATGAAAAAGCAGTTCAGCCCCTAAGTACTTGCATGCACCTAGTTTTCATCTTCCTTAGAAATTGCACAGTTTATGTTCATTGATATAATTTCAACATTTTCACTATTGTACTTTATATAAATGGCCATCAGGCATATGTTGGGCCCAGTGATATTGTTAATGGCAAGAAAAATAAAGATATCCCACAGAGAAAACAAAACACCAGAGGAAGATGCTTGCAGGACGTAGAACCACTGGTAGTTTTTATACTTGCCAGATTCTCTCTTCTCCATCCAGTGGTATGAAATATGGGTGGCTGCTTCTCTGCTGCTGTGCCTTTGGAGTCCTGTTAATGAACTCATCTAGGAAACAGAGGTGAATATCATGTGATGTAGCTCCATGCAAGTAAAATGGGCACATTGGTGTTGAGGCCAAAAACCCTGCTGAAGTCAATCCCACAAATTTCCAGATGTTTTGGAGGAGGCCTAAGTTAAACAGTGCTCTGTGAGAGACCTATACTACCCGGATGAATGGTCCTTCCATGTGTCTGGCCCAAATTTTTTTACCCCTTGTGTTAGCCTGTAAAGTTGAAACTCAATTTAAGAACTGACTGATTATTTCCTCCTATGCCAAAATAAAGCTGCCTTAATGGTAGTTGAATTGGCTTGTTATAGTGATAATAAAGGCTTCTCTTGCAGTAGTGGAGAGCATCTACTCCTCACCAGTGCTCATACTCCACATACCATTTTTCCTTACTCATGCCTTCATTTTAGTTCTGGGAAAGTGGCCCATACCTAAATTGAACATGAAGGAAATGGATGCCTGCAACCAAAATGAGACTGTAAAAGTAGAGAAACTTGAACGTCCAAAAATAGGAGAGAGGGAGAGGGGGAAGGACAAAGCTTAAACAGTGTCGGAAGTATTCTTACTAAACTTGAGCAGCACGTATGAGAGGATTTGTGAAGCATATATGAAATTACCAGCTTAACTTTTGTGAACTGTCTTGGGAGAGCTGGTCTGTGGCATAAATCTAGGAGTGACAGATACTCAGTTCAGTTTCAGTGGGTGTTTAAGGATGGATATCTAAATCAGTTGACTTCAGTGTTATAATGTACTAATTCAACCAAGACATGGAATGGCCTATAAACTATCTCAGGTCCCTAAACTGATTAAATAAAAACTGTGTGTTTATGGTTGAGTGACATTTCAAGATCTTTTCCCAGAAGAGCATTGAAGTTAAGGGCACAGCACACAGCTGGGAGTGATCACCTGCCTTTCACAAAAACGTTAATAACTTACCCAGCCAGCATCAGATAGATACACGCGAAAGCACGTTCTTCAGCTAGAGAAATTACTACAGACATCACCAAAGCTAAGTTATTGCCTTCATTTTCACGTACAGGAAGTAGCCTGGGTAATCTAACATCTCCCAGGTACCCCACAGTGCTGGCTTGCTTGTTTTCTTTTTTTTTTTTACCTTTTACTTTTTTCCTCTTAGTCAAAATACTTGGAAATGAAACCCTGAACCCTGATGTACATGGTCCTTGCTTGATGATATATAAGTTTTCTGAAATCATCTCTATTTTTTCTCTTGGAGCAGCAATTTTCATCCATCAGGGCCCAAATTTGCTTTAAATTCTATCACTCAACTGCAAGGAGAAACAGCAAAAAATTTCATAGGTTACCACTGTCTTGTTGCAGTGAAAAGAGCCTTTAATGTTCATTCCACCCTTAACCTTGTGCCTCTCTGCATCATGATTCCTTTCAAAGGAGGTGATAAAAAGAAAAGTATAGAAATTGCTTTTAGATCAAAAAATAACCTGAGAACCATTTTTTCTCCTCTGGGAAATCCCTTCGTTTCAAGACATGCTCATCTGTCAAAATAAACTGTGGTGACATTTAAATACTCTTCCTTAGTAATTATGTTTCGCTTTGCAGTTTTGTAATTAGTTGTTATTTCTAATACGCAGTGGCTGCAAAACTCACAAGCTCATAACTCATGCTTGAAGTCTTGAAATGCGACATTTCTTTGTGTGGAAGGGAATCAGAAGTGCTTCTGTCTTTCGAAATCATAGGTTTGGTGAGGGGAGAAACAGCAATTTGGCAGTGACTGGAATAGTACAGCCTGAAGGCAAGTTAAAGAAAAGGTGATCTGGAAAACGCAATTTACATTACTGTTCAAAAAAGGCCCCTCATAATTTTTTAATGGACACTCCAAATATCCACAGTACAAATGGCTGGAGTATAAGTAACCATAGGGCAAGAAGCAAACCCTTGGCAAAGACTTGGAAATAGTTATGCAGTGGAAGTTGGTTCCTTGGCTCAGAAAAGGAATGAATCATGGTATAATGCCAGGGATTGTTTCTGGGACTGGGGGTATCTCAGACATGGATGACCTGCAGGAAGCAGACAGCCAGCTAATTGAAGTCTGCAGATGACTAAGTTGCTTTCAGTAATAAAAACTACGGAGGCTTGTGAGATGCTAAATGATTTGTACACATTGGAAATTTCCCACATGATTAACTTGCGTCAATACATTGCTGTCAATGTACTTTAAACAGAAAAATCTTCTTCTTTTCATATAGGACCCAGGAACTGCCAGAAAGTTTTATGGAAAAGCTCAAGGACATGGTGACATTCTCCTTGATTATCTGAAGAGGAGACCTGTGCCTTTACAGTTGCAGATCAAAAACCAGGACAAGTGCCTGAAAAGCCAGTGTCACACCTGGGTCTCTTGCCCAAGAGTACATTCCCAGCCACAGAACTGGAAGGAAATGCCTGGTGTGGCAGAGGGATACCCTATGCTGCTGTCATGCACTGCACCACCCAGGCTTACCCACGGCATCCCCGCAGTGGCACTAAAAGTGTAATAGTTGTGGCAAACAGAGAAACCCAGAGAGCCACAGTGTTTGCCTGCAACTCCACTGCACAAGTCGTGACACCACAGAAAGGTCAAGCAGACTGGATGTCCATTTGGCTGCCTGCCTACTCACTCAGGTAGAGACCCCTCAGCCTCAGACTTCAATGCCGTATTTAGCTGGTGTCAACAGGAAACAGCCTGTGACGGTGAGGTGTCATTGCAGAAGGAGGCTATATATAGCTGTATACTCAGAAATGGTGTGTACTTTTGGAGGGTGAGTTCAAGGAACCAGGATAAAAGTTTCCACCAAGCTAGGAGGAAATGGGGAAGCCTTCAAACTAGTCTGAGTCAGGCCTTCAGGGAAACTTCAGGGATGCAGCCTGTCTGGATGCTCACCTCACTTTTCTCACTCCTTTGATGTTGTCGGAAGGTTTTCCTCCACAAGTGGTGGCCTCAGAGCAGACAGTTCTGCCCTTAGCTCTGGCAGGTCCACTGGGCCAGCAGAGCCCAGGGCAGCCACAGGCTCTGCTGCCCACGGCGTCCTCCAGCGCATCCCGCTCCCAGTGCTCCTCCTTTCCCCATGGCCCTTTGACTACCAAGACTTTTGGTATGACCACCCATCTCCTTTTCACCACTTGATGATCTATTTCATAGGAGTTCCTATTTCCCAGACTCCTAGTTTGTATTGTGTCTCTCTTCTCTGGGGTTTTACTCAACTGGCAGTGCAGGGCACTTATTAAAGAAATCTTTGCTAACTCCTTCCCTGCCCTTCACATAAAAAACAGCAGAATGTGAAATATAAACCTCTGTTTAGGCTTTGTAAGTATAAGGTTTAAGCAGCAATAAAGCATCGAGAACATCTGAAATCACTGAAGAAGCTAAAGAAAACAGACAGGACTTGTTTTCCTTCACAGATACCAATGAATTTTCATTTACTTCTTTCTATTAACTGGGTTTCCTTGACTGTGTCTACAGCCATCTCAATTGTAATTATGTAGCAGTTAACCTGTTCCCCATGCCTAACACAACCCATAATTAGTTGTCTTGTGTCCACAGTTTATGACTCAACTCTATGTGGTTTTTCTATATCAAAGGCTTGGTTACCAGATTTTTTTTTCTCTACTGCAGTACTTGTGCCTGCACTGGAGGAGGGCAGCAAAACCTGAGCACATCTGTTTTGTTTGAGGACAAAACCGCCAGAAAACCAGACAGTTTTATGAAGATCTTACTTGGGTGCTTTCCAAATACTACACAATCATGTAGGAGAAACTGTTTTCTTGAGGAATGACTCTTGTATTTATATATTCAAGTCATCACTTGGATATAGATGTAAAACCTTCTCAAAACAAATACTATCTTTGTGCCTTATCTAAAGACAGAGAGAGAAATACAGATCTTAGGATGGGGATGAGCTATTCTTCTTCACTGACAGGTAAGAATTTTATATAATGAATTCATAAACCTCTACATTAATTATGTTTCATTATCTCTTAGGGTTCCTCATGTGGACAGATAAGATCATTCCACATGAGAAAACCGATTACTTTGATAAATAGATAGCTTTGCTGAATGAGAATGAACATTTTAATAAATGTTTATACAAGTTTTCCATTTGATTAATTTTGCAGTGACACATGGGCAGAAGAGATGTACAGAAAACAAACATGTCCTTTAGACTGATATAACAAAACCACTGATTTAAGCCAACCACTATTGGAGAATGTTTAGATAAGAACAATTAAAGGAACTGACCTAAATGTTAGCTCCATGGTCTCTGTATGAAAGCAAGCCTTCTAACCACCCTGGATGCTGCATGCCCAGGTCAGCTGCTGCATCAGAGAAGTGGTTGCAGCAGAGGAGCAGTGTCATAGGCACTGAATTATGTCCTCTCCACCAGACTGGAACAGAAACTGCTGGGAAAGCTTCACTTCGTTTATCTTTGCAGGAGGTATGTATTTGCCCTCCTTAAATCACAGCTGGAGACATTATCTCAAAGCTGTGATGTAGCCATTGCTGAGTAGTTCTTATTAACGAGACTTGTGGTCAAAAGAACAGAGCAGTTATAAAGCTCCAGTATCAGATAAGAAAGAAAAGTGCCCTGGGAAGTACTTGTTTTTTTCCAAATGAATTGGCAGTTTATATGAGATTTATTTGTTGAAGTCTCCCATTTGACCATCAAGGCTGTGAGTTTTTGTTCAAGGACACGAAAAGCAAAGTCTGATGTATGCCTTCAATGCTTTTACAGAATGGGCAGTCTGTCTTTCCCTGATTTTCTCTTTTTTGAGTACAGTTCTACTGGCAACAGAGCAATGAATACAAAGTCCCTTGTATAATTTTCCTGGCAGCAAGGAATAAATGATGTACTAACGCTTTGGCTCTTGAAGGATTATTAATTAACGCGTATGAATAACTGAATTGTATTCAGTAGAAGGGGAAAATACCATGGCATTTGATTCAGTTAATGTGGCCCAAATTATCTTGCCCCAAAATATTTATAAAAAGTTGAACCTTGATGAATTTTGTGTGTGTTTAACCAGATCAGAGCCAGGACCAGAGAGATCTAAGACTTCCGGCTTCTAGTAGGACCCACTCAGAGCAGTGGTCCAGATGGGAGGAATTGTGAGATCCCTTTGCAGTGAGGGAGGGAGCAAGATAGCAAGCTGACCAGTCTTGCATCAGTGTTTATAGTAACCAGAACAGACCCTTTGAGTTGGACTTACAGCCAGGTTCTGACAGAAACCTAGAGAGGAACAGCTGAGAGTTTTACTTAACAGAATGAGCAGCAGTAAAATCAGCCGTGATGCTCATTTCTGCTGAAGAAGCCACTGCTATTTTTCAGTTGCTTTTAATATCTTTTTAAATAATATCACACAGTTATTTTTATATTTAAAGCTGCAGTGAGGGACTGCCGATGCTCTAACTTTTCCCATCTCAGCAGAAAGGGATGTTTACTGTCACACTCTCTGGACAGTGATGCAAGGCATCCATGTATGCATAAAGGCCAGAGTACCTTTTCACAGCTAAAAATAGAAAGGGGATTTCATGCAGAAATTTAGCAACTATGGCATTTAAAGAAGTATGTAGTGCTGCCTGTTTCCTGGTTAGCAAAACTTAAAGTAGGACTTTCCATTAAGTAATGACAGCACGAATTCAAATGTCATTATCATATGGTTTTAGATCAGCCTCTAATATCTACTGCATTGATTCATATTGGCTAAAAGAAATGTTATTTATATCAAGGGGAAAACCTATGGTAAATCAGACATGACTTTCAGAACTTCTTTCCAAGGGAATATTTTTTTTAGGTTTTCTGTTTGTTAGATCATCAGATATTTTACAAATAAACCCAAACCAAACGAAAACTAGGACCCATAATTTTTCAATTGGAAAAGGCTAACAAATCAAACCAGCCAAGAAATGGTAAGAAAACATTTCAGACCTAAGGGCAACCAGATGGCCTAAAATACTGGTAGTTCATGGATTTTTACTTAAAGTAGAGAAAAATGAACATGACTAATAAACTACAAATTTAAAAGACACATTAACATGAGAGAGTGTGGGTTGTAGACCTTAGGCTCTAGGAGGTATTTTCTCACTAAATTTTGTGTGAGCTTGGGAGATTATTTATTGTGTTTTAAGTCTTTTGCAGACAGAATTTGACCACAGGTTTGGGCATTATTCCTTTTCCCTCCTGAAAATAAAGGACAAGATTGTACTTGACATCATAAGTATGCATTGCTTATCTAACCTAGATAATTTTGTCCCTTTTCTGTGGGTCAGTTTTCTTATGGAGAAATGGAAATATTTGCTTTCCACACACATAGGAGAGTGGTGCATCTTTATATATAGAAACACCTTTAGGTCTTCATATGGGCGGCACATCAGAGTAAAAGTGTACACAGAAAGAAAAACATTCATGGGTTGAATTCAGCTCACTTAACTTAGACAACTAACTAGTGGCTAAATTTTGGAGTCTAATACATTTTAGGGGACAACATTCCCTGTACCATAAATGAAGATAAGCAAATTATTGAAGACTCCTTGGATGGAGGTCTTCCTTGCATCTGCATTAGAAAGAAGAATTTATTTCTGAAAGCCTTCTGAGGCATCTCCTTTACTTCATGGAAAACATAGGCACTGAAGAATTGCTTTTATGGGTTCTAAAATTATAACACAATTTCCAGGGTTCCCAGTTGTGCAGGATGGATCCTACCTAGTGTTTTCACACTTATAAAGAGAACTGCTAAGTCTTTGAATGTTTGTCCATGAGTTGGGTTAAAAACAGCAGTGAAATAACAAGCACTACCACCTGGGGTATTTCTTTTTTTTTCTTTTCAAAGCACTAAAGTGAAAACTTTTAATTTGAATATTCAAAGAGAAGCTTGAAAAAAAGAGCAGGCTGTTTTATTTGATCATTGAACTCTTCATTTCATAGATGGCTGCTGCAATAAGCAACCTCTCCCTGTAATTGTGGTAGTGCACAGTCACTGCTTTCTCAAGTTGGTTGGCTCATTTGAGATGGGAGTCAAAGTATCCTGCCTGTTTTAGCATTTAATCCCGACAGTTTAGAACAACCACAGTTTTATAAGCATATAATTCATCTCAGTTTTCATAGTCATCCCAGTTTTCAAAGATTAACTTTTCAGGCCACCAGAAGCTTGTATGAACACCCCTTTGTACATCTCTCCATATTTTCCACCTCTCAGATTAGATACTTTCTGCCATGTTGCATGTTGTAGAGGTCAATACCATCCAACTTCTCACTTAGCCCTCTATTTAGAGGTCTCTGTTGGCCAGAGACCACTAGCAGTGGCACAGCTTTATTATAATAATGCATTTTAATTTATGGACATCCATGCCTGAAGCATCTCAACAAAAAACAGCTAAAATCTAAATGGCAATAAACAAAGGCAAAAGAGAGCTTGGAAGCCAAGAGCTTAAAATCCCTGCAAAACAAAACAGGACAGGAAATGAGAAAGTCAGAAGCCTTGCCTAAAAAAGTGTTCTGGCATCAGCAAGAGACAGTGTGTTCCTGAGGCGAGGCAGGAAACCATCTCCTTTGACCCTCCAACAGACAATGACCAATACCATCAGCTCAAATTACTCAGAAAGGACACAGAGGTACTGGAGAAGGCTGTCTCTTACCTCAGAACAAGGAACTTCATTGGAAAAGTCACAATAATCTTGAAGTTATGTTTTCCAACTTTGCTTCCATGAACAGGTTCACTGCAAATGTGTCTCCCTCTCTAGGTTTTGTTTCATTTGTTTGAAGACATAGCAACAGATCTCTCAAACGGCTGTGATTATCCTGCAGCATTTGAGCTTAAATTGGCTTATTTTGAGAATAGCTAATTATACTATGTATGCACACATATCTAACTGTACTACACATATATAGCTAACTGCACTATATATACACTAACTACATCAGAACCTGAAGCATTAGTAGGTTTAAGAAAAACACAGAAGGTGTGTTAGCATAGGTTTATTTTTGTCTCTTCAACAGCATTTTTTAATCAATCTTATTATTTCTGTGCCTCAAGTGTCTGATCTGTGAAACGAGAATACTTATCTGGTATGATGGAAAATACCATCGACATGGTAAATCTCCTCTTGTTCACTTACCTCTGCCTGCAGCAAATCCTAGTCTCGGCTTGGAGCTCTGCCTTGTGGCACACTAAGCTCCTCTGGTCTGCCAGGACCCCCTCCAGCACCTTTCACAGGTCGATTCAAATTTTAACAAAGCCCTTGTCTGGAGGTTTTGTCCCTTCTTTGGAGGAGCTATTACCAATTAAAAAAAAAAAAAAAAAAATCCACTGAAGCAACTTTAAAAAAATGAAGCTTTTGGGTTTTCAGCCTGTAATTACAGCACCAGTTCCCTTTTATGCTTCTAAATTACAGAGAAGCAAACTGCCCTGCGTTCTGATGTTTTATTTTTTTTAAATTACTCAGTGGCTTTGTGGGGAAAAAGTAACTGAATATTTTTGGTGGTGTTATATAGGCGACGCCTTCCCCATTAGCTCTTAGGGAGTGATTCTTCCTCACTCCCTAAGGTTCACTTCATGGGGAATGGAAATTAATTCGCTTCAAGAGAAGTGGTAATAAAGAATGTCCCCTTTTCATGGTTTAGGCAGCTTGAAACAAACTTAAAAATGTGCACATCATTTTAAACAGAGGCTTTGCGTTAACAAGAATTAAGCAGGCTCTGTTCTCACTTCAGAACATAATTTTCCAGGTAGCCTTGCAGCATGGTTGGCATGGCCCTTGGCGCAAGGAAAGAAATGGGGCCTTTGTGCCAGCCAGCCACAAATGTCACCCCATCTACCCCTACAGGCTCGTCCCAGCTTGACACCCACATGGGCCTTGGTCCAGCTGCATCACTCATGCAGACGCTGACGGCTTTGCTGGATCCAGCTGTAGCCTGAAGAAACACTTCGAGATGTTTTTAGAGGTTATAGGGACTATTGATCCATCTTCAACAAAGGTCGGCTATGTTTCAACTTTCCATGGAGGTCTTGCCTTTTGCTATTATTTTTCCCCTGTCTCTCCAGTTTTAGACTGTCTGTCTTTCAGGTTTTCTCCTTTATACTGAGGACCTGGCTTTCAGCTGATTGCCATGACAGCCTGTCTCACAGTTTACATCAGCAGCTGTCCCTCAAAGTCATTGCATGATGACAGGAGGGCTGCGTGGCAAAAGCTGGGTTGGCAAGGAGAGAATGAAAAACATTTGCAGCACCTTCATATTTAAATACTTAATCACTGCATCCAGAAAATGCCCCAGCTGAGGAACTGCACACTGCTAGTAGAGCACACAGCAGATTCCCTGAGCACCCATCCCACCAGTTTACCAGACTGTGTAGAATAGAATGGAATAGAAAAGAGTAAATTAGAACGGAACGGAACGGAACGGAACGGAACGGAACGGAACAGAATGGAATGGAATGGAATACTATACTATACTATACTATACTATACTATACTATACTATACTATACTATACTATAGTGCAGTTGGAAGGGACCTACAACAATCATTTAGTCCGACTGCCTGACCAATTCAGCACTGACCAAGTTAAAGCCTGTTAATAAGGACATTGTCAAAATGTTTCTTAAACACTCACAGGCTTGGGGCCTTGACCACCTCTCTAGGAAGTCTGTTTAAGTGTTCAAACACCTCTTGCTAAAAAAACGTTTTCTAAGGTCAAGTCTAAACCTTCCCTGATGCAGCTTTGAACTATTTCCACATGTCCTATCACTGGATACTAGCGAGAAAAGATGATCACCTCCCTCTCCACTTCCATTCCTCAGGATGGCACTCCTCTCCCAGTTTATTCTTGTGCTTGGCATTACTCCATCCAAAAGTACAGAGTCCAGTACTTGGACTTGTTAAATTTAATCCCATTAACCATATCTCAAAGCTCCAATCCATCTAGATCCCGCTGCAAGGCATCTTGTCTCTCAAGAGACTCAACAGCACCTCCCAGTTTGCTATCATTGGCAAAATTTCTAATGGTGCACACAGCTGGGCTTACAGTGCATAGAGCTGGGCATTAAATCCACTCTAACATACTTGTGCTGTCTGTCCATCTCATGGAACCACTGTTCTCTGCCATGCCTTTCCTAACTTTTAAAGCCAGTTCTCTACAGGCTTTTGTAACCAGCAGGTCATATATGACATTGCTGAAATGCAGTCATGGGCCCATTGCCATGAAATTGTGCCTATTCATGGGGTTTTTCCCAGCATGGGAAATGAGCAGCGTAGACTTGTCAGCTAAAGAGTTGTCTCAATTTACTGCCTGGTTCAAAGAAAACATGAAGCATTTCAGAGATTCTAGTTTCTAAAGTGTTTCTCCAATAACTCATGGATTAATATTTATTTATGGATCAGTAACTGGTTTGATTCATTTCTGCTGGTTTTTGCCCAGACTGTTCTGTTGTACCTGGAAGACGATCCAGCCAGACCATTGACTTTAATAAAGTCTAGGATTGTCTTTGACCCCCAGACTTGCCAGATGGCAAAAAAACAAACACTTTCCACCACTTTTAGATTTTAATTTTCCTGGGCTATGACAGACATTTGAATTTACAAAAATTACTAACTCACTGATTTACAGTCAGGCCTCTTTATTATTTTAATATTATTTTTATTCTAAATTTACTTTTCTGTAGTTTATTGTACTCAGTTTACACATACTCTAAGTTCTGCTTCCGCCCAGAACTAACTTAATACTGTTTTGTTTCAGCCTTATAGAAACAATGCTGGATGAAAACTAATCCAATGGTTGTTACACAAGTCAGGAAAATCTCATAGGCTGTGAAATTCCATTTTTTTCTGGGATTATTAAAATTGTGTTATAAATGATATTGCACTGTGGTGAATCATATATTATTTGTAATGTGGTTTAGATTGCCTTTGTATGACTAGATATGTGGTTGGGTTTCATGTATTTTGTTGTTGCAGAGTGGAGCAATAAAATGAGAAAGAAGTAATCATTCTCTATAGTATCTTTAATAAAATTTGATTCTTTCCTTTGAGAACCTCAAGGAAAAATCATTATTCTCAGTCCATCTGTCTTGTTACAGCAAAAAAAACAAATCCAAAACACCTTCAGGTCATTATGGGCCATTATTGCAACACTGGGATTAAATTTTGACCCAAATAGCAATTGTTCAGTCCCTTTAGAAAACAGGAAACAAGAGAGAGCTTTCACAACTGTAGGTAGGGGCAACATTTGAATTTTGGCCTGTAGAGTTTGCAGAGGTGAGCTTTTCTGCAAAGAGTCCAGTGCTTCCATAGCCACTGCTCTGCATAAAGGGGTGATTTTGGCTGCCTAGCCTAAATATCCATTCAGGCTGTGCCTGTGTTCTCCCCAATCACACGTTCACACACCCAGGCACATCCCTGAGATGGGCATGGTGGGACAAAGACCTGCTGCACCCGGGGGAGGGCTGACATGAGCAAGGCCAAGCAGCAGCCCTGGCCTGTGGCAGCCCCACCCAGCTGAGCACCTCGGGGTGTTGTGGCTGAATTCAGAAATGAATGTTGAAAAGGCTGTTTGCTTCAGTGGTGCTTGGCCGCTCATCCTCATGCTGGTCCCAGGAGAATCTGCAGGGGTGGGCTGGGCCTGCAGTGGCAGTGCTTCTCTCTGCTGCAGGGGAAGGGTCAGCAGGAGAGAGGAGGCAGCTGGGAGATAAGAAATGCCATGGAAAGACAGAACTGGGGAGGAAACTTCTGTTCATCTGATTCACCACTATTACCACAAACTCAGTTTAGTTTATTCAGATTGTTGGGCTTAAGGATTTGGTTGTCAACTAATGTGTGGGAGGGAAAAGTGAAAGAGGTGAGAGTGGTGAGATGTGGGGGGGTTCACCTGGGCTGGAGGACTGACACTGCAAGTACATACCTGGGTTACAGGCCAGGGAGGAAGACACCATGGTGTGTGGGTGGGAGGCAAAAGGCCTTCCTTAGCCTGGCCACGGCACCAGAAACGCAGAGCACCCTTAGGCTGCTTGGGAAATCATAGGGCTTGGACAGAAGTAGGTGGTTGTTCCCACTGCTTGTGGTGTCCTCTGTATGGGGGTAGTCAGGGCCAGCTGGCACTCACCCGGCTGAGATGGGACATGGCTCAGAGGCCACCACTGCCAGAGACCATGCCTGTATGGAGTCAGGACATGCTCCAACACCTGCCTAAGTGGGACGTGAGGGTTGTCTTTCAGGACATAAAATGAAAGAAGGCATTAAGCCATGTTTTGGGGATGCAGCTTCGAGGACTGTCACTCAGTCTTGCAATATGATTCTCAGTAACAAGTGAGTTTGATGTGTCAGTAAGAAAACCATCATTTATCTTCATTGTATTTCTGAAATACAATTTAAATTGATCAAGTTCGGATTAGAGTTTAATTGCTGATAGGAGCCACAGAGTAGGAGAAATTGTGATCTGATGCTGGAATCATCTCTTGATTCCAGTGTGATCCAAGTGTTCCTGGAGAGGTGCACTTTCTGTTTCTTTTCAAAGAGAAGATTTGGGCATGATATGAGACAGAGACATAAATATGTGCTTTCTTCCTGGAAGAAAGGAGATTTGTCTTGCAGGATGGTCCAAACCACGCCTTTGTCATCAGACCTTCATGGCAAGAGTAACTGACATAGTCTATATAGACTGTGCTCACCACTTTTGACCATCAAGACCACAAAGATATATGCTGATAGCTTGATTTTTCCAGGTGCACAGGAGTCACAGAGCTGTCAGCATCTCAGAAAATGGTTTTATTGGTTTCCTTCTTACTGTAGCAGTTCTGTTCAAAGAGCCAGACAAAGCGGATGAGATAAACAGAAGTGGCAAAGGGAGGATAAGACAAATGAGTGAAAGAAATTGGAAAAAATTCCAAGCCACTTTTTAAAATCTTCTTAGAAAATCAATCTCGATGCTTACCTTCAGCTTAATGGTTGGTTGCAGGAGCCACTTGCTTCTCCAAGCATTCAGGTATAGATATTTTAATGATACAGTGGAAAATATGATGCAGTCAATAGATTGTGTAACTCTTCATATTAAAGGAAGATTTTGTGATGAGTAGATGGATTATCATTTGCATGTGAGGCAGATTTAATAGACTTCTGGTTTGCTGTTGGAATAAATGACTCTGCAACAAGCTTGTGTCTATTTGCAGACCTATGGTGCTTTGACAGCAGTAGCCAGTATCTTACTGGAAGCTGAGTCCAACAGTAAAAACATGAAAGGCAGCATAAGGGCCTCTAGATGGTTTGATTGTTGGAAGAGCTGACTGGATTTTATTTTGGAAGGAGATGGGAAACATACAGACACAACCAGCTCAGACTGAGATGGGTACAATAAATTAAGCCATGTTACATTTCTTGAGGGCATCTCAAAAAAACCCTAGATGATCACCATTAATTGGCATCTATGCTTCTAAGTTCAAGTAAGTTTAAGCCAGTTCTTTGTGAAACATTTTAAGGACTTCCTAAGTAAAAGGATGATGTCAGTAACATCAAGGCTGACATAAAAGCTTTGTTATCACAAATGCACCTTTTGGCTCTCAGCATATGCTGTTTCTGAAGTCTTGCCTTCTCAGGCAGGAATAATTTCAACTGTAGTCTGTTTTATTTCTCACTTGGGTTCTATTCTGGGACAGAGGAGACAAAAGATCCCAAAGTGTTAGTGCGTGGTGAGCACCATGAAGGAATATTGGGCAAGGTTATACAGATAAAGTAGAGACATGTTAATATCATCACGTTGCACAGCTGAGACATTATTTTGCATGTTAGTTATGCCTATGGAGGTCTGTTAATCCAGAATTATAGGGGGTATTGACAATTTTTCAATGTTCCTTACTGAAATTGATTACCATAATTCAACACCTTGGAGCTTAGGAAATACACGTGAAATGTGGCAGACTTGAGTGAGGTCTATATCTTGTATTCAGCCCATGGACTTGAAGCTTATTCTTCCCCATTGTAAGTGCCTTCATGCCATATTATTGTCTTTCTTATGTTAACACTCTATCAGACTCTCCTTTCAGAGCTTGAAACCGAGAACTTGACTTCAGACTTAAATCTTACACCCCTAGTATGTGCTTTGACTAACTGCCTGTCATGGAGATTGAGCAGCCTGTTTTCACTGGAAATTCCAGGCAGACATTGCAAAATTCTTCCCAAGAAAGCTGGCATGCATGCTTTCACTGAAATGGGTTGGATTTGACAAATACTTTCTAACAAAATGGAAAATTCCATGCTGGTCTTGTACTTGCAGAGATGCTGATTTAAGTGCACTTTGCATGAGTGGACAGTGAAGTAGTGCCTAGAACCTCAAGAAAATGAGAAGAAAAAAACGTCAAAAAACAAGCGAAAAGTGAAATGTCAACCCAGCATTCATAACACGCAGAGCCAAGTGCATTGTGGTCAACCAGCAAGACAAGGTTACAAGTCACACTTCTGTCTGAACTTCATGCTCACTTTCTGATGAACAAAATCACATACAGTGTTGGTCTGTTCCCACCTTTATTTGTCTGGACTCCCTTTGCAACTTTTTGATGATCAGATCCTTAGATCCTGCTGCATCAGGCAGCCCAGCAGATCTTTCTCACCTCTCTTTTTGTTTTCAAAATTTTCCAAATTCTGATCCAATTTTCTTTGTTCTGCTTCCTTGTCCCACTCACCAGAGGCTATGTGCTACTCTGGTTGGGGAATATGCATGCGCTAACACCCAGAAACAAATTTTATGTTGAAAGAACATACTGAGATATAGTTTCAATGGACATTCATAGCACTCCTGTACTCAGCTCCTCCATACTCAGCTCTCTCCTGTCCATTTTCCTCTTCTCTTGCCTGAGTCCACTGCTCTAAACTGCAAACTGTCTTCATGGGCAATGCAAAGCACTACACCAAAGAGCAAACAGTCACAGGACTGTTTAAACTGGAAACAAATAAGAATGGACAGTCAGGTAAAGGATACCTTATTTGCTTTCTGGCAACAGCAAGGAGATACTTAGTCATTTTTAAAGCACTGTATTGTAAATCTTACCAAAGGGAAATGATCTTATATTATGCAGAAGCACTAATGCACAACCACAGGATTTAAGTAAAGCCAAGGTCAACAGAAATAATGAGGGAAATTCAACATTTATATAAGAAATAAGACTGTAAAATTGTGTCTGATGGGAATTCGTTGGGTTTTTTAAAAGAAATATAAAACCAGCATGTTTTTAAAAACATCTGGGAGTGTTACTGAACACAACTCATCAAGAGAGCTGGAGGACAGGCCAGTACACAGAGAGGAAGACAGGAGTGATATAATTCTCTTCCAATATCTAAATCTGTAGGCAGAATAATAGAGAGTTCCAAACTCCTGGTCTGCCTGTGCCAAGGAAAAAGCTGGCACAAGCAGTGTGGATGTTCGGCACTGTCTCAGAGCCATTGTGGAGTGCCTCAGTCCAGTCAAGGTCACACTTGCCACAGCTGGTTAAGTGGAAAAAATCCCTACCACCAGATTAGAGACTTTGAGATTTGGGGTCAGGCAAATGGATTTGTCATATCTCAGTAAATAGAAATTTCAACAGAAGCTTCACTGCATTGCTTTCTGTAGCATCTTGCAGAGCTGTTTTGCTTGAATCCTGAAACCATCTAAATTCCTGTATTTCATTTGTTCTCCATGTAAACAGATGGGCAACACTTAGCTGCCTAATGAGGTAGAATCCCTTCATCTTAAATATCTGGAAGCTTCTATTGTCTTGAAAATAGGCTTTTGTGAGAAATCATTTAATTCTTAATTCATTTTAATCACAACTTTATCTTACTCAGAAAAAGAAAACATGAAAGAAATTTAAAGACATTTAGTTAAGCTTGTTTTATATAAGTAAACGAGGGATTTTCTTGTAAATTATATTCACCAAAACTGAGAGTTTGAGGATTATTTAAGAGCAAAATCAAGATAAAAAATAGCACAATTCTGAATACACCTAGGATCTGTTTCTGAATGTTGAGCTGAACACATTAGATCTACATTAGAATTTCAGCATTGAACTGAGGAACTATGGAGTGCAAAATTTAGCAATCACTCTAACCAAGCTGAAATGTCACATTAGTAAAGAAATGAAAAGCTTAAAATAAAACCAGGCTGTATTTATCCATCTGCTTTAAAGCAACTTTCGTGCATGTGTTAATGAAGTAGACAGTGCCTTCAGAATAACAATTCTTGTGAGTACTGGGTGTGTAACAGGAAGGATTTTATTTTTTTTTTTCATGTCCAATGGAAAAAATAGAAAGATTTGCCCACCCTGATGCTAAAAATATGGAATAATTATCATCTGAGGCAGGTGCACTTCTGACCTAAGCATACATGCACACCATGTATTTTCAAGTCCTGTTTGTTAGAATAAACAGATGAATTTTTCCTCAAGTACAGACTTTAAAAGCAAGTGGCTTTTCTGGGGAAGGAAAAACAGTCCCAGAGAGGCAAAGGAAAATGGAGTCCCAATGCCTTTGACACCACGTTGCACTTTTGCTTTTCCAGCAGGACAATGACTCTGAAACATACGCCACAACCCCTCTGGAGATGGTGCCGGGTGACCTGGACCTTGGTGACATAGGCCTACACCATATACGGCCTCTGCTCCTTCTGGCCAAGGTCCAACATAGCATGAAGATACACTACGGCATGCACAGAACCAAAGGAGGGTTGAGGACGGAAGGAACCTCTGGAAGTCATCTGGTCTAACCCCCTTGTTCAAGCAGGGTCACCTAGAGCTGGTTGTCCTGGACTGCATCTGGAAGTGTTTCAAATATTTCCAAGGACGGAGACTCCATAACCTCCCTGGGTAACCTATTTCACGGTTCAATCACCCTCAGGGTAAAAAAAGTTGTTTGGTTTTTTTTTCACGCTCATATAGGGGAACATGGAAAAAAATCCCTGATGTTCATAAGGCATCTCCTGTTTTTCAGTTTGTACCCATTGCCCTTTGGGACAATCTGTCTGGTATTTTGCTATTGTGAAGTCTTTCAGTAACCTTAGCTGTTAATAGAATGTGATTCCTGGTTTTTAACACACTGTAGGTCAATAAACACCTTTCCTTATTTCCTGAGTGGATGCAAAACCTTCAGAAAACCAGGAGTCATATAATAAATGAGTAGGTGTAAAGTCAATGCATATTTAGCCTGCGTATTTTTGGTGAAAGAAGGTGAAATTTGCAGCTTTCTTCCTTCTGCTTGGATTCTCACTCAGTTTGTCAGTGTGTTTCACTTCTACTTTCCTCCAGGTTTTCCTTCTCGAGGTGCAGTTGTTGTCTTCACCTTTATCCATGCAGGTCACCAACAGCCCTCTCTGGAACAGGCTCTTTTATGACCAAGATGATATCTAACAAGCATGAGATGTGCCTTGGGAGAGCTCGGACACAGCGTCCTATTCCAAACTGCTGCTTTAATTATACTGACTCCTATTTTATTCTACTTGCTCCTTCACTATTATCTACTCTTTTTACAGTCCTACTCTCCTCCACTTCCCTCAGACCTCTTTTTCTTCCCAGCCATTTTGTAATGGAAGATTATTTCACCATGGAACTGCTGCTCAACATGGACAATTGAATGAACTGCCTACAGAAGACACATTTCAGACTGCTTCTCCATGTCCATGAAACCAGTGAGGCTTCAGACTGGAAACACATATTTTTTTCTTTCCCTCTCACTGAGAAGTGCATGGGTGGGAGAAAAAAAGGTGGGAGAGGGTTTGGTGTACTTGGTTGTAGACACTGGGGCAGAGCTGAAAGCCTGGACCCTGATCACAGTTGTGCCAGAATCAAGAGGTGGCTCAGATCCAGGATGCAAGTCTGAGCTCAAATATTTTCAGTGTGTCAGCTCTTTTGAAACATTTCATCACTACATCATTCCTCATCATCTATTCCAGGGCCACAGGAAGAAGGAAAAGTTACACTCCGTAAGTGTAAAGGACTTTTTTGATTCAGGGCAGTGTGAATGCACACAGGTTTCTAAAGCATAAACATCAGCAGTTATTAAAATATGAAGGGCCTTTCTTCCAGAAAGGGCTAAATAACTGATTTCCTTCATGCATGGTCTTTCCAGAATTATTCATTTATGTAATAAAAACCAGTTACACTTCTGAGAAAGAGACAGTCTTACACAATAGCAATGAAAGCCACTTCCACTGTTTGTTGAACATGAATCAAGTAATTTTTTGTCTGAAATAAAAAGTAATGGATAGCCCAGGTAAAAAAAAGCCATGTAAGCATGTCTGTATTTGAGCTGTTTTGAAGGTAATCAACACCCAGTTTTTGCTCTCATTTGGTAAGAAAAGCTCCTTTAATACCTTCTGCCAACTCTCTTAAAAGTTTGGCTTCTCTGCTGAAGAGATGCAGGAGTGCAGGCAAAATCCTTCTTACTTTGCAACTTTGGGTCGTGTTTGTTTTGGATATGACGGTCAGTGGGTTTGATTCACTAATCTGACTTTATTAAGAGGCTGTACAAGCTATCCCACAAAGAACAGCCTGCAAGGCAAAGAAAGACAGGGATGTGCCAGGGACAAGGGACCTATACAAACTGAATGTACCATCATGTGACTAAATTGGGGTTTAAAAAAAAAAAATTGGATCTAAGCCAAGGTTAAATGAGTTCCTTTTTATTCCTCACAGTCCTCTCAGGCAGAAGATGTATGCAACTGACAGAAGACATTTGCTACAGTCAGGAACCTAGGGATACCTGCTGTGGCCATTTTCTCTAGTCTTTCTTCATTGTAGGCAGTTTTAGGCCAGTACTTTTAAAACTTTTTACACAGAGCAACTAAGTAGTTCTGTCTGTGTCCCACAAATTGTTTGTGACAGTGCCTGCTAAAGGAAACCTTTACTACATCCATTTAAAGTAAGAAAATATATCCACAATATACTTACACGGTGTAAGATAACCCCTTTTTTTTTGGTCCTCCTGTCTTCTAAGCAAACACATCTAACCATTTGTTGTATAACGGTAAACACACAAGTTAAATTTTTCTGAAGGTTTAAATAAATTTTCCCCCTAAAATTCAATGTTGAATTTGTATTCGCTAGGCAAAACACAGCAAACCTGAACAAAATAAATGAAGGCATATACAGATTCTGTTTGAACTGAAACCATTCTACTTTCTGCAGTCAAGTGGCGTTTACATTCATGTTATCTCAGCTCAGCTCTTTTATGCTTAGAAAATAAAAACAGGATTATTAAAAGAATTTATGTTTTTTCTCTTTTAATTTAAAATGCTATAAGTTAAACGTATTACATTTGCCTTTGTTCGACTTGGTAGGGGGGAGACAGAATTGCCCATTTAACTTCAAATAAATAAGTCTTTTCAGAAAGAAAAACTTAGTTTAACCGCTTGCTTTGAATTTAAGAGTGGTTTCAGATTTTCCCATGTGAATAATCTAAACTCTTTGACTTCTGCAGCTGGGGCTCCCTCAACCCCGCGTGGCAGAGGAAGGGGAAATTTCACATCAGATGAAATGTTTGAACTCCTCTGGGCTCTGCACATCCGTGGCGGCAGCAGCCTCTGTCAGAGAGGTGGCTCTGTGGCCATGGAGAAGAACAGAACATCATGCCAGACAGGTGCACTTAGTGACCACCCAAGCCAAAACTCCCTCTCTTGCCATATTTAAACAAACCTTGGTGCCAAATCTTTCTGAGCACAGTCATTGGACTGAGCAGTGAAATGTGCAGTGTTCACTGCAGTTGATGGAGACAGTATGAAATACTTTGCTTCTCCACTTGTAGCATATTGATATTTAATCAAGCATTTAAAAGGAAACCAAACTGTTGGGTTAAACTGGTGAAATGACCCATGGACTTAAGCTGAGATTACTTTTTTCCTCAGTTCTTGCCATCAACAAGCAGCAAGAAGGCACCAGCCCTTTCCTTGACCTTCCTGCTGCTTCCAGAAGCAAGTTAAGCTACAGTAACAGGAGTTCCCAGAGGCTGCTCCTTAGTGGTAACTCCTGGTTTGTCCTCTAGCTGGAAATGCATCTCCAGGAATTAGACAGCTCATTCATTGCTCCTCCATATTGTCTGGGGCCCCTTTCTGGTGGAACTGTAGCAGGAGGAAGACAGAGGTTGATCTGAGGTAGGCTGCAGAGCCCAGTCATTCGCTTACGCTGTCAGTAAAGAAAATAAAGCTACAAATCAAGATAGACAGCTGTGCAACATCAGCCTTAGTGAGATCAGAATCAGTCATTCACTGAAATTTCTGTTCACTGAGAAATTCACAAGAAAAGAGGAACCGAAACAGGGTTTGCAGAAAATTTGCAGAGACCAGACTGAAACCAGACACCTTAACATAACCCAAAAAGTTTTTGGATAATCAGGTGTCTGTCTGTGTGGACTCAAAATTCCCCTCCGGCACAACCAGCGAATGTTTGCTTGGGAGGTAGAAGTGGAAAGGCAGTGGATCTGAAATCTGAGCTTCCACAAGAATTTCTCTGGTCAGTGCTCAGCGTTGGGGATGAAAAGGCTGGGAGGCAGGATATCGGGTGCTGGGCTGACTCCCAGTGCCTGTGGTTATCGCTCGGGTAATCCCACATGGTATAGCTGAGCTAAAACTAACTTGTATCCATTTCTCCTCAGCCCATCTTTCCAGAAGCAAGGAGATTCTCGTACTCTGAATAAACACTAAAATAGTATTTTTTCCTTATAATTCTTTGTTTGAACACTGTAGCTGAAAGTATTTCCTTTTGCAGCAATGACTATCTATGCTGGCAGTAACTGTGCTGGCAGTGGAGCAGACTGACTCTATTTTACTTGCCCGTGGCAATTTAATTTTTCAGTAGCTCTTTCCTTTAAAACATTTACAAGTCCTTCAGAAACAAATAAGCCTTGGATATGTGAAGAATTCCAGGCATAAACTGTAAATCATAATTTTAAAAGAAATGTAAAAAGTAAGACACATCTTCTCATGCCTGACACGGGGCTGAAGATTGCCTTTTATTTTTGAAAATAAGCTGTGTGCCTGAAGCCATGATAAATCACACATCAATAAAACCACATGATAATTCAGATGCCCTCCCACAAAAGGCAGTTCTAAAATGTTCATTTAAAGAAGTGTTTTCTCATCCCTTTCAGGTTTTACTCAGAGAACAGACTACTACAGTATGTTCAGAGTCTGGTGGAGGGAAAGGAGAGGCAGACTCTCTTCATGGTTTGGGATAAAAGCAGAGCTAGATGTCCCAGAATTCAAAATTCAACATTGAATTTGTATTTCCTAGGCACGACACAGTGAACCTGAATAAAACAAATTAATGCAGATCAGTTAAGCCATGTATGACAAATAAGTCTAACATCACTCTTCTAACGATATGACTTCATTCATAAGAAAACATAAAACTGTCTTTTCTTCCCTCTTGCTCTTTCTATTGCTTTCTTCTTCCTGCCTGAATAATGCAACTGTCCTAACTCTTCATATCAGAGCTCAGTATTGAGCCATCAATACCAGTGAGTCAGCATCCTTTCCCACAAGATTCAGTCCTTGGGATTTTTCAGGGAAACACTGCCAGCTTGTTATGTCTCAATGGGAATTTTTTTGGAAAACACCTTACATTTGGAACATAAAAAACAACCGTTGAACATTATGTAGATGAGGGCCAAGGACCCATTATCTTCCCAAAGGATACCTTACCAAGAAGGTAGTAAACTGCCCAGGAGGTGGGGAAATTACTCCAAGCCTTCCTCCAGTGTTGGCAAGTGGTTCCCTTCAGGCATCACAGGGTTGAACATTAACTTATTCTAGAGAGAGTGAAAAATATCTCCAGGGCTGTTTTTGAAACATAGCATTCTCCTACAGAAAAAGAACAGAGGTGGCTATTAAAGATCTGTAGTTTTAAAATTCTTATTATTGTAATTATTTTGATTTCATGAAATAGCCAACTCTGGAAGTATACATTTATTTCTACAGTTAAACTTACTGTGGGAATGGTATCTCTGGGGCATGAGAGCAAACCCAGGAAACTGATTAAATACTTACTGTGCTGAATGGGCTTGGAGGTATTTTAGCCTTAAGCAAGGCTAACCAGGCAACAGGACTGATGCCTTTTTTGTGTGTGTCAGATTTATTGTTGCTCCAGCAAAACTGGAGCATGTGTCTTATAATACCTGCACTGTGGGAGCAATGATGATTCTTCACAGGGCTGTATTTTCCTAGTTTAAGGGTTTTCCTAGTCATTACCCTACATATAATCCAGGCTTTTTATTTGTTGGAGCCCTTTTATTCTGTATTCTGTGGGTGTTTGAGTTTGTCCTATACCCTTCAGGATTACACTGTGGGATGTGGCAATAACCACCCTCTTATCATCATGTCAGAGGAAGCAGGGACATTTCTGTGGGAATAGGTGCAATTTCTGTACTTCCAAAGCAGCTTGTAAATACAGTATAACACAAAGGAATTGCACAGTGCTCTGCCATCCTGGTCACTGTGATGGAGCCTTTGCAATGACAAAATATTTTTTGTAGGGTCGGTTATTTAGAGTGTGGTGGCTCTGTGGTTAATTGCTGCTCCTTGCAGCCTCAGCATGTACCTTGCAGGTTTTCTGCATGGTGACAAGAGGATGACAGTATGGCTGAATGGGAGAGGGGTAAAATGCAATGTAAGAACAGAGCTATTCTCTCTGCCAGAGCAGGGGAAGGAATTGCATCAACAAACTGTGAGCAGCATGAAAGCAGAAAGTGCTGTAATAGGGCTATTGTGTGATGAGAATGGTTTTAAGGGAGCGAGGAAGATAGGACATGAACAATCAGACCTGTGTGTCTCATCCAGTACTGTTCTTTTTGAAATTCATTTCTTTGTGCATGTAGAAACACTCTACAAATAGTTTACCTGAAGAGAGCACTAAATTAACAATGGTTAATTCAGCGTTTGAATTCATAGTGCTGTACAAAGGGGTTTTGATACTTCTCTGGTTGTGGCTCCTGGCCATCACTTTTTGTCTGAGCAGGCACATTTTTTTCTATGCCTCTTTAATGCAAATGCAGTTCCTGCCTGCCTATTTTTCTATGACTGTTTAATATACACTCAGCCACTGGTGTGGCCCCATGCCAGGATGGAGGCTGGAGGCTGGTGCATCCTGCCCCTGTCTTCAGGCTGTCAGGCCCCTTCCCAGCAGAGGTGGGTAGGATGCCCTGAGGCTGGGGAGGAAGAAGTTTACTCCTATTGCCACCTCCCTTCTGTGTGTGCTGTTGGACAAGGAGAGGTGGGCACCAGCAGCTCCAGGTGTGGCAGGGAAGTGAAGCAATTATCTGCACCCAAAGGACTCGGTTGGATTGCACAAGGGAGAACTGAGCTGTAAGACCGTGTTTCACTAAGACAGTGTTGGGGTAGGAAGGGAGGGACCCAATTTCAGCACACAGACCTTTGCAGCAACTTCCTTGGTGGGACTGAATGCCTTTGTGCTGAGTTTAAAGTGTCCAAGTCCATGGAGGGTACAGAGAGAGCCTGAGAGCATCACTGGGTCACCGCATCCACAGCTGGGCATTGAACTGCTCTGATGCTGCCATTGCTTGCCTCTGAGCATCCTCTGTCACCACAAAATCACCCAAATACTGCCATGGGGTCTTTGTCAATAACTGCCAAAGAAATCTCTTCTTTTCTAAGTACTTGGGTTTTGTGATTGTTTCAAGAGACAAAGTCTGGTTTTGAGGAACCAAGTGCAAAATTTTTCTGCGTCATTCCTCTGTCTTCTTGAGGTTTCAGCATGTCCGTCTTCTCAGACTTTCAAAAACACTTCCCAACAGCAGTGACTGCCCGTTCCTTGTATCCGTGCGTTGGGTCCCAACCCACGCGGCGTCAAACCAAACTGCTTCTCTCTAGCTCCAAGAGACAGGAATAGCCAAATTTCCCAATGGCTTCACCAGCCTGCCAGCTACTCTCAGTTTGTTTTGCTGCAATCCAAAAAACACACCCTACTTCAAGCATTGACACATCTCCCAAGTGTGGACACCCTTCCCAAAAATGTGAGCCTATGTTAGTCTTCCCTAACTCCGGCCAGGGTTAGGGAAGTTTGGCTTCTGCAAACCTGCTGGTGTTTAAGCACCTTGGTCTTTGATGTCTCAGTTTATCCTCTTCAAAGAATGCAAAGACTTGATCTACCTCTTACTGACACTGAGTTTCCATTGTATTAAATGTGATAAATCATCCTTTAGGATGTACCGTTTCACTCATCTAAAGTGCCATAGGGAGGACTGTAGCACAACACAAATACCAAACCACTGATACTGTCAATAGATAGAAATCTTGTTTTGTCTGCTGAAAAAGTTCTTCATATCCAGAATGATATACATTCTACTTGCCAGAAAGTTTATTTATTTATTTAAAAGAAAATGAAGACTTTCCTTCTCAGATAAAGAAATAAAGGAGAAAAATATTCTCCGGAAAGTTCTGTCTTCACCATTATTGAACCACACCCTGTCTTCTTCATATAAGAAATATTGCCAAAGCCACAGTCTTTCATCATGTGGTTCCTTTTAAATAACCTCCTAGGTACTAAAGGTCAGGACAATTTTGAAAAAATTGCCTGGTAGTATGAAAGGACTTTTTTTAAATGCAAAAAGACAAACAGAGGAATCCTACGCAAACTTGCCATAAATACAAGGAATGAAGATGATGATAAGTGGAATAAACTACATTCACATTGTGTTCATCTGCTTTACTTTGTCTCAAGTTTTGTTCAGTTCAAAAGTCTAATATAAAAATAGAATTATTCAATTCATGGCAATTTGGAGTCCATTCTTATCATCCTTTCCCACAGATTTGTCCTTGAACTCCGCTGGGAATAGTCACATAATGACCACAGCCTTAGCTTTGTAAATATTTTTATCTCTCCTCCCTACTGAGCATGTTGTCAATATTGCTTTTTCATCTAACTAAGGTAAAGGAAGAAAAATGCAAACCTCTTTTTTTTCCAGTTATTTTTGTCCAATTTTTTCTTCTACATGTTATTTCAACAAAGAAATATTTTGAAGGATGGGCCTTTCCCATATTTGACATTTGTCCAAAATTGAATAGTTCCTGATAGTCTGCAGAAATTACTGGTACCTTTTTCTATAAATATTTGCTTATTTCTAAGCCATGGTTTTGAATTACTTTAAAGCTGAAAATTTGGGCACTTTGAAGGTAATTCATAAGCAAACCAGACACCTCTGCCTTGCATGTGGCATATCAGGATGGGTAGGGTGGGTATCTGAGGATGATGAAGGGCTTGGTTGAGTTGCAATACCCACCACAGCTTGTTGAAGCCCCAGTATAAATTATGTTCATGGTATATGGCGTGTGTGAGCACAAGGGGGTGTGTGTGAGGGTGTGAGTGTGGAGTTTGGTCACAGTTTTGTGCACATTCCTAACCACCACTTTGAAATGTCATTATTCGCTTCTCTAAACTTTTTAAACTATCTAGTATCTGGCTTTATTCTTAAAACATTCCGTCTATAGCAGACTATACTATTGATTTTTACTATGAGAGTGTTCATGGGCCATGGTCAGGGACCAGGTCAGGGTCTATTGTGCTTGATGATGTGCACAGAATAAAAAAATATTATTACAGAGCTTAGTGTGTAGTTTCTTCATTAATTTCTCCCATACTCAAAAACATTTTCTGGGACTCAAGAGACTGCCTTGATGGAGAGCAAGTGCATATAAAAAATAGTTTTAAAAGCAGGGTTGTAAAAGATTTTGGAATCATAAGGGTTTGCTTTAAACCCATGGGGGTTTTTTGATAGCTCAGGGTTGTTTCCATGCTTCAAGAGCAGAGCTGGACAGACGACAGCTGAAGAACCTGCCTTAAAGCCCATCTCACTGTCTCCTTCAAATATGCCCAAAACTGCTTTTCCTTTCTCTCAGTGAAGGGGAAGCTGACAGGGCAGGACAAACCATGCCCCTGGCTGGGGCAGCAGAAGCAGCATACTTTTCTTGCTTCCCTGTTCCTCTCCTCCTTTCCACCCCAAGGCAAGGCTGGCCTCACCTCTAGCCAGTGACTGGCAAAATATTTGCTTCCTGAGTCTGGTCATCAGCCAGGCTGGGAGGAGAGCAGGCACTGTTACCCTGGCAGGTCAGGGCTCCCTGAGCACAGAATCCCTCTTCAAGTCACCCCCAAGGCACAGCTCTGGTTGGTTGTCCCCAGCCCTCACACCTTCCCGCTTCCCCTCACATCTTCCTCCCCACGGCAGCATTTCCTCCATGCCATGGACACAGGGACCCCTCTCCCACCTGCTGCCCACTGCACATCTTCCTCCTGCAGCCTTCCTTATAAAACAAGCTACCACTCCCAAACCCACATTTTTTCCAAGCATTCCTCCCACTTGCTGTTTGCCTCACCCTCTCCCTCATTATCCTGGGTCTTGCTTTTGTTTGTCTTGGCTATTTTGGGCTGGAGGCTCTTTGGGGAAGGGAATACAGTTTAAATGTCACCTGCTCAGGATACATTCAAGTCATTCCAGCTGAGCGAAGCTGAGTTGATAAATGAGATACAAACTGGCTGAGAAGTGTCTGAGCATGGGCAACTGATTAACTGAATGAGCTTTAAGAGGTATAATTCATTAAACAGGTGTAACTTAAAATTCAGGGGGGAAAAAAAATCCTATTTTGAAAGGTACAGGTAATAGTTTAATGCTAAATTTTCCCAGGGAATCCAGTCCAGGCCATGCTCTACTGTAGTTAAGCATAACATGTTCACATGGTAGTTATAGCATAAACTGTAGGGTCTGGCTCCAAGCACCTTCTTCACTACTGTCATTCCTAAAGGACCACAAATACTGTATTATTTACAATGAGAATTGCATATAACTATTTGAAATATGGAAGTATAAATGTATACATTAAAATCCATGTACTAAGAAGCAACTGTGCTTTTCTCTAGAGTGCTCTGATACATTTTTTAATTATATTACTACTTGATACTATAACTCTACTATCAATTACAAAATCATTGAATGTGTAGAAAGGATTAAGATGATATTGTTTACAAGGTATGTGTGATCTTCATTTTGTTGCCAGTAAGATCATTATTCTCACTTTAACACCTAGAATATCCCAAACCTCCACACCTGTCAGAGTCATGGAAACATCTGGTATCTATTTTGCAAATTTGAGACTCTGTTGTTATAATCTTTTAATTATATGTAAAACCACTTTCTGTTGTAGAAATATGTAAATTATCCCAAAAGAACCAACACAAAATCAGGAAATTTTTGTGTGTTCAGCACCATTTCTCAGCTACACTGATAAATGAGATGCTAATATAATGTGAAATTTAAAAGGGAGTTTATTCCTTTTGATAAAAAAGTGATGTGAGAATTCAGTGAAAAATGAATCCCAAGTATTTTAAATCAGTAAGTCCCATTTGTATTCTCTGTAAGGAGTGCAATTCTGATGAGCACCTATCGTATCAACCAGGAATCTCTTTTTCATTCTTTGCTTAAGATCCTCTTATCTGTAATAGAAGAATATTTGTCATACAAGGCTAAATGCTTATGGGTTTCCTTTCCTTACACCATGGAAAAGAATATGTTGAATATGCAAGCTCTGTTCACGTGGTTTAAAGAAAAAAACCCAAGAGTACAGTCTCTCTCTGAAGCCACCAAACCCTTTGGCTTGCATTGTGAATGACCACTGGTCCTTAAAATTGTGAGCTTTTGATAACAACACTCATGCACTCTCTGTTCTGTTTTTATGGGGCTCAGGGCTTTGTAGGTGCCTAATTCTGTAGCTGAGGGAAATGATAATGACTATTTTTCTTATGTGACCTCTCTGTGCTCCCCTCCTTTAAACACAGTGGCAATATGTGAGGCTTTCCAAGCCTGTCAGGGCCATGCATCATCTTTCCTCCATGAAATTACAAGCTGTGGTTAGGGCAAAGGTTGCGAGCTCTCCAAGAACGACACCAGGCCAAGAGTGGTGCTGGGCCAAAAGTGTCTACGGAGTTGTAATTGGTCGTATCACAACCACCTGGGCCTTTTAGATTGGAATCATTAATATTTTTTAACTTCTTCTACACGTTTGCAGTGACCATGAAAATCCAGTGCTGGTCAATATTTACTTGGTTCACATATTAATTACTAGACCAGACAGGGAGTAGAAGAGACCCAAGCCCAAAATAAGATGCAAAATCCACATCATCTGTCCTTATAATTAGTTCCTATTTAAGAGTCAAAAGTAAAACACCAGTCAAAAAGTAAACTGAAAAATTTAATTGTTTTATAAAATAAGATTAGGAAATTCTATATAAAAATCCAGCTTCTTAAATATGGTACATTCACTTCCTCACAGAATATTTAAATATTCAGGTCACTTGCACTATATTTTCACCGTATTTGAGTTAAATCATTGGATAAATTAAAACATCCTTACCAAAAGATACCACAACTTATACAAATAATACTAAGCAATAATACTTTTTTTTTAAATACAAAATGTAAAGAAATTAATAACTCTTAGGGCATGCTACAAAATTTTGCCAGAAAAATATATGGAATCATTTTTGTTTAACTAGAAAATATACAGCATGCTTTTCATTTCTCTTCCTAAAATTCAGTCTCATACAATTTCTATTTAACTTAATAAATATGTACAACAAAAATGTTCATTCCTTGAAGAATATAAATAGCAAATACTGGAGTAGAGCCTGGTCTGGCATTCCTTTCTCATCTAGGGACTATAGTGGGACTTTTCAACTCTGAATGTGCAAAAATGCAGAATCAGGCTCTTAGTGTTACCATCAGGTTAATAGCTTTTACAAAAGTGATTTTTATTAAAGAAAAAAAACTTTCAAAACCACTTCAGGAGACTTAGAACTATTCCAGTCAGGCATTTCTATAAACAGTAAATCATAATGCGGTGAAATAATGTTCCAGTTTAATTACTGCTGGCAGTAATTAGGTGAAAATAGTCAGTGGAGAAAGAAACATATCTTGAGTTAGACACATCTTACTTTCACAGATTTAAGTTGGTTCCCCACCATTTCTAAAAAGAGTTTCTGGTATAATCTATACATTGTAAATCTGTGAAGAAACTTGATCGCCTTCTTCAGACTTTGGATGGTTCGTTTTGGAAAGTGGTACATTTTCAAGTGCTTCAGTCCATACATTAAACCTTTAATGGTGTCTTGGTCACCATTCTTTATTCTCCATAGATTGAGAAGCTTCAGAACTTGCTCTGTGGGTTGACACAGTTTCATTGTGCGCTCAACATCTTCTTTTCCCACTTTCTTGCCTGGTAAGCTTGCCATCAGCATGTTGAGATGTTCAAAGGTGAGGTTTAGGTGGCCAACATGCTTTAAGACACTGTTTTCGCAAAGATCGATATCTATAGAAAGCAAAAAGAGACGAGAGATAAGTACAGCACATTACAACTTTACTGCAGCCTGCAAAAAACCTTCAAAATTTCAAGGTGAATTTGCTTTCCAAATTTCTTTGCTTCAAATTATCCTCTCAGCTTTGCTTTTTGAGTCTTGTTTATCCTGTGAAATGTGTGTATGCGATAGGACTCCTAGTATTTGGTTCCAGTGAATGAAAATTTAGCTCATTCTCTTCAGAAATGCCTAGGCAAGCTTTGTTAAAACAGTAATTTTGAATTTTGAAGTACTCTAGAAACTTCACAGTCTGACATAAGCATACATACTAAATAATAGAGGGGTAAAAAAACATTTCTGCAGCATTTTTCAAATCTATTCTGAGTGGATAAAATGTCATTTGAACGTGGTGATTGTTGATGGTGGCTTACATGAAAAGAGTTGGCCTGAATGTTGTAAAAAACCCTGATACTAACACTGCAGCAGTATTTCATCTTTGAAAACTGTCTTGGTAGATTCAGCACAAACAAAGCAGTGAATCAGCATGACAAGCAGGTACCAGAAGGGAAGAAGAAGGGAAAGCCTATCTGTGTATTCCTCATGTGCCTCCACCCTGTGGATAGATGTCACAGTCCCAAATATCAACCTCCACTTTATAGAAGATAAACTGCACTCTCAATTGCAGGCAACCAGCTCCTTCTAATCTCAGCTGCTCAAATGCAACAGTGGGAAACATTTTCCTCACTTGATCAAAATTCTTCATATGTTGTTCAGTTTCAAAAGGGGACCTTGGTCATGGCACAACATACATTCCAAAGCGGCCTACAAGTCTGGGAAGAATGCAGTCCTTGACTGATCTGGAGAAGTGCAATTCTGTTCCTGCTTCGCCTTGACTTCACTATGCTTACTGCATCGATGTATCTCAGTCAAGCCCTGCAGGCCCTTTTCCCAGCACACCACAGCCCCAGGGAGTATTTGATCCCAAGCAATTTTTAAAATACCATTTAGAAGGTTGTTTTTAAGGCACATGCTATCACAGTGAGATACCTTGGATAATCTTCTTGACCATATCCTGTTCTTTGTTTTGCTGCTTCCATAGTTTCAAAAGCTGGAAGGTCTGCTCTTGAGGGCTGTGCCTTTGTTTAATCCTTTCAATATTTTCTGTGCTAACCTTGGTCCCAGGCAAGCTGTCTGCTAGTATGTTCAGCCAGTTAGGTGTGAGATGAGTAGGAACAGCAAACCTGAACATAGCCTCCTCACACAGGGTTACATCTGAAATGAGAAAGAGAAGATGTCAATTGTTCTGATCTCTTACCCTGCCTGTCTCACAAAAAAAAAAAAAAAAAAAAA